>LQNK01000226.1:215477-242448 GCA_001586405.1 Phoebis sennae
GTGTTTGAAAATGGAACGCTTAAGGAATATGTCTTTTTTGGTTTGAATTTGAAAAAGGAACAGAGAAGGAACGTCTTCGATGAGAGTTTTGAGGGTCGTTTGCTATGAACAATGTTGGATTAAGTTCGCCTGAAGTTGTCTATTAGTATCTATGGTATAGAATGTTTTGTGTTTGAAAATGAAACGCTTAAAAAATATTTCTTTTTCGGTTGGAATTTGAAAAAGGAACAGGGACAGGACGTATCTTCGGTGAAGACTTTCAGGTTCGTTTGCCATTAACATTGTTGGCGGACCTATAACTCCTACAATAAAATAGTAGAAAAAGGTCAATTAGGCATTAATTTCCATTTTCCAAGTACAACATTGATTCTTACAAAATGTACGATTTACGGTGATACGATGGCTCACTTAATAAGCACACATATTAGTTATAAAATATCAAGAAACGGCAAATACAACAAATGCACTAACTTTTTATTTTTAAAGCAGTAACAAAACAATTTCGTTTTGTCGAATAGCAGTAAAATTCGGCGCAGATAACTATTTGGTCCAAATAATATTTCCGAATCAAAAATTATAGCTGATTGAAAATTGGAGTGATTCAATCAATTTAGTTTGTAAATTATCAGCGTTTTGTTCAATTCACGTTTCGTTCAAAATGCTTAGCAAGCGTGATTTTTAAAACGATTGTCTATTTGTTGTATTCTATATTATTGCTTGTAAAGAAGCTATGAATTTTTTGAAGAAATTGCTCTTTATCTATCTATACTTATAAAACTGGGGACTCTGTTTGTTTTCTCGCGTCTGTCTCTTTCTTTTACCCGTGTGACGACGAGTTAGAATATATGTGTCGCCACCCCATTTCTACCCGTCGGTAAGAGCCGATAGAGTTTCTGCTGTATTACATCATCAGCAATAAAAGTAATTAATTACGATTCGCATCGTGGGATGTACAGTTTAATATATTTAGTTCGAATATTTAATTCTTCTAAAATATCATAGGTTTTTACTTTATATTTATTTATTTTTTTGGAACACTGACACACATAACAATTTTATAAAATATCTTAAAGAAACACTTGTATAATATATACCACTTATTGCTAGTGTAAATATAATCTACTTGCTTATTATATAAGGAATAACAAATTAGAATAAATTTCAAAGTTAGTGTAGTTTAGTGCAGATTTTTAATCAATTAACTATATCTATACCACACACTTACTTTATGTCTCCATTTTTTTTCAAGACTTCATAGATAAAGACTCAGTATAATGACATCTTGAAATTAGTTACATACATGCTAGTAAAAATATCGACTAAATCAGGTTACCTTGGCCAAAGGATGCAGATAGCATTTGAGAGATGCCAATAAACATGCAAATAAACAAATTGTATGACGTCAAACGATGAAATAATTCACTTTAATGTGGGAATCTATTTGCTTTAATAATCTATTTATAATTTATCGGGTAATGCGCTTGTTGGTAAGGTAAATACGACGATGGGTGATAAAGATATGTAAACAAGGTATTATACTCGCTTTTTATGTGTAAATAAATATTAATTTATGATCGTTTAGTTGTGTATAAGCAGGTTTTATTAAGCCATTATCAATATTCTGTTTGTATTCCTTCAAGTTGTTTTGTGATTGAAGAGAAAAGCAAGTATATATGAAAATGAAGAGTAGGGAAAAATTAGGTAAGAAAAACGGGATGTTGAATACGTATACTAATATTGTTAAGGCAAAGAATTCGTGTGCGTTCCCCCCGCTTTTCTCCAAAACTACTGGACGCACAAATTTAAAAATTGCACACACAATTACACGACCCAACACACTAAATAGTTGCCAAAGAAAGTTTAAAAAATTCGACACTTTTCCGCGGGGGGAACGCACACAAGAATTCGTTTATTTTTTTAACGAGGGTAATAAGGCAATGAGTTAAGCCATGTAGCATCACGCTTCTACCTCAAAATAGATAGATATTTAAGCGACGAATGACTTCGATATACTGAATACTTCTCTTTTCATACCCAGACACATGCTACGCACACAGACATTGACACCCATCTCGGATGATACTTGCGCTTCGATTAGGCCGATGCAGATGTAGTCTGAGATAGCGTGACCGTGATATGTGACTATAATAATAGTAATAATAAATATTCCTGGACATTTAACACAACGCCACCTAGGCCCAAACTAAGCAAAGCTTGTACTTGTTGGAAAGTAGGTAACTGATAGACATATTTAAACATACTTTTTTAATACATACATCCTATAGATACGAACACCCAGACAGTAGAAAATTACAATGTTCATCTTATCATAATTATCTACTCGTGGGGATCAAACACACACACACACTAGACCATTGCCATATCCTGCGCTAATCGGGTCGCCTATGTATGCTTTGCTCGAGCACGCTTCATAGAGTTTGACTTCTGTACCTATCTATTACTGACTATTACGTAATAACTACGTATAATTTCACACTAACTGTTCTGAGAGCACCCGGTGAAAGCTTCACCCAATTCCTGCCTTAGCTTGACTTGTCTTACAATTTATAGATAGATCGCATGACCGAATTTAGTTCAGATTCATAACAAAGGTGTGTTTGTTTACCGACGTAACGTATTATGGGTGTGCACACGTAAGGGAAAATGTGTATGGTGTTATAATGATATGTAATTTCGAGACATTCGTGGTACTCAACGGAAATCTAAAATAATATATGTAAAAATGTATAGAAATACTGTATTACGTTGCTTCTTAATTTAGTCGTGTATTACTAATATTCTTAATTTGGGTTAACTAAAAGATCGTTATGCTTGGGCATTAGACACAGATAATATAATACTATACTTGTACACCTAATCTATAAATAAAAGGAGGATCCTCGACCAGTCCGAACCACAGGACTAATAATAAATTTAAATAAAACACTTCAAAACATTGTAATAAACGTTTGTAAAGCGTTATTCTGAAGCAAGTTCGCTTGAACACGAGCGGGTTGGGAACGTTTTTGTGCCTGACAGTTCATTTAGAAGGTATTGTGAATGTTTCCTTTGCTTAATTATTTTTACAACTTTTTCTATTTGCAATGAAACTTATTTGGGAGTGTTACGAAACTAGAAAAAAGAATCATTTGCTTTCTTTAAACTATTGGAAAAGGAATTATATATTCAAAGACATTATTACTAATTTATCCTTAAGTCATCAAAGTTTATGCCCTCGTAAGATCATATCAGAATACCAGCGCTGTGGTACCACCGAACGACTGTGACATATGCTGAGTTATGACCCTTTTCAATCAATGCAGTATACTGCACAATTTATCTTCCTATGTCTATATAATATATTATGTCTATTTTTCTGTAATGTGTTTTCCTAGACTAGACTAGAAGTAGATAACTTCTATTTTTCTGATTCCTCTAATGTCTTTTTCAAGGCTACCTACTTCTACTCTGTGCTTTGTATCTTTCTTGTCGAATAAATAATTTATCTATATGTATAGCTTTTACAGTACTTTAAATACACAATTAACATTTGTGAAACTAGGAATGACTTAAACGAGTAAAAAAATAGAAAACTCTTTAACGACTTGTTTGTTAAACACACTTCAAAACATTGTAATGAACGTTCGTACACTAAAGCGTTATTCTGGAGCAAGTTCGCTTGAACACGAGCGGGTTGGGAACGTTTTTGTTCCTGACAGTTTATTTAGATGGTATTGTAAATGGTTCCTTTGCTTAATTATTTATGCAACTTTTTCTATTTGCCATGAAAATTACTTTTGGGAGTGTTATGAAACTAAATGAAAAACTCTTCGCTTTATTTAAACTATTGAAAAAGGAATTATATACAAAGACATTATTGCTCTTTATCCTTAAGGCATGAAAGTTTATGCCCTCCTAGGATTACAGCAAAATACCAGAGTCAAGGTCGAACGATTGTGTCATATGCTGAGTTATGACCCTTTTCAAGAAATGCAGTACACTGCTCAATTTATCTTCCTATGTCTATATATATATATATAAATTTCTGTAATATGTTCTTCTAGACTATCTACTTCTACTTTGTGCTTTGTATATTTCTTGTTGAATAAATAATTTATCTATATGTATAGCTTTTACAGTACTTTAAATACTCAATTAACATTTGTGAAACTAGGAATGACTTAAACGACTAAAAAAATACTAAACTCTTTAACGATTTGTTTGTTAAACACACTTCAAAACATTGTAATGAACGTTTGTAAAACGTTATTCTGAAGCAAGTTCGCTGGAACACGAGCGGGTTGGGAACGTTTTTGTTCCTGACAGTTTATTTAGAAGGTATTGTAAATGGTTCCTTTATTTAATTGTTTGAACTCCTTTAAGTTAAAAATTTACTGTAAAGTCACTAGTAAGGCATCCCATGCTTTACTTCTGCTTTAAGCTTGAAAAGGGTGTAACATTTTGAGCGATTCGAAATGGTGGTGTTTCTATTGGTTTATTAATGTGATAAAAGGTATTTTTTGTTTCTTAATGACTTTTTAATTTGTTCTTGGTTTTCCAAAATGGTCGAATATAATTATTGTTTTAAATGTATTGAGTAACGTCAAAACATTAATAAGTGTAGTTTTTGAATGCATTATCCTTAACATTATTATTAATGTGATAGTAGCTCTGCCTGACTGTCTTTTTGTATCTTTGTCTGTCTCTTATAAACCTTTGAACCGATTTAGATGAAATTTTGTACTAATATAGTTTTAAACTCGTGAAAGGACATAGGGTACTGTTAAGCCTGGAAATACCACGAATACGGGAAATTTACGTGAAACTGCGGGGCAAAGTTAGTAGTACATGTAGTATTCTTTTGTTTTATTACGCTGAAAAGTGTTTTATTTAATACCAGCTGATCCGCGCGGCTTCGCTCCCGTAGGATAATGTTGTATATATATGTAGCATATAGCCCATTTTACTCGTGGATAAGGTAGCTTACGAATGGTGAAATAATTAAACAAAGTTTTCCACTTTATAATATTAGTGCAGATATAGACAGTAGTACACATTTCTGTAGTTTATTATACATTCTTCCTTTAGGAAGTAAATGCTAATGTTATAGAAATACTAAAAGCGTGTGTTACTTCGCTACGTGTATAATTACGGTGCTTTCAGACGTGAGAGCTTTTAACGGAACCGTCAAAAGTTCCAAACAATTGTTCTGTATAGGTAATGCGCGTTCTTGTTACAAGTTGGTGAAATTTTGGCCTTCATTCTTTCTTAGATGAAACTTTATAAGATACCTATAATATTTAGTGTATGTAAAATTCAGGTCTCCTTTGGTCCTCCAATGCATACAGATGCATTTCTATATGTATTGTTGGCAATATTTTCTGTTTTTTTTTATGTTCTAACAAGTTCTGGATGTCATCTTGCTATATACTTTTTAGTTCTGAGCTGTCATCATAATCCTAAAAAAGAGTAGGTGGGTTCAGCACCTGGGCGCATTGGTACCGATTGAGTCTGGCGCTCGAACGTCTTATTGACGTCACGAATCATCTACCCTCATAGTATAGTATTATATTATCTGTACCCTCACTAATAATCCTTATGACTAGCTGTAATTTGTTGTTAACTGTTCTATAAATGGCCAGTTGTGTAGAATCAAACGAAATTACATTTGCCATAATTTTCCATAGTCCCTCTATTAGTTTATTACGGTATATTATTAGAGTGCTTCGAGTTATAAGAGCCTTCTATACAACTGTATCAACTTCCAAATAATACTTCTGTGCTTGCGGGTAACGTTCATGTGCCTTTAACAATACGTATTTTTTCTTACTTAAAAGTTTATAAGAATTTGCTAAATATTGCTGCTCACCATCCATGTCCATAGTTCCATGTTGTAGAATAAAAGTTTTTTGGCTTGCTTAAAACACCTCCCCAAAAATGGTCTTTCGGAATATCCCTAAACACGTTCATAACCTGAACTTTTCATCTATCTACCAGACTCTTAGAATACATATAGATTTCTCCAAATTGATGGAAAAAAATCGAGCAAGCGGAAAATTGGGAGAAGAAAAACATCCTGGCTGAGAAATATCCGAATCCGGGTATCAAGTCTATAAAGCTGTTCCGACTTGTCCTGGATAAAAAAACAATACAAAGAGTTTTTTTATGGCAGAGAGGGCAAAGGAGCAAGTGGGTTGTTGTTGTAACTGATGTTAAGTGTTCACCGTCGCCATAACACCTGGTGCTTTGCCGGCCTTTGATGGACAAATACGCTCGTCTCTTGAAGGCCACAATGTCGAATTTGAGCTTACTGCCAACCTTCATTGTTGGAGAGTAAAGTAAAAAAAAAAGTAAAAGGAAGGCACTACACGACGATCAGACTCTTACAAACTCTTACATATTATCTGTCGCAAAATTACAATATGCAAATGGACAAATTTGAAATTTTAAAACAAATACATATTGAATAATTTTGCATTTCGATTTATTAAAATATTCACGAAAAAATTCAGTGCGCGTGACACGAATGGAAATTATTCTGCAATTCGTCGTTACGTTTTTGCAAGTTTTAATTAAAATCTGTTCTGCGATTTTCTGGAAACTTCTGGATTTAAAGGTCATTAAAATTTTTAAATTGAACACTTCATTTGCGATTTATACGTTTTGTGAATAATAGACGTAGAATATTAACTAGTAGATGCTCCGCGCGACTTCGCTCCCGTAGCATAATGTTATATATATAGCCTATAAAATATAGCCTATGTTACTCGTGGATAATGTAGCTTTCGAATGGTGAAAGAATTTTAAAAAATCGGTCCAGAGTTTTTGAGCCTATCCATTACAACCAAACAAACAAAGTTTTCCTTTTTATAATATTAGTGTTGATTAGAAGATTTAAATATGTTTTTTAGATCCTCTGGATATAAAAAAATTGTGTAGGAGTGTATGTTTATTAGTATTTAGTATTTATAAAGCATAAAATTGAATATATAAAATACCGTGATGGCCGGGCGATTGTCTGTTTGTATGTAAGCACCAAAAAACTTTGTCCGATGATAACTTGAGGATTGTTTATGCGATGTTGATAAAATTTTGCAAGCAAAAAGTAGTAAGATACAGAAAAATCATGAGTACGCCACTAAATATAAACGAAGGTCTACATGTTCTTTAGAAATTAAAAGTATTTTCACATTGGTTTCCTACATTTTATCAACAAAGTCTCAAATAAGGGGAAGAAAGCACCCTTTGGTACAAATGGACGTAAAAATTACCGTTTTTGTTCAAGAAATCCGACGAATTAATTCAGCATTAAAATGTCCGTATAATATTGCAATAATAACTACCAATAAAGCTCGTTTCATTAAACACAATGACACGGTTCATTCCGGTCACGCGCCGACATTATAAATGTTTACGTAAATGCGTTATTACGTCGCAAATTTTGGTATAAATCCAAAAATATGTAATTAATGTACGTGATTATTATAATACTACAGTAAAATATAATCGTAGATCCTAAAATCAGTTGACTCGACTACTTCGTAGTTTAACAAAAGTCATTGAATATTTTTTACATATTGCCAGTGATATTATATCTTCTATATCCATGCCATCAACTACAGCAACAATATCAACAACAGATATAACTATGTATAGATGAATAAAAAAATATTCAGATTCTTTTTACTATGATATTTTCTTTACTGCACTTGTCACTGCTAATAGTAATAATGTTAAAATTTTGAAAATTAAAATTTTTATATGGAGTGTCAAAATTCTGAATTCCAAATTCAAAATGTTTGAAACATTTCGTCAAGACGAAGCTCCTTTAGGAAAGAAAAAAAAAATTGAAATAGTCTAAAAAACTTGAAACGACATAATTGAGTTGAAAAGTTTAAAGCAAAAAATGAATTTCGAAATCCGTTAAATTATTCTGTTTTCACTTCTAAATTGCAATTTCAGTGGATCGAACTTTATCTGCAGAAATTGGTTTCAAGTGGAATGCTTTTGGCTACATTCATTCGATAATATGAGTCTGTCTGACAGTTTAAATCTCAGATATTATTTTACTTTAAAAAATGCTCATAAAATTTTGAACATTATAATTTTGAATGTTAATATCCAGAATCCCAAATTCAAACAGCCTTACTACAAAAACGGAATTAGACATTCATTTTACACCCTGTTTAGTAAAACATTGTCTAATAATTTTAACACGTGTCTAAAAATAGTCTAAGCTTGACGTGTGTTTTACTTAAGACAGTGTCTAAGCAGCGTCTATCTCTAAACTATCACAAACAACCTTTTGTAGTAACATTTTTTAACACAATTGTTTAACTTTTTTGTTGTAAGACCGAAAATGTAATATTTCATCAAGCCGAAGCTACGAATGTTTTCAAGCTTTTTGTCATTTTTCAAAAAAAGGGAAAAGAACTTGAAACAATAATAATAACTTTTCTAAATTGTCTTTTCAATGGATCATATTTAACAAAGAAATATGTTTTTTCCAAAGCTCTAACAAAACGGGGACTGTATCTAACTGTTTTGATTAACGAAGCAAAAATAAATGTAGAAATCCGCTAGAATATTCTGTTTTCACTTCTAAATTGCAATTTCAGTGGATCGAACTTTATCTGCAGAAATTGGTTTCCAGTGGAGTTCTTTTGACTACACTCATTCGATTATACCAATCTTTGTCTGATAGCAACGAGCTTAAGTCTGTATATAATGGTTTAAACTGATATCGAAAATACATTTAAAATATTCATTTTATCAAATGCATCTAACATTATGTTGATTAAACCATAATTGAGACGTATCTAACATTATTTTTGCGCATTAGTTTTTTTTTGCTGGAACTTAATATTTTTTAAATTATTTTTTGCTGTGTATTCTAAAAAATCCTGAATTCCAAATTTAAAAATTTTTGCATTTAGAAATTCATTAAAGAGTTATACGCAGTTTACGATTAAAAGAAATAACATGAAAGGAAAAAATGTTATAAGTATGTAATTTATTCATTTACGATTCAGGCAAACTATAAAATGACGGAACTTCGGGCATATCGCGTAAAAACTTTCGCGCATAAAATTCTTTATGAAGAATTCGATATAAATAATATGACGACCCGTCCTTGCTTATTTATACTAGCCGATCCGCGCGGATACGCTCCCCTAGCATATTTTTATATATAGGATATATTATATATAAAAAATGCTACGTGAGGGATGATAAATAGCCTATCTTCGTGGATAATGTAGATTTTGATTGGTGAAAACATTTTTAAAATCGGTTCAGTAGTTTTTGAACCTATTCATTACAACCAGAAAAACAAACAAACAAAGTTTTCCTCTTTATAATATTAATGTAGATCCTAAATATAATACAATACTTTATGGATTAACTTGCAAAGTAAGTCGTTATTTTAGATAATGATATTTCAGAAATGTATAAATTTTGGATTGTAAAATTATAGGCAAATCATGAAATACTTGAATAAAAATACTTGCGTTACTTTGTCAAAACAAACATAAATAACTAAACAGGATCCTTGGTTTGTGTTCAGACATTCGTATCAAGTTTATTTTAGATACTACCAATTTTATCTTTTTAAATCTTGGTCTATCACCATCGCTAATAACAATCCAGCCATCAATTCGCTATTCACTTTTCACTAAAATTAATTGAATATTGATAAAGATTTGAACTTGATGTCTTTTTATTATCAAAACCGTATTTGCCAAATTATAATTTCATTGTGTTATGTAGATTGACTGCCTTAGCGTTCAACAGTCAGGCATTGTGCAAAATCTCCAAGCTCCACCCATAATTGTAAGTATTGTCCACAGTGAGACCTGGCTCGAGTGGGGTAATACTTGTATTCAATATCTGCTAACAATAGTGCAATTAATTCAATGACTTTAAGATCCAGAGGTATTGTTTACTTAAGAGGCAAAGGGTTTAATATTCAGAATGGTCTCGAATATTCTATTTTGAGAGTAGACTTAAATTGAAAAAGTATTTCTATACAAAAGACGCTCAGTGAAAGTGATTTCTTAATATAATTTGTGTGCTTATAGTTTTCTTTGTCATTGAAAAACAACACAAACCTTAAAATTGAGACGAATTGTAAATCATAACTATAAGCACAATTTTATATACATTTTATTATTAATTGGGCTTATAGTTATGTTTACAAAGATATAATAGGTAAATCATATGCAGTCCGTAAAAGATATGACAAATATTCGTATTTTATTATATTGTGCCCCTTGGTTTCGCCCGCGTATAAAGTCAGTTGCCGTGTAATTTCCGGGATTAAAAGTTCTTATGTCATTCTGGTCCTAAGCTATCTACTTACGAATTCTCTGCCACATTGGTCCAGCAGATCTCGAGTTATAAGTGTAACAAACCCTTGTTTTATATATTATATGTATAGATATTTCATCAACCGATACTATTAAACTCATTCTAATTTAACAATCTATATAAATGTTCAAAACAAATAAGATTTGTGGATGTTGTTTGTCTATACCTCATTCTGATTTAGCATCCACCATGTCAATATCTATCAGTTCAAACGCCAAATGTTTCATCGGAAAAACCAAGTAAACATACACTACGATAATGTATTGCCAATCACTCCTTTAAAACACCGCAATATCAGAGCAACATCCACTATTGCCAATCAAAGTAACCATAAACATCGGAATATCAGAGTCCATAAACCCTGCATCCAATATGCAAGTGAAATATTCGCCAGTACAGCTGATGTTAAGTTGTTTTACGAGCCAATAAGCAGACATTGTGAGGGCTGTTTTATAGCAGATACAGCCGGTTGGGTTATGAGCTGGAATGGTGGGAATGTATGGCGAATGCAGTTTGGTTGGGCTGTTATAATATCTAAACATTACATGGACCGAAGTTGATATGTATTTTTCTTTGTTCATGTAAGTAGTTTACTATCGCAAAGATTATTTACACAAATTGAGAAGCATCTTTATTTTGGTTTAAAATCGGGTAAGTAAAAAGTTAGACATCATAGTATCGCCCATTATTTTAGAAATATTAGATAGATATAGATTTTGATCTCATGGATGCAAACTGATTGATAATGCTTATTTGTATCTATAAGAACGCTGAGTTTAATAGAAAATATTTCAATTAAACAAATATATGAAATAGAGAATCAACTATATTTCGTCAAAAAAGCAAACGTACTAGCATCATAACATCCACTATTGCCAATCAAAGTAACCATAAACATCGGAATATCGGAGTCGATAAAACCTGTATCCAATATGCAAGTGAAATATTCGCCAGTACAGCTGATGTTAAGTTCTTTTACGAGCCAATAAGCAGACATTGTGAGGGCTGTTTTATAGCAGATACAGCCGGCTGGATTATGAGCTGGAATGGTGGGAATATATGGCGAATGCAGTTTGCTTGGGCTGTCAAAATTTCCAATCTCTTGTGCTGTATACAGCTACAACAGATTAGAGAATAAAAGGCAGAAGAATGGAGTATTCCGAAGACTCCAGTGAAGCTAACTACTCGAATGTACACATGCATCTGTGTGATTAAAATATGAAATTATGAAGCCCTCATGACGTGTTGTGTCAAACTAGACAAACATTTTTGTATTTCTTTTGAAATTTGTATTTGCTTTTCGACTTCACTCGAGTTTTCGGAAGGGCCACAGATAATGATGGCCTATGAAGATAAAATAAGATATGTACAACACAAGATTAATTTAAGCCTTATAAGGTAGAATTAAGCATTTGTCCCGGTTTCTGGAGTTTCTATAAGGAAGTAGACAACTACTTAATATTATGTTACTTTTTTTTTTTTTTTTTTTTTTTTTATACCGCAATAAACTTGAATGGTGCCTTACTATTTTCCTTATACAAACATAAATGGGCTAATTAAGAAAATTCCTACTAAGTGTGAATGAATAAATAGATGTTCCACACGGCTTTGCTACTGCAGTAACATGATAGTCTCTATGTCACTCAGCGATTTTATTCATGTTTTTAACCGACTTTCAAAAAAAGAAGAATCTGCACAGGTCAGTAAAAGTGGAAAAATAATGACTTTTTTAAAAAATGGAACCGACTTCCTCATACTAAAAAGTAGAAAATTTTTGAAATCTATTCAAAGTCGGTGCAAAATCTTGTTAAATTGTAAATAGGTAAGGGTACCTTGAATAGATTTAAAAAAAATAAAAATTTTTACCGACTTCATTCCATTATTTGGCAAAAACTTATTATTAACCGACTTTCAAAAAAAAGGAGGAGGTTATCAATTCGACCATTTTTTTATTGTTTATATCCACACAATACTGCTGACGCCAAACGACCAAGCTAAGCATTCCTTTAAGAACCGCTTACAAATCACAATGTAATTTAATTCTCCTTAAGGCGAAAGGGCCACTGGTACATTTCATTGTGGACTATTTCTTTTTAATTTTGCGTAAAGCTTTTTACTAAACACCGTAATCCTTCACCCGGCTTCGTAAAGTTAACTCTGTCGCCTTCTTTGGCCAAATTTAATTAATCTACTGCCGAGACCTTTGCAAGGGCCTTTAGATCTTATTTATTGAATTTATTTTTGTCAAAATTACTCTCAGCTTCTATTTGAAAAGCTGGTGGTAGTGCGTGGATTTATAAATGTTAATTTTTTTTACAAAGGCGATCGATATTTATTTAGTCATTTATTTTAACAAATGCTCATAAAATCCGATCAAAAAAAGGAAATACAATTTTTTAAAATTTGTACTGAAAGGCGGCCTGATTGCTAGCAGCAATTTCTTCCAGGCAATGTTTTTTATCATGGTATTAAGCATTAAATTCAGCAAATTGGTGGCCAGTTAAGGCAACACCTTCACCATGATAGCTGAATTTGGTTTAAAATTTTAATGATAGCTTTCCATCCTAGAAATTATTTAATTTCGACTGGCATTTTCGTCTAGTAAAATAACTATACTTTCTATTCAAAAACTCAATTACGGAATACTAAAAATTAAAATAAATTAAAAATAGCTCTGGAAAGGTTATCCTTAGACCCCATTTAGATTATACGACTAAATATTTCAATTTTCAATGCAGATACTGAATTATTAAAGAGGGGAAAGAGCCCTGAAAGTATAAAGTTATTCATAAAGTTGGCATTAGAATGAGTGTCTTATTGAATAAGCATTTCGTTTGAACGCTTATTGTGTATCCATCAGTGTACTCACTTATTTACGATTGCTTTTACGTTTTAATTTGTCTGATTTTACTTAGAGCATGATTATATTTTAATAAAGATAAGATAGGAGTGGAGATGGTCGAGTCATTAACGGCCCGGAGTCCTGTATTCCCATTCCATTCCTCTTCTATCCTGTTCTACTCCTCTCCTTATCTGCTTCCCTTTTTTAAAAGGTCACTTTGATGTTGTGGATGTTCATGGGCTGCGGTCAGTCACTTAAGATCAGGTGAACCACGTGCTCCGCTTGCCTTGATATATCATAAAAAAGAAGCTGAAAAACTACAAATTTCATTGGAAAATCACATTGTATGACAGAGATCGCGAATGCATCAACATGCAATACCAGTAGAAAATTTGCTTAATTTTTGATCATTGAAAAATAATAACAATAATAAATGCTATCAACGCAAGGATAGCGTAGATCACACGTCACTCGTAATTAAATACTATGACTAGCTATACTAGCACTAGCTTCATGTATGATTTTTTTCTTTTCATAATATCCTTGTCGTGTCAAAAATATCTTAATAATGTGGATCTGTTTTAGAATTTGTAATTACTCAGAATTTTTGCTTTGAATGAATGTAATATACTTTATTACATGTAAGGGAAAGATACAAACATTTATGGTAATACTATACAGGGAATCGTTGACGGGCAATCTCAATCTGCATAGATTAACTAGAGGTATATTTCATAGTTTATTGTCAACCATCCATGAGGGATCTAATAATCTTCATGATTTTTACTTCCCATCAATGGTACTGATTCTTCTAATTAACTAATGTAACGATATATCATATATGTCTTGATTCTTCTATATTTCTGAACGTAGCGTTCAAGCATAACGCGCGCTGATTGGTCGACGCGGATTTGTCATTTCGCGCCAAAAGTGCACTTTTGAGAATCGTCGAGAAAATTTTAGACATTACGTATAGTATTATATTATCTGTGACATTACTTATATACGTGCTCCAGTATAAGTTAATATCTTTTGTCCTTCTTTTGTTTATTAATATACATAAACTGTTAATCCATTATAGTTTTATACTAATTATTTTTTTAGATATATGCTAGAATATTTCAAAAATGATGGCATTGTCATATTATACCTAAGTATAAAATATATAAAAATGACTTACTTAAGACTATCTTAGCCCGGTTCCTATAAACAACGGAACGTTATAGAATAATAGATACGAATCGTTTTCATTAACGAGCGGTTATTAACTAGGCATTATTTCTCTCCAATCCAATTTTAAAACCAGTGAAATTATTATTTAAATCAAACATTGATATTATAATAAAACTCATTACTTTTTTCGTATTATTTGCAGAGTTTTAAATCGACTAAGGCTTTTAATGGTATAACGGATTTTTTATAAAAATATTTCATTTACTCTTGTAGAACAAAATTCCAAAGCTTCTTATAGACTAAATATAGTTTTTTACTTTGTTAAGTTATTCAAGAAAATGTGAATTGAATATATAGGGCTTACTGAAATAAATATGATTATTATTCTTTTAGCAAATAAAAAGGAATTTCTGAAAATATCGGTTTTACAAAGTTACGCGTATCTCACCACTATTTCAATCGCAGCGCTCCGTTCTACTGCATACATTCTATGAATAACATTTAAGTAAAATTGCAAAATTAGAGTGCATCTATGCATCATATATGAAATCATTTTAAAAATATTATTCTAATTT
This sequence comes from Phoebis sennae, assembly GCA_001586405.1. Lineage (NCBI taxonomy): Eukaryota > Metazoa > Arthropoda > Insecta > Lepidoptera > Pieridae > Phoebis > Phoebis sennae. Next base: position 230,436 of record LQNK01000226.1, read on the forward strand.
AAAGTATTATCGATCGGATCAGTGAAATATTACAGAGTTATTTTTCTGCAAAATAAATCATTCTTTAAAAAAATCAACGATGCAGTTTTTATTTTCGTCAAATTACACCTCGAGACTTCTTTGAGCGACAACGCTGAAATCTCCAAAGCTTGCTTCAAAAATTTATCCTGTATATCTAAAGGTCTAAACCTCTACTACTTTGTGTAATATCTTTACGGCAAAGTTTTATTATCTGTACATTTAATCCACTGGAGTCGCTAAACCACGGCTGCTTGTTGATACAATGTAAATCCAATTATGCTGGGAGCTAGAGCAAATTGTGGTTAACGTCTCAGTTACTGTGGTATATCGGTGTATATGGTTTTGTGAACTAGGTGTTATGGTGACGTCACTCGCTTGTATTTAGTCTGTTTCGTGCTAATATCCTCGTATAGGGTGTCAGAATTGGAAATTATTGGGATACGGTCGTGCTGGTGAAGTTACCATCCTATATATTGCACTTTCACATTCTCTTGTTTTTAATATTCTATTAATTTAATGTAGTATATGTACCTATTATTATGATTGCTATGTATATAATTGACTACTTTAGACACAGTATAAATATGTATTTATAAGTAAAACTGTCATCTGTATTTTTATACACTTGATTCTAAACTATTTAATTAATACAATTATTATTATTCTTATATTATATATTTAATTTCTTTTTTAATTACCACCATATAGAACGAAATGCTGAGTAGCTCGCCTTATCACAAATGCCAACATTCACACGCCTGTTTTTATGCTAGTTATCATGTAACTTCTCGATAAAACAAAGTTTGTAAAAAATTGAATTATTAAAAGAAGTAGTTACTTGTGTTGTTGTTGAAATTACTTTAATAAAAATTATAGTAATTTCATTTCATTTCATTAAAAATTAAGTAGAAGTTAGTAGTAATAATATACTATTGCTCAAAGTATAGTTTTTAATTTATATCTATAACGTTAGCTTTCACTCGGTTTATCCTCTTTTTTTCAAGACTGCATCGATAAACAGCCTGTATATAACATAATTAAAAGTGAAAAAATGTCGAAATAACACGTTATGGTACAGGTGCGTAAAGCGTGGCGTGCGGTCACCGAATTATTCACTGGGTACCCTTTTCCCTCAAACGAAGATGTGTGGAACTAGATATGCCTCTTATTTTCTTAAAAATCCAAATTATTTTTTACTAGCTGATCCGCGCGGTTTCGCACTCGTAGCATAATGTTATATAGCTTATAAAATATAGCTATGCTACTCGTGGATAATGTAGCTTTCGAATGGTGAAAGAATTTTTAAAATCGGTCCAGTAGTTTTGAGCCTATTACTTACAACTAAACAGACAAAGTTTCCCTTTTTTTGATATTGTCACATATAGACACACACACACTGTATTTTAGACAGCTATTGTAATTTTGATTCCTCGTAAGCGGAGAGGAATGTCTTAACTGTTTTAATTTTTTTATTTAATTTGACAAAAAACAATGGACATGAAAATATGGACACTTCAGAACATAGAACATGTACCTAAACACGGAAAATATATGAAAAACCTATATTTCAAAACTCCGCAAAATAAATTTCTTGATAAAATGTCGAAAACTTTGTTCGTAGCATATATTGTTCGTATTTAGTTTTATAAATAAAAATGTTTTGTGGTTTATTCCAGTTTTTTATATCTTAATACACGGACAAAACACCACGTAAGCGTGAATAGCCCACATTCAATTAAAAAAGAAAGGTTGTTGTCAGAATATTGCAAACCTTGAAAAATAATGTATTTTAATTTATTAAAGCACGGTTTTAAAGTCGTCTGGTGATTGTAGCTTTGGGAAATTTTCACCGTTTTTAGGGTTAAATTTACAAATCCGATTCGGTTCGGAACAAAGATGTTTCCGTTGAGATTTGTTTGAATCTTATTCCGATTTTTGATACTTTCCGATCAGTTTCGTATTTGTGAATAGGGGGCCTGAGCCTTTGATCTGTCACCAGGTTGTATCTCATAAACCGTGACACCTAGAAAGCTGAAATTTTCACAAATTAGGTATTTTTGTTGGCGCCATAACAGAAAAAAAATTTGTTAAGGCGGGTTGCGATACAATAAACGTGTTCTTTCATTTAATACTACACTCTCGGCTATATTTATAACCTATTTGCCTATAAAATTTAATCAAGATTGGATAAACAATACTGAAATTATAGTTGGACAAAATTCTTCATATAAACATACAATCGCCCGGCCATCTCGACTCTGAGACCTCGCTTCAATAAATACGTAAGTACTTTCAATACCAAGGAATTGAAAAATAGTTTGACTGAAGGTATTGGTTGTCTTATTTATACTTTTTTAATGCATATACTGCGTTAGCTGATCTTTTTTCTAATGTTTGTTATTTTAGATGTATTGAATAGGTTATTCGATCGACGATAGCGTACGGTTTTGAATTCAAAGTTCTTATATTAAGAACATACTTCTCATATGATCAACATGTACCTATGTCTTTTAATATGTACAATATAGGGTTATCTTCCTTTCTTCCATTTGGTCGCTTGGAAGAAATTGCTAATAAGCAATAAAACCACCTTTTGTGTCGTCTATATTATGTTGAATTTGCTTGTGTACACAATAAAGAATATTAATTTTTCACAAGAACAATAGAAATTAGAATATTGTAAAAACTTGTATAAAACATAATGAGAAAATTATTAATCAAAAATACAAAAAATGTTAATTTAGACGTCGAAAACTTTTGCAATTATTTTAGAATTTGTAATGAGTTTTTGAAATTTTTTCGAATAACAGTCTGAAGTTTGGAGGTTTCGCGAATTTTGGCAAAAAATATAAAGGGGTGTTGACGGTAAAGACTCTTTGAAATATTTTGTTAACTGACGTTCCAAAAACGCGGGAAATAAATTGAACGGAATTTTGTGGAATTTAGAGCGAATGTTCCAGAAATGTGAACTTAACGAGTAAAAATCACGCTTCAGATGTGATTTTAAAAGTCGCATAGTCTATTTTAGCGAATTAACAATAATAATAACGTGGTAATAGTAGTCACGGGTGACTAACATTACATGAAGATAACTGTCATCTCAGTCACCCGTGACCACGCTCGCTCGCAACTTGTTATTTTTTTCGATTTAATATGTAAAATATTCCTTATATATAAAATAAACACAAAAAACATTAAGTTAAATTATACAGGAATAGAATTCTACAGGCTCATTCTTAAGAAGAAATCGTAACGGGAAAACAGTAAGTTAAGAAAAAGGCGTAGAAAGACATTTTATATAAAATCAAGCTTGTGTAATAAACTTTCAAAGACAATCAAATCGGTTATAGTTTATGGGTCATAATGAACACCTCCGCTAAGCACTCGATAGTAATTTAATAACCGTCAGGTCATAATGTACAATCTAGGCATTGAAGTGCTTAATAATACTGAGGTGTTTATGAGAGGGTTGACTAAATTCATTGTTATGGATATTGAATACATTACGCACATTATTTGAAACTAGCAGAGCAACGCGGCTTCACTCGTGAATTAAAATATAGCTTATATTCATCAGGGATAATATTACCTTTTGTTATATAACATTAATTAAAAGTTAGATTAATTTTATATCTTGTAGTTTTAGGGGAATAAACACATTTTTGATTTCATTATAATAAAATATAGCGTAAATTCATCAAGGGTAATAAAGATTCTGAGAGTAAAAAATGTTTTGAAAAGGTCTACAACTCTCTAACAAACCATTGGTAATGTAACTTTAGCATTGAGGAAATGTACATTTAGCATGGGATTATAGGTTTACGTTAAAGCAACTAACATCGAAATCTTACTATATTTTTTATTTCTTTATTTGAATGAAATTCACACACACAAAGTAAATCGGTTATAGTTTATGAGTCATAATGAACACCTCCGCTAAGCACTCGATAGTAATTTAATAACCGTCAGGTCATAATGTACAATCTAGGCATTGAAGTGGTTAATAATACTGAGGTGTTTATGGGAGGGTTCACTAAATTCATTTTATGGATATTGAATACATTACGCACATTATTTGAAACTAGCAGAGCAACGCGGCTTCACTCGTGAATTAAAATATAGCTTATATTCATCAAGGTTAATATTACTCTTTGTCATGTAATATTAATATTGTAAAATTAAAATGTAAAGTTAATTGTATTTCTTGTATATTTTTTTCACACTTTTAAAACCTGCCTCCTACTAGTCTCTCCTGTTACCCCTTACAGTTGCCTGGAAGAGATCACTACTGAGTGATAAGGTCGCCTACTGTGTTGGGAAATTAGATTTAAGAAATATAATAAGAATATAATAAGTCCTATACTTTGTTCTTCTCAACGCAATAAAGTGTATAAACAAATAAATAAATAAATAAATATTTTTAGGGCAATAAACACCTAGCCTTAATTCATCAAGAATAATGAAGAAAAGTAAAAGAATTTTTAAAAAGATCTGGTAGTATTGTTTATTCAATGCGATCAAATCATTGGTACTATAATTTCAGCATTGAGGAAATGCAGCATTAAGCATGAGATTATAGGGTTATGTTAAAGAAATTAACATGGAATCTTATTATATTTTTTGATACTTTTTTTACACACGGACGAAGTAAATCATTTATAGTTTATGGGTCATAATGAACACCTCCGCTAAGCACTCGATAATAATTTAATAACCGTCAGGTCATAATGTACAATCTAGGCATTGAACTTCTTAGAAAATGAGAACGCAGCCTTTATTTTATTGTCTACTATAGACAATTTCGTCATACGTTGTCTATAACTTTTTTGCTATCGGCCATTTTTTGTTGTAATGACATTATTGTACTTTCTTCCGATTAAATTCGTTATTGAATTCAACCCTTGTTTATTATTTCTTATCAAAAATCATCAGAAGTGTTTATGGGAGATTAATAATACTGAGGTGTTTTTGGGAGGGTTGACTAAATTCATTGTTGCTGATATTGAATGCATTATGTACAATATATTTTAGGACTAGCAGTGCTATGCGGGTTTACTTAAGTTTGCATTAGTTTACTTTTTTGTTATAAAATATTATTTATCTTGTATGATTTAATGAAAAAAAGAGTATGGATTCATTATCGCGATATACATATACAAGTTATCTACTTTTTCGTTATAAAATATACTTTATCTTATATGATTTAATAAAAAAATACTAAGGAATGATTTATTATCGCATTATACATAAACTTGTATACAATTTAAAAAAAAATGTTAGAAAAATGACTAGAGAGGTATATGAATTGACAAAAAAAAATTATAATGAAAATAATTGATTATCAACTTATTATCTTTATATTTATTTTTAAACACTTTTTTATGAACAATTTTGGCATTCTTAAAAGTTATAATGTGAGTTGTGAACTCAAAATAATATTTTTTTCCTTTTTTTTTGAACAAAAAAAAAAAACAAAAAATACTATTTATTTATATATGGGTTATATATGGATCATATTAAACGTAAGCACTCAATAGTAAGTGAATGAGCATTAGGCAGTAATATACGATCTAGGCACTAGGTTAATAACGTGAGGTGTTTATGAGAGAGTTAACTAAATTTATTGTTACTGATATAATTACTAGTTTATGCACACAGCCCCGCGGGTTCCAACGCTCTTTTATTAGTAATATACTTTATTCATAACTAGCTGATATATATATATATCTTATAAGAATCCCTCTAAGTAATGGTAAAAGAAATTTTGAAATCAGTCCAGTAGTTTTTGAACATATTCAATACAAATAAACAAAAATACAAAGGTGTCCTCTTTATAATATTAGTATAAAGTATAGATAGAAGGAAAGAAAGAGAAAAAATATTTCAAAGAACACAAAATAAAATGTAAATTTTAACACTATGAGGAAAATTATTGGTGTATTCTTGGAAAAAACTTTTTTACAGATTATGTTCATTAGTGAAAGAGTAACAAACATACATACATACATCTTCACAAACTTTTGCATTCATATTAGTAGGATTCCCATCTATACATGGGCTATTTTTTCAAATAATTGCATCATATTCTGACATGGTTTTGCATTAAAAGGCTACCCGTAAACTTTATGAGTTAACGACTCATAAATTTCCCCTACAATTTCTACCATAGAGACAATAACAACGATAACAAAGTGTGTTATTGTTGACGAGCTATATAATCCGATTTAAAGAGCTACGAATGTAATAGACACGCGCAGTAAACAACACTAACATATTTCAAAGGAATTTCATTTTCCTTAACTTGTTCAAGTTTTTCATAAGGAAGTTAGATATTCATTTTAAGAATCTCGGCAAATACATAAACTGTCTTTCTTTACCTAAATATTATTATAGTAGTAGGTCTAGTGGTTGCATCTTTGACTATGGACCGAGGCGTCTCGAATTCGATTCCCGGGTGGGGTCGAAAAAAAAAATGTAGCAACCCTGAGTCTGGAAGTTGGCGGTGTTGGAACACCTCCGTGCCTCGGAGAGCACGTAAAGCCGTCGGTCCTGCGCCTGATCTCTCTCCGCTCGTGTCGGTCTGCTGCCCCATCATATGAGAGTAAAGGAATAGAGAGTGCACCCGTGTTTGCGCACATACTTGTGCTCTATAATATCTCCTGCGTACCTGGATAGCCTGTGTTGAGATTGGCCACCATGACCATTTTCGGTGAGTATACACCATATGGGGAGGCATTATTATTACTAGATCAATTTATGATAGTAATTGGTTTATGCAAGTGAAACCCCGGGGCAAAGCTAGTAACCCAGAAATATTACAATTTCTACCATAGAGACAATAACAAAACGTGTTGTTGACGAGATACATAATCCGATTTATAGAGCTACGAATATAATAGACACGCGAATTAAACGCTCGTAAACAACGCTAGCATATTACATAGGAATTTCATTTTCCGTAACTCCCCGCGTATCACTTTCATAATAAGGAAGGAAGATCTTCCCTTATGTTTTATTAGTTGAGAAATATTATTTTCATATATTTTTACTTGGTAATCCGCGCGACTTCGCTTCCGTAACATAATGTTAAATATAGCCTTTAAAATATAACTTATGTTACTCGTGGTTAATGTAGCTTTCGAATGGTGAAAAAAATTTATATTGGTCCAGTAGTTTTTGAGCCTATTCATAACAAACAAACAAAGTTTTATTCATTATAAAATTAGTGTAGATATAAGAAGTTGTAAGATTTAATAGAGTCCATCGACAGATGACGTCCATGTATGCGTCTGCCGATGTGTAGACAGGGTTTAAAGCGTGACTGACTGGCTGACATGCAGGTAGATGTTATAACGTAGGCATCCACTAATAAAGGTTTTCATCAAATCCCACAGGAACGGGGAAAACAGATATACGCGGGTGGAACCGCGAGCATAGCTAGTCTATAATAAAAGTGCTTTAACATAACAACCAAAACTTGGTTCCTATTGGTTGATTATAACCACTCGTTAGTGAAAACGATTTGTTATACTATGACGTCCTGTTTATAGAAACCGAGCCCTAGCCATCTCTACTTTTTTCTTAATACATGTAATATTATAAACCAATTTAAATCCAAAACGAATTCATTACTTTTATTTCCAAGTAATTTAAATTTATTTAACCAGTATCAAAGAAGTACCTTAAATATTATATAAAAGCCCATTGATTGATTAACCGCCTAATCCTTCTATTGAAAATATTAATTTGAAGTTTCATTCCAAATTGGGGTATGAATTGAAAAGTAAACGTAATTGATATTAATATTAGTTTCAAGGATCTACGGATTATAAAGAGGTTTTAGAACAAAGGGCTAAAAGGGAAACCTTGAGATTCCGAAGTGTTTTACATACTAACTTTACGATCGCGGCTTCGTTCACGTGGATTTTCGAAGAAGAATGATATTGCTAATAACTTATTACATTAAACATATTAATGTTAATTTAAGATAATTCGTGAACTGTAAATGTTACGAATGAATGAAAAATTATTGATTAGATGAGATGCACACAAAAAATATTAAAAATAAAATCTTACATATGATAGTACTTATACTATGCATAAAAAGGCGGCCTTATCGCTATGAAGCGATCTCTTCCAGGCAACCCGTAGTTGGAGATAAAGGCAACATAAATATTTATGTGAAAATCTAAAAATTAATCAAATCTTAAAGTTAATTAATAATATTCTCATGATGTCTAAGGATAAAACCGTAGTCACAGACAATACTATGAGCTCTCAAAACGCACAGGACCCTATAACCTTACTTGGAATTTACAGACGATACTTGAGTGGCGGTATGTCATTTGGCGTTTAACACAACGCCATCTAGTCTCAAACTAAGCAAAGTTTGTACTATGGAAACTAGATAGTTGAAAGACATACATAAACATATTTTTTTTGTAAATACATACATATAGACATTTTAACACACAGACAGTAGACAATTACAATGTTCATCACATCATAATTTTCTACTCGTGGGGATCGAACTCACACCCTCCGGCGTAATAGACCATCTGTATCCCCTGCGAAATCAAAATGAAGACTTGTCATTTGGAACGCACTGAAGAAAGTCTTATTTCGCATAGTTCTTTGCTTACACATTCATTGTGTATGCGGATGTAAATGTCTGACTGTCTGTACTTGTTCACAATAACTTGAGAGCTGTATTGCACGCCAGAGAGGGCTGTCGAATGCTAGTTGCGATTTGTAAACTTACGATTTGTCTACCTACGTTTAAATTTCAGCAATTATTTTTAGTTTAGGGTTTGAAATTGAGGGGCTTAGGGGATTGAGTATACACATACAATAATGTTGTAAGTAAAATAGAATCAGTGAATCTAGTTGGTCTAGTGGTTGCATCTTTGACTACAGATCAAGTTCGAATCCCGGGGCCAAAAAAATAATGTTATTGGGGTTTTTTTATATGAAGGTTATTCTCATTTATATTTTGCAAGTAAGATTATATTTTATGTGCATATTGTAAATGTCTTTGTGTTGTTTCCAATAAAGAAAATAAAATTATAGAGCAATTAATGATTTTTCTATACATACGTTACTAACCCAATTATATAATTACTATCGAATTTATTACATGGTTAAATGGTGAAAAAGTTGCTAATATTCATATTAATCTATTATTATATGTATTGTTACCGTTAACCTAGTAAGATGTGAAGATACATGTCCAATTGTCTGTACCGCTAGTTGGCAATAACTCAAGGGGTGGATTTCACGCCAGGGAGCGCTGTCAAGTCAAGCATTCGAGATATGTAAGCTACAGACGTTTGAAAGTACTGGATTAGCTCATGTCTTAGATATTTCACTTCTAGTAAGTATATTTTTAAAAATACTAGGGCTTTTAATGCACAAGACATAAGAATACTAGTGCTTTTGAAGCTCAGGACAAAACTCACGCAACAAAATAATGAAAATATATTTTTCACACAAGGGTAAACTACTCTATTTTTTTATACTTAATCGAACTTAATATTTATGTCAAATTGTAAATTTGTATATAATTTTTAATCTTATAAGTTTTGAGGATACATATCCAACTGAAAGTATCAACCTGGTAAAATCTCAGGATATATATACAACTGTATGAATGAATTCTTTATTTTATATACACGTTTCAAAGCCATCTCTTCCAACAGTAAGTATTAACCTAGTAAGGTCTGAGAGGATACATATCCGACTGTATGAATGAATGAATGAATATCCTTTATTATACACACACGAAATAAATTTACAGATGACAAAGTACAGCTTAAAGGTATAATTGGCGGCCTATGGCTTCAAAGCTATCTCTTCCTTAAGTATTGACCTAGTAAGATCTGAGGATACATGTCCAACTGCCTGTACTCAAGTTAGCTATAACTCGAGCACTGGAATTCACGCTAGGGAAGGCAGTCAGGTGTCCATATGTGCGATCTTATGTGTCTACTATTGACGTATGAAAGTACGGAGGAGCTCAGAGTTAAGATGTAAATAGACTGAGATGCAGAGTAAAGACGAAATTGATAGTCCTTACACGAGTGAGACTTATTTTTAGTATTTACTTTACGAAAATACACACCCCTGCTTACTGGCCTGTAAGCATTTCTGTCCCATCCTGTTTTACTACTCTCCTAATTTTCCGTAATTAATTCTTTCTTTATCCCCTTACCTTACCTCATGATGGTAAGGAATATGCGATGTGACTTTCATATTACAGATGTTCATGGGCTGCGGTCAGTCACTTAACATCAGGTGAACCGCATGCTCTGCGTGCCCACTGTAACATAAAAAAAGTAATCGTTTTTATGGATTATCTACACATATTTTTTTTTGTTTTGCTTTCGATTGGTATTTCGAGATAAAAGTTAATTCTAATGCAGCTTGATCATTTTACATTATCAAACGAGTCGAGCGACGATTGTTTAAACCCGAAACAAGCAAAATGTAGACATGGGTACGAACGACTCTGCACTTTCAATCTCAATACTCGATCAGTAAAGAAATTGTAAAATCAACTATATTTGACAGAAGAAATGGCAATCTCTCTTAATATTTCTTCTCTTAGGATTAAATATTATCATTTACAACTACAACCAAAGAAACTTAATGCAGCTAAAATTTTCGATGTCACAAAGCCAGATATGAAAGTTGTAACCAACTAGAACCGCCGTAAAGTTGCGATTTGTCTCGCAGGATATATAAAACTGTGTCGAAGTTAGCGTGCTATCGAGCGATACGTGTAGCTTACGAGCGAAGCGGGATATATGGGAGGGTATTTGAAAACTATTGGTTGACTTTCCTATTGGAAATGTAGGATTACTTTGGCGTTAGATAATATTAATAGTGCCTTACTTTAGATGTAGAATAGTGGAATATGGAAATATAGGTATTTAATATTTGTAACTCTAGATTCTATGAAATTAAATTAAAATCTAGGGATTGGTGGTAAGTCTTATTTAAACTCTATTAAAAAATAGCTGCCAATATTGGTGTAATTTGGCAAACAGACATACTTTAACACCTAGATTGAATACAGAATGTTTTTTAAACTTGTTCACAAGGAAAAAGTCACAAAAATAAAAACAGGAAAAGAGTGTTTTATTTTTAATTTTAATTGCGTTCCTTAAAATGGTCTAAGAATTAATTACTTTCTAAAAATAGCATTTAAGATTGATGTAGTCGCATGGCAACTGAGGTCCAAAAATAAAAATCCTTATAATACAGAAACTCAATTAAAACGTAATCCTATTCGTGCCAAAACCATTTATACGTATCATCGCGAAAAATCATAAAAATAAACAGTTGAATAACTTCCCACTATTTCGAAATAAACTGTTTAATTATGAGTCGTTAAAGCTCAGTCTTTCGCGCCAATTTAAAAATGCACACATCGGCCAATTTTCACCAAAATGATAGCGCACTTAGTGCTGAGCCATATTGAAAATGCCGATATTCAGCACCTGATAATTAAACCGAATATTCATTCATTGACTGGATTGTTTTTTATTTATGTTTCATCACTTAAATATACGTACGGGGAAACTTACATATAAGTACGGGGAACTTAATAATAACTCCCCTAACAACAGAGACTAACAGCTTTGCAGGAGATATTATAGTGTACAAGTGTACGCGCAAAACGGGTGCACTCTCTGTTCCTTTACTGTCATAACCCGATGGGTCGGCAGACCGACACGACAGGAGAGAGATCAGGTGCAGACCGACGGTTTGACGTGCTCTCTGAGGCACGGGGGTGTTCAAAGATCACTAGACCAACGAGACTGTCAGGGAAACTTAATAACAAGGTCTTAGTTAATAAGCCAGAGGAAATGTGTAAATTAAAAATACAGAGATATATTTCATCTGGTTTTTTTACAGGAGTGAAATCGTCTTACTCTAAAAAAATTTCGCCAAAAAGTAACTGGACTTTATCGATAAATTTTCCATATGA
>LQNK01000226.1:243305-254583 GCA_001586405.1 Phoebis sennae
TCTTTGTCAGAAAAATCTCGATAACATTTCTTTTTTCGGCCCCACCTGGGAATGGAAATCGAGACCCAATAGTCAAAGATGCAATCACTAGACCAACGAGACAATCAGGCAAACGTAATAAGCAATGTGCGTACAAGGTCTTAGTTTATAAGCCAGAGAAAACGTGTGAATTTAAAATACAGATATATCTTTCGTCTGGTTTTCTACAGGAGTGAATTGTCTTATTCTAAAAAAATTTCGCCAAACAGTAACTGTATTGTATCGATAAATTTTCTTTGAGGGACTTTGATCTCACATGTATGTAATGAGGAAGGTTAGCTCAATGTTGTGTGCCTGTCAAACGTATTTTTAACATCTTCTTTTTGGGCTCTTCTAAGACTAAGAAATTCCATTTGCCGCATTGTCATTAAGACATTCAATTCTTTTCTAATTCGTATGAAATCTTTAAGTCTTATTTCACTATATAATTTTTCATCCATTTCATTTACTTTATTATTTTAGAAAAAAAAATACGTAATACTTTTCTAGGCATACGTTTTTGTATTTTGTCTTGCGTTATTTGCTTATGTTATCACATTAAAATGACGTGACGATTATTGCGACGTACTTCGCTGATATTAAAACATGCAGTAAATTGCTAAACGAATCCGCTATAATGTGATGGAATTTACATATTGGCTGAATATCGTTATTATTTTCATACGCTGTCGTAATTTATTGACTTTCTCAAAACTTTATTTTATCATGACGTGATGTGCTCATGAATTTGCATTTTGAGCAGTTTGCGGTATCATGCTTTTGATAGCTTAAATAAAGTTGTGAAATTCTGCTGCACTGATTTTAAACTTTATATTCTTTTAGTTATATTTTTTATATACCTATACAAACAATTAGTAAAAGGTAGAGATATCGGCTATGAGGAGATTTATAAAAAAAGCATTTTTTTTTATTTCATGGCTTTCTTGGGAAAGTTATAAGAAAACAGGCAGACATAAACTTTATATGAAAATTTTAGGTAAAACGTGTGATTGTAATATTTTTTATTTATCGAGGATCCACCGTCTATTGCACTGGAGGATGTGGGTTCGATCCCCACGAGTAGAAAATTATGATGTGATGACATTGTAATTTCCTACTGTCTGGGTGATAATTTATTTATAGTGTATATAAAAAAAGTATGATTAAGTATGTCTATCAATTATCTAGTGTCCAGAATACAAGCCATGCTTAGCTTGGGACTAAATGGCGTTGTGTTAAATGTCCAGGAATATTTATTTATGCTCTTTTAAAAGATTCTTTTCTAAGCTACGACGTTTGACGAGCTTAAAAATATTTACCATTCAAAAAGAACTCAAAATAACTAAAAATGCCTATCAAAGGATGGTAATTCCTAGAAGCAGTAAAATTAAAAATGTTGTGTATAAAATTTGGCTACTTCTGGCTAATAAATTATTCAGCTTTCAACCCGTCGTTGTGGCGTCCATTGGAAGGGTTAATTGGTCTTGTCTCTGGACATAGCCTTCTACGCTAAGACCCTTCGATGCAACGGTTTAAATTAAACTTTAGAGGATTTTATATAAAGTGCTGTGGAGTGAAAGTGTGAAAGATTGATTTTTGATGTTTGTGTTGCAATCATAATGTACTTTATCAAGATCGGCTGGACTATCTAAATATCCTCGGACAAACATTTCCCTATTTTATCTCCCTATTACCGATTTCGCAAATCTTCGAACTGGACATTTTCTTTTGTCTAAACTATTTGCTTATGAAATTTCATCAAGATCGGACAAACGCTACAAACGAAACAAGTTATCGGACAAAGTTTTGCATACTTACATACAAACATAAAAACATACAAACTTACAACCGCCCGGCCATCTCGACTCTGAGACTTTGCTTCGCTTGGTCAAAACAGTGTTAACGTAATAAATACGTTTTAATAATTAATTTATTTTATTATTACAATTATTAAATAAATAATTGAATATGTATATTATTAAATGTATATTTAATTTTGATGTGATATAGACATAAAATTCTAGTTTTGATGAATAATTGGCATATTTATAATGTGTTAAGACAATCATTTTATTTTACCAATACTTACTTAGTGAATGATTTTTTTGAATAATAGCATTTTTCATAAAAAAGGGCACGATATCTCAAGGTTTTGATGTATAAATTAGTCTTTACTATATGAGGTTATATTTAGGAATATTTTTAGTAAAGAAAGTTTCTCAATTCATTAGAATTTCAATTACATTTTCTTAAAGCAATCATTAACTATTGATTGACTTATGGTAGACAGTTTGAATTCAGTCTCTTAATGAGAATTTAAAAGAATTTTTATTTCAATATGAAATTTACATAATTTAGACCAAAAACTTGATTATATTTGGTTACTAGCTCCTTGGCTTGGTTCGCGTTAAATTTACATCAATGAAGAGTATTTTATGACCTTATACAGCCATTTACTCTTTATGAAATTTCATCAAAATATGTTCAGTAGTCGAGGTGTGATTGACACACAAACATCCATACTAACAAAAACAATAACGGGTTTGTTACAACACTTATAACTCGAAATCTATTGGACTAATTCGGCAGAAAATTCGTAGGGAATTAGGACCAGAAGAAGGACACAGGATACTTTAAGTCCCGCAAATCCCACGGGAACGGGCTTTGAACGCGGGTGAAACTACTAGTTTAGATATTTTTTTTCCTGGACAGATGGCGTCCATCTAGTCCAAAAGCTTATGCTATGGAAACTAGATAACTGATAGACATACATATTACACATTTTTTAAATACATACTATAGATAAATGAACACCCAGACGGTAGAAAATTACGATGTTCTTCACATAATAATTTTCTAAAAATAAGGATCGAACCCACGCCCTCCGGCGCAATAGACCATTGCCACATCCACTACGCCAATCGGGTTGTCTATTTTAGATTATAATATTATACGTTATAAAAGGATACGGTTAAGGTTAAATTCTATAAGCCTATTGGAGTATTGTTTACGTAAAAACATTATAAAAGTTCCCAAAACCTTTTAAACTCGGTCTCCAATTTGCAGATTTTGTTTCGGAGGGACACGATGTTTTTAAATTTTTAGCGGAACAAAAGCAAAAGGTACAAAATTGTCTGCCCCGATGTGGCGCGTCTGAACGAAGTTGCGTTGATATTTAGTTTTTCTTTTACGTTTTTTAAAGCTTTCATCTCACTATTTCACACATTTGGGACATTAAATTTTTATTTTACTCGTTGTGCGATTAACCTGCTTGGAAGTCAGCTTAATGAATCATTGAGTACCTATATTGAACATTTATGTAATTTCTAAAAATCTTTCCCATGATTTCTTTGAACACGAATATAGATAGGTAGATAGAATATTCTTTATTTTTATAACAAAGGCAAATTTAATGCCTAAATGGCATTTTCTACTAGTTAACCTTTAGAAGTGTATTAAGTGATAGTGGTAGCGCAGGGAGATAGAAATCAAGAAACATCATTAAGTAAGTAAATAAAGAAATAATACATACCGTATATACTACTATACCTTATATACTACTAATACTAATAATAACTAAATAAATAAAATGAAATTATTTTTTCAGATGATCACAATTTCATGTCTCGAATGTGAGTTATTGGTATCTACAAAATTATTTTATTAGATTAAGATAATAAGTTTCAATTTTATGTTTAAAAGTCTGGATTAATGGTGCATCTAAAATAGTTTGTGGTGCATATTCCCAGACACGTATATATTTTTGAAATACGAAAAATGTTGAAAATCTTCATAATCTCAACTCAATTTGCTGCGTTCCTTGCAGTCACATTAAGTTAGCGGAAACGTCTCATAAGAATTTATTCAAATGCGATTTCAATATGAGTGGTATATAGGAATGCAATAAAAGTCAGCTGCGTGATATAATCTGAATATTTATTTCGTAATGTCACTGGAACAACGAGAGGCCTACACCACCGATGCGAAACCAAACCAAAAAGGGAAATATGCTAAGGAATAGAGATATTTGGTATGTATGTAGTATTCGTCTTGAAAGTAATTTTTTTCGCATCGGTGGAGGCAGGCCGAGAGCGAGCGGCGATGTCGCATTGGACTCTGTAACGACACCGGCGCGGCTAGCGTAAACTATAAAAACAACTCTCAACATTCTATATCATATGTATATCGGTATTTACAATTAACTAACTTATATTTACACTAACTACAAACGGTATGTATAACATACAAGCCGAATTATAAAAGATGATAAATAGTCCGTATTATTAGGGATATACTTAGTATTTCTTATTGCGACCCCGGCGGTGCGTGCCGAAGAGAATGCGCGCAAACGCTTGGCGGAAATCTGGGCTGAATATCGTGTAGATCACAGGGTTGAGAGTGGAATTGAAATAACCGAGCCATAAGAAGAAACTCGCGAGATAGTCGCTTATCACACACGTCTGGCATATTGGCATAACGAGGGCCATTATGAAGAATGGCAGCCAGCAGAAAACGAACGCTCCAGTTATAATGGCGAGGGTTTTTGCTGCTTTCCTTTCGCGCTTCGCTTCTAAAGATTCCTTTTTCTCTTTATGCGAAGGACCCGGAACGATCGAACGTTCAGGCTTGGAACCGTTCGTGACGGTCGAGGAAGACTTTTCTGGAGACACTGCAGCGGGTAGTTTCTCGTTTATCGTAAACGCAGTGGTGCGCGGTTCTTCATCTAATGTATCCACTGTTGAAGTACTCTGCCCTTCTGTGAGCAACAACGCAGCAGCTATTGTTTCAGCTCTTGTGCGCTGGTTGCATTTTTTCAGGTTTAGGAACCGTTTCTTTACAAACCTTCTGTCTCTAGCTGATTGTACTGGCCTTCCTGAAGGCGGGGCTCCATCAGCTGAGGTAGGGCGTGGAGGAGGAGGTTCTCTTCGCCTCCTGATTCGTCTCCGTGCAGTTTGGAATATCTTCCAGTATAAGATAAGGATGACAGCAAGGGGGACATAGAAGGTTGAACACGTAGCGAAGATTTGGTACGCGAGATCTTGACTAACGAGGCACTTCTGTTGTTGGGTTATCCTTGCGAGGTAGTCAGGGTCCTTCCAGCCTAACTGGGGGGCCAGGGAGACAACCAGCGCCGCCCCCCACACGAGAAAAATCATCGTGAAGATTCGTTTCTCGTTTCTTATGTGAATGTAGTCGACGTTTGTGACAGCCCAGTACCTAGAAGAGAAAGAAAAACATTCAAAGTCAAATTTTATAAATTTTACTTAAAACTACGGCTGGTTTTGGTCCCGTACCATATAGTAATATATCTTGTATCACTCAGTAAAAATGCAGCTTTTGAATCGTGAAAGAAATTTTTAAAACAGTATTTGTGTAAAAAATTTAAACGTACATACAAATACAAATCTTTCCTATTAACTACTATAGATTTCGATGTTAAATCATTATTATGTAAAAGTGATAACATAACGTCTAACCGGCCAATTTACTAGAATATTTCAGCATTATCAATACAAGATTTATCCAAGAATATATATATAGAAATGAATCTACCGAGCATCTATTATTAGGACAAATACCAATACATTAACAATCACTTATTCGTGTCTGTGGCCACTTTATGATGCGGGATGGAATGCAGGAATGCAAGGACTCCAATAGTCGAGTAATCGAGCTATGGTTATAACTAGCAAATGCTGAGATTATTGGGGTTATACCTGAATAATTATTTCTACGGACGTGTATGGTTCCCTAGATAATATTGTCACGCAAGCACGCTAAATGGTATTGTGGAGCCTACGTTAGTGGCATAAATATTGAATTATACACCTTAATTGACCAAAACTGAGGATGTTAGTAAAAACATATGCTGTTTTATGCTAATACTAATAAATAGGTAATGTAATTCTGCTTGTTGATATATATCAAAATCTCGTCCAAGCATTTTGGATAGTTATAGTATTGTATTGGTATCTACCAATATATATTAAATATCACTTATTCGTGTCTGTGGCCACTTTATGATATGGAATGGAATGCAGGAATGCAAGGATTGGAGTCGAGTAATCGAGTTATGGTTATAACTGGCAAATGCTTAGATTATTGGGGGTAAACCTAAATAATTAATTCTACGGACGTGTTTAAATAGGATTGTAGAGCCTATGTAAGTGGCAAATATATTGCATTATACACCTCAATTGACTAGAACTTTGAAGATGTCAGTAACGTGATATGATATTTTATGCTTATGCTAATGAATGATATGTAGTGTAGTTTAGGCTGATATATATCGAAATCTCGTCCAAGCATGTTGGATATTTATAGTATTGTATTGGTATTTACTTAAACATATTATCAATGTATTTACTTAAACATATCATCAGTGTCTGAGGCCACTTTATGATACGGAATGGAATGCAGGAATGCAAGGATTGGAGTTGGGCAATCTAGCAACTGCCAAACGCTTAGATAGTGGGTTATACCTGCATAATTAATATTTGTGAGGATGATAACGGTTCCGTATGCCATGATTTAATTAAGTGGAAGGAATCTGACAAATACTTGACTATTGGTAAACAATTTGAGATGGGCATGTTTAGGGAAATTCCTGTATTTAGTGAATTATTTTAGTGTATTTGTAAACGATCTTGAAATATCCAATGAAGGGTGGAAACAGGGTGAGGGCTTATAGATGTTCATCTATTAGAGTATAATTTTTTACGTAATGTTAATTATTTTATGTCAATAACGAATGTTGTATACAATGTGATAAGTTTGCATGTAGGTTCTTTTATTTAGAAAAGGCAAGAAATGTCTACAATACTATAAAAGGAGGCTTGTATTCCCATCCTGTTCTACTCCTATTCCAATTTCCTGTCATTAATCCTCTCACTATCACCTCCCCTTCCTTCAAGCAGGCATGGCATCTGCGACATTTCATGTTGTAGATGTTCATGGGCTGCGGTTAGTCACTTAACAATTTTCCGCTCGCCTGCTGTTACATATAAAAAACAAACATCAAGTTCAGTCCTTGTGTTTTAGCACAAAATTCACGTTTCTAACTTTCTACCTGTCAGTAGCGATGGCGACCAGGTGTAGGATCGACGCGGAGCTGCATAGCACGTCGCTGGATGTCCACATGTCACATAGCTCCGGGCCCAGGATCCAGCCTTGGCTGACCTGTGACATTGATTGGCAAACTGGTAACAATGTTATAAAAGCGAAGGCAGAGAGCTCATCATACAGTGGTTGCACGATTGACGTTGCCATAAAGTGTTAGCTATCACAAATTCTGTACATACTTGAAAGTAAAATCAATGCGGGATAGTTGTTGAGTATGATATTATGTACTCTTTTGAGTTGTACACTATAATGACAATGTAATCTAAGTGGCTGTTGAAAAGAGTAATTATCGAGTTTCTTGCTGATATCTTCTCGATAAAATCGTCATTCCGAACTGGTGGTAAATTAAAAAATGATTATTCATAAGTACTTTGTAAAAAGTTTACATGAATAAAAATATTTTCTATTCTATTCTATAATTTTGAAAGAGAGTGTGCGTTCATGTTTCCCATTATAAGACACCTTTATTATGTGTAAGAAAACATTTAAAATGCAATATATTAAAATAAATATCGATAATACTCTTTGACTTGAAAGACGTGGCACAGAACATTTATCGAAGGAGATCTGGGCGCTGTCTTAGGAAATATTAGGAAATATTATACACTTAGTACCTACATAGTTTTAATTTTTTAATGAAGTGATTGTGATATAGCACAAAATTAGTAAATAAAAGTTTTAGAAGTGCAGCTTTTGAGTAAAATAGCGCGCGGAACAGTCGAACGCTCTTAATGTAAATATAATATAATTAAATAATTATATAATTCTTGTTTTCCTACATAATTGTCTCTTTTAAAGTATCGCTCACATTCACACACACACGTACACACACACTCACATTAAACTTCACAGGTCATAGTAGTTAATCATATTATATTTTCTTGATTATATACAAAATCAAAAAATAATATTGTAAAACTGTGCTATGGAAGAGTGAATACTGAATACTCCTGTCACAGGCATTTTAATGCTTACAAAGAGTATTCAATCATATAGTTATAGTTGATGAATCTTGTCAATGAAATAAATGATTTTTATATATTTATTTTATAATGTGAAATAAAGTTCTTTAGACCTTAAACCTTACCTCATATACAGCCCCCAGCGGCATGACCAGGCAGGCCACCATCAGATCAGCCACGGCCAGCGACGCTACGAGGTAGTTGGCAACGTTTTGTAGATTCCTTTCTATTATAATTGCAGCTATGACGAACACGTTACCTGCGAACAATAAGGTTACATACTTTGTATTGATACTTGATGGAATTGCATATTACTATTTAAAGAAAAATACTTTAAATAAAGTATAGAATAGAAATAGTGTTAAGGATATCGAAGGAAATGTGGTAAACTATATTTGAAGAAAGAAAGTATACTAATATTCACTAACGGTAATGTTACTTTTATTTAAAGAAAAATACATTTTTATACTTTTAATCCTATATTAATACTTTTTACAATAATTATTTATTTAAACACCACCGGTTTTGTACTTATTCATCAGGTCGTATAATTTCCTTTCATTTTAGTTATTGTAAAAGTATTAATATAAGAATTGAAAGTATAAAAATGTGTTTTTATTTAAATAAAAGTAACATTAGGGTTAGTGGATATTCGTATATTTTTTTTCTTTTTAAATATATAGTGTACCATATTTCCTTCGATATCCTTAACACTATTTATATTATTTGCTTTATTTAATCCCTCTTTAGGTTTAGGCGGAAAATCAGTGTTGGAATTGCATGACCACATCTTATGTTGTACCGAACCTTTTTCAAACACAGTACACCAACCCATTTTCCTCATAGTAGGTGATGATCAATAGTTTCCGAAATAAACGCGAGCGATGCCCCGGGCCCAAGCTAATACACAATCATTATAAGAATACGTTTTTCTGAATTATGCATTTTTCATATAAATATTTTATGTGAGTATTAGGAATTCCTAACAAATATTAACTACAGAAATTTCTCCACCTTCCGAAGTTAGGATCGGTAACAAGTTGCGAAATAAAGTTATAACTTAGGTTATCATTATTACAAATTGAAATGAATCATTTGAGGGCAGATGCTGCCACAGTACAATAGCTTAGTTTACATTATATTTTATTAATTTTTTACTCTTTGTTTTTATTTTAGTTTATACTGTTCTATTTTTTGACTGTATTTCTCTGTGTGGCTGTTACTTCGGTCTCAATAAATGTTTTATTATTATTATTACTATTAATCAAAATCTATATAGATTTTAGCATTGCTAAAAACACAAGTATTTTATACTTAAAAGGATTTTTCAAATACTAAAGAAACTGTAAACTAATTGTTACTGAATAAACATTTTTGATTTTAATTGATGTTGAAATAAGAAAGAATTTAAGAAAGGTATTTTATTTATTTATTTATTTATTTATTATTACATCTTATTGATAATTACAGATAACTTAGTATGATACAATTATAAACTCATTCGAGTTTTTCTGTGCATCATAAGCCAGCGACCACATATGGAATAAGCAATATAGTAATATCAATGTAATAAAGGTTAGTAGTATAAAATAGGTTTCTCATTGCTCGTTCTCTGTGTGAAATTATATACACGGATAAAAAATATTGTCACCTTTAAGAATAAAGGTGACAACATTTTTGGTGACAAAAGCAGATGCTTTATAGGCTTGTTATTGTGTACATTTTCTATCTACCTGTCAAAACCATATCTAAAACAACAATAAGTGAGCTTGTCAATTTACAGAAAAACCCTTACGTTGCTTGTTACTAAAAAATAAATATTCCCTATTGAAAAGTAAGGGCGATGTATCATAGACCTATCCATTAGTTGGCCCGCCCCATATCAACACTCGTGAAAGAGTTTCTATACACAGCTGTGAAACGAAATCCTGTGCCTTTCGATAGCGCCCTTAAGGTCATTTAAGGGCGTGGTATACTAGGTATTTTTTACGTTATATTTTTTACTTACATTTAACTAATATTGTTGAAGTGCAAAGCTTATTGATATGAGTATTTAAAATAACGAAACGGATTATTAACTATACAAGGGAATTTTGATTTCTAATGAATTTCTGTGTTGAATCGTATTGGAAGATAAATTATATTGCCACGTTCTGCTGTGAATGATAATATGTTTTATGATGTATAGTTTGTGTTTGTATTCAGACAAAGTTATATAAGTTAGCTTGTTACTAAAAATAAATATTCTCTATTGAAAAGTAAGGGCGATGTATCACAGACATACCCATTAGTTGGCCCGCCCCATATCAACACTCGTGAAAGAGTTTCTATAGACAGCTGTGTAACGAAATCCTGTGCCTTTCGATAGCGCCCTTAAATGACCTTAAGGGTGTGGTATACTGGGTGGACTTGGGTAAATACCCAGACTATTTTTATACTTTTCTCACATTATGTAGATCCAACTGTAACTAACAGTTAAAGCCTCGTTAGCCTTTTCATTTGTCATTTATTGGTATGTGTATTTTGATTTTCGGGTGTGTTGTTTGTGTTGAATCTTATTGGTTGATAAATTATATCGTCATTTTTCGTCAAACCTTGTATAACTGTATTATTTTGTAATATCTGTATACTGTAAATTCTGCAAAATGACAAGAAGTTATTGTTGAGTTGGCAAAAGGTTTCATTACCTCGTTTGTAACTAAAAATAAATATTCTCAATTGAAAAGTAAGGGCGATGTATCATAGACCTATCCATTAGTTGGCCCGCCCCATATCAACACTTGTGAAAGAGTTTCTATAGACAGCTGTGTAACGAAATCCTGTGCCTTTCGATAGCGCCCTCAAATGACCTTTAGGGTGTGGTACAATGGGTATTTTTACATTATAGTTTTCCCATAGTAAGCGTGGATTTGTTCAACATGTTATGTGATAAGACAATTGATTATAAAATGTTTCAATAATTTATGTGACAATGAGTGTATAATGTTTGTGTAATTTATCTTATATTGTTGACATGTAATTATCTGTCTTTATTTTATTAATTCCTGACGTGTCTTCTCATTCTCTTTGTCTAATATAATTTTATAATGATAAATAGTATGCATATTGTAATTAATATGAGTCACTCTAATTTTGTATAATGTGATTATAAAAGTTTTGCACGCCTTTATTGGCAG
>LQNK01000226.1:256262-271110 GCA_001586405.1 Phoebis sennae
CCATATCAACACTCGTGAAAGAGTTTCTATAGACAGCTGTGTAACGAAATCCTGTGCCATTCGATAGCGCCCTTAAATGACCTTAAGGCTGTGGTACACTGGGCTTGACTTGGGTGTATTTTTATATTTTTCTCGCATTGTGTAGATTGGTTCCAAGTGTAACTTATAGTTATAGTCTAGTTAGTAGTCTTTTTATGTGTCATTTATTGGTAGGTAATGTTATGAATTACTTGTATTGCATTATTATTACTATTACTTATATTGAACCTTGTTTGTTGATAAATTATATCATGATTTTTCGTCAAGCCTATATTATTCTGTATCCTGTAAAAATCATCTGCAAAATGACAAGAAGTTATTGTTGAAAGCGTTTTATCACCTCGTTTGTTACTGAAATAAATATTTTCTATTGAAAAGTAAGGGCGATGTATCATAGACCTATCCATTAGTTGGTCCCGCCCCATGTCAACACTTGTGAAAGAGTTTCTATAGACAGCTGTGTAACGAAATCCTGTGCTTTTCGATAGCGCCCTTAAATGACCTTAAGGGTGTGACACACTGAGTACTTTTTACATTATAGTTTTCCCATAGTAAGCGTGGATTTGTTCAACAAAACATATATGATTGTAACGCAAATCCTATTGGCATGAATATTTATTTAATGTCTTTCAATAGCGAACTCTTAAATGACTTTAAGGGTTGGGTATACTGGGCCTGGCTTGTTTGTTTCTGCAATTTCGTGTTGGTATATTTTTTATTTAATGTGTGTATACATAGGTGCTTGTTGATATATTATAGAGTATCCCGTAATGAATGAAGCATCTCTTGAGGGATGATAGCTGAGCTAATAATCTATCAAAAAACCCAATATATGTCAAAGGAAAATATCACCATTTTTAAAATATTGAGGTTTTTGTAGTTTTTTTATTTAAAAAAAATGATTTTGACTTATGTTACGGTGGCCGTAATTCTTATTTTACAATTTTGAGAACTTAAAGTTAAAATAAAATTACGCACATATTAAGCACACTAATAGTTTAATATACAATTATAAAGCACACTAAGATACGTCTTTATGTTTACTTACATTCTCATAGATAATTTAAATAATATAATAATGAAGCACAAATTACCTAAATTAGACCAGTGTACCCCCACCCTTACTGACCTCCATACAAAATTCAAACTCGCTAAAGTTTTTTGTCCTGACCCATGGGATAATAAACCGAGCATATTTGTACGTTTTCTTCCATGTCGCTTTATCAATAACAATCCTCCCAAGGCTGCTATTGTTATTTATTACATTGTCTTGCTTTGTTTACTGTTAGTAACGTCTTCTTGCGGCTTCTCGCGTTCGGAGAATAAAGATAAAAAAGCTAGGTAAAATTAAAAAAAATCAAAATCCGATAATAATAATAAAAGCTCCCAAACCGATTTCGGCCATGGTGGCCAATCTCAACAGAGACTAGATAGATTACGTAGTTTCGATATAACTCTGAAAATGAAAAATACCTTCAATTAACATTATAAAGGTAAAAATAAAAAGTGCGAAGATATACCGGTAGATAGATACATCATTTCGGTAGAAGGTACATACACGAACGACAGATAATATAATACGCATGAACGTTGATATGGGTCAAGATCCTACTAATCTTCTAAATGCGAAAGATCGTAAGGAAGTATGCGTGTTTGTTACTCTTTTACGCAAAAACTACGGATCATAAATTATAAAGCCATATTTTTCTATTTACGATATCGTCATTGTTTCTATATGTGTACCTTATTTAGATATTAATGTGAAAAATTAAATAAACAAAAAATAAGAAAACTATAGTTTTATAAAAACAATCCTCTTCTTTTTATTAAAAGTCAAATCAAAAATAGCAAGAAAGACATCTCTTAACAATTCTGGTATAACTCGATTTGACAGGTACCATCAGAAAAAATAATAATTATGAACACAACTAATAAATTAATACTGGTTTGGAAATTCGTTACTGATATAGCTATTTCATTATATCAATAATTGTATCAAAATATTTATTAGATTGAACTACATACAATTCGGGTGATAACCTTATAGATAAAAGATACATGGAATCGATGTCGATTCTTTCAAATAAAGCAAATTAAATTAGAAAATAAACAGTAGAGATGGTTATTGGAAAATTAATATTTTAAAATTAACATAAAATAGCATGAATTGTATATTAAAGTTATGAGCTATGAGCTGACCAATATGGTGTGTTATTTGTATAATATTAGGATACCTGTTGTACCCATTTTCTTCTCAATGTATTTTCATGTATTCGTATTAAGTGCAATAAATAATTTTTTAGTCATTCATTATTAAGATGTTATAATTTATTGAGTTTCATAATTTTATTGTATTCGTATTTACGTAATATAAATGTCATCGTTGGTCATCATATCCACCCGTACGTCTTCCACGTCTTTATCAATGACTAGCTGTGTCCCGCGGTTTCGCCCGCGTATGTAACCCGATCCCGTGGGATTTCCGGGATTAAAAGTATCCTATGTCATTGTCGTGGTCCTAAGCCTTCTGCCTATGAATTTTCAGCTAAATCGGTTCAACCGTTCTTGAGTTATAAGTGGAGTAACTAACACGACTTTCTTTTATATATATAAGACTACTCCCCCGTGGCTACTATTGTTAGTTGTTACATTGTCTGCTTATTGTAATAAACCCTTTGTTTTCTTCGCTAGTTTTGCTAAAAACTATTATGGTATTACTTAATATTTCTCTTATTATGGCTAAGTAGAATTGTCAGCTAATGGAAGCGGTATAGAAGTACAACAATGAGCTTGATGTTGGAACATTCTTTAGAAATTGAGTTTATTTTAAATCGCAGGGCAGAACTATTTCGATACAATGTTTGGCATCCTAAAAATCTAGCGAAAACGTTGTACAAAATGTATATAAAAAGATTTTTAGACTTAGATTGGTTTGGTTGATCTGGGTACCGCATTGACAACCGTAAGCAACCTAAACCAAAACATTAAAACGCCACGACATACAGGGTCTTGATGAAAGATGGTGAGTTGTGAGTTCTCCTGCTGTGGAGCTCTTTATATGACGTGAAACGTCACTGAACAAATCTGCATACAGTTTTCACGACTGATTGCAGATAAGGGGAAAAAACGATTTAGATTATTATTAAAATAGTTGTTAAATATATTTCATATTTTTCTTTCCACGTTCCTAATATTCACATTATGGAATATGCACAAATACATTTAAAGCTTCTGGCCGCAGCTTCTGGGTCTATATATCAATAATAGATATCCTGTCACAAAACCTTGCTTGTAGCTTGTTTATGCAATTTACCAAATACCGTCAATAGTTTCTTAAATTTAATATTAATAGAAAGTACTGATCAAATTAGATATTAAATCGTAGATACATTTTTTTAAAAGATCATTATAACTATCTTTTATACTACTTGTGAGAACAACTGCTGTGCTCCACGGTTTGAACCGCGTATATATCCCATTCCCACGAGATTTTCGGGATAAAAACTACCCTACGTAATTTCTGGTGTTTCGTAGAATCTCTGTACAAAATTTCATCCCAGTCAGTCCTGTACTTTCAAAACCTATTCAATCAAAACAAGTCCTTCCTCTTTATAATATTAGTATAGATTATAATATGCAAATACAATAACATAAACATACACTAATGACGCATAACCCCATAATAAAAAGCAAACATTTCAACAATGGCACTTCAAAACAGCGGCGGAGGCTCAAACGGTTTCACGAGCATATCGTTTAAAAGTATAGCTTACTACGTGCTTAATAGTCTAACTGAGCCTACTTGACCTAGCTCGCCACTCTGACTGATTCCATTCTGATGAGTTCTAGTGCGGTTTTATTGCTAGTAGCTTTTAGAAGTATTTTTTTTTGATCTATTCTTAAACATACGTAAGTCATCTTTTCTTAGATCGAGATCATCTATTATGTTTGTGAGCCAATTCATCAATTATATAAGGATTTTACTTTGTCAATTAATTCTTTATGATTATTAAGTATAGCTCATTTTGATGAAAAAGGTATAGTAATGGTCTAACTGAGCCTACTTGACCTAGCTCGCCACTCTGACTGATTCCATTCTGATGAGTTCTAGTGCGGGTTTTATTGCTAGTAGCTTTTAGAAGTTTTTTTTTGTTTTGATCTATTCTTAACATTAGGAAGCCATCTTTTCATAGATTATGTGATACAAATCATCAATTATATTAGGATTTTACCTTGGCAATTAATTCTTGATGATTATTAATCATAGCTCATTTTGCTGAAATAGGTATATTAATAGTCTAACTGAGCCTACTTGACCTAGCTCGCCACTCTGACTGATTCCATTCTGATGAGTTCTAGTGCGGTTTTTATTGCTAGTAGCTTGTAGAAGTTTTTCGTTTTGATCTATTCCTAACATTAGGAAGTCACCTTTTCATAGATTACGTGATAAAATAAAATAAAATAAAAATAAAAATAAAAATAAAATAAAAATAGCCTTTATTTCCTCTGACCAGTGAAAAAAAAAACTTAAATCTAAATACATTTAATAATAAATACTTATGTTACACTTATAAAAAAACTAACTATACTCTACGTTTCTTCTTCTGTGTCAGGGTGTCCCTTGACATAGGCCTCCTCTAAATCCCTCCACTTATTTCTATCTAGCGTTAGTCTTCTCCAACCTTTTGGTAAATCGTCTTCCCACCTTTTTATTTGCCTTCCTTTGCGTCTTTTCCCATTTCTGGGGTACCATTCTGTGATGTTTTTAGTCCATCTTTCCATCCTTCTTCTCATCATATGGCCAGTCCACCTCCATTTTAATGACCGCGTTTTATTCTTGATGTCTGCCACCTTAGTGATGTTCCTAATTTTTGAGGCTTTCCATTTGTCTTGCAATCTTAAGTTCATCATGCTCCTTTCCATGCCTCTTTGACATACACGCAGATTACGTGATACAAATCATCAATTATGTAGGGATCTTACTTCGGCAATTAATTCATGATCATTATTAAGCACAGCTCATTTTGCTGAAATAAGTATATTAAAGATCTTTTTTGCTTTGATCTATTTTTAAACATACGTAAGTCATCTTTCCTTAGATCCAGATGATCATTTTTATTAGGATTTTACTTCGGCAATTAATTTCTGCTGGTTATTACGCTCGTTTTGCTGAAAAAGGTATATTAATGGTCTAACTGAGCCTACTTGACCTATTTCGCCACTTTGTCTGATTCAATTTTGATCTAGTAATTGTTGTTTGAGTTCAAGTGGAGTTTTTATTGGAAGTAGGCTTTCATAGTTATTTTGTGTTTTTTGTAATTTGGTCTTATAATATGTCAATTCTGAATAATATATTTAAGGTTTTTATCAATCAATTCTTTCGGATCGGGTTGAGAGATTCAGAACGGATTGGAAGAATTAAGTAAGCGTTGAGAAATATGAAAAGATATGAGAAATTTGGGTACGGTTTGGGAGAGTTGAGGTTAGATAGTAATTGTCCTAATTAAACTTTAATAACAATTATACAATTAGGATTAATTAATAAGGATTTCAGGTGGACTATACGGTTAATTAGGGAGTTAAATTGAAGTCATAAATCAACTTCATAATGATAAACTTTTAATAATAACAGGTATTGTACCTACACTCATTATTATCAACAAATATCAGAGAAACTGAGATACTGCTCTTACTTACTTAATCATAAATGAATAATGAATGTGTAATCTTATCACTCATAAGCATCACAAAAGCAAATATATCACCATTTTACGTAATTAACTCGCGAAATTTATATTCGCCTGTGAAATACTACACCCAGCTCCCTAAATTAAAATTTCTGTCGCTTATCTTAAAATGATCCGAAGAGATTAGCTTTTGTTGTTTTCAATTTTCTTTTTAATAGATTTCTTAAAAGGCAAAGCCGGCGTGTCAGAATTTAATTATCTACCGTGGAACAATTTTACATTTTGTGTGATTTAAATTTTTAGTATAACGGAATGGCTGGCGGTTGACGCAATGTCACCACCTGTGGTGATTTGATTCCTTTCACGAAAAGCTTGTTATTTTTCAAATTAAAGTCACTTAAATTTTTATATTTTTAATTCTGAATTTAAGCGTGAAAGATTTAATCATACAGCCGAGTCGTTTAATATTTTCGCGTCGCGTCCAATCTTGGAAATTAAGAAATTTGAAAAAGCCGCTATTATAACTTGGAAAGCTTTTATATTCGTATTTGGTTCGGACAGTTTATTACGTAATCAAGTACATATTAAACAACAATAATAAAATTTCGTAAAGCTTTTCACATTCATAAATTTAGAAGTAACGAGTCCCTAAATATACATTTATAACCTAACTGGTTAAAAAGTAATGGTAAAAAGGTTGAAAGCTAAACACGGACAAGTAATTTATGTTGTCGTGGTTTGAAATTTTGGTGTTAATTGCGTTTTATTACAGAATTGCACATGAGCTATACTGAACGATCTCAGATATTTTTTATTATTTATTTTTTATTTTTATATGCTGACACACCAATATGAAGTGAACTTAGAAGTCATAGGCTACATTTTATTTGAAAAAAAAAACGTAAAATAATAAGAGTTAATTCCGTCTATACATTGAGTGGAGACCCAGTTGGGGTACTCATTTATTCACTTGTATCTTGTTTAAATATATGTTTGTAACTGTATGTATAATGAGTGGTGTGTCCCTATAAATGATTTTCTATTCTATTTCTATTCATTCAGATTCTTAGGAGTGGATAAAGTAAGTCTTCGAGTGTATTGGTTATGGGCAGGACCATAATGCCCTAAACAGAAGATCCACGCTTGGAAGAATCCTTGTCCTATTGTAAACTTCAGTGGTTGGTAATGTTTTAAATATTTCATACTAACAATGTGGAATAATATGTCAGTGAACACTGTTAGAAGCCGTATTAAGAGTTTGCTAAATCGACTTTCGTGCAGTAAACCCAAATTCGTGCTGTTTGACTCCCGCTCGTAATTACGTATCTATTCCAAACATTGCACTACATGAACTCATAACTCCCACGGCCCGAATCTGTATATCATTACAAGCATAGTTGGGGATATCATTTAGGCACTTTCGTTCGTTAATGTAACCGAGTTGGCGCGCCGCCAGTCGGCTCTGCCAAGTCCATACACGGTGATGTGATTACAAAGAAATTGTGGATTATGCGCCTATTATTGTCACTGGCGATTAATAAGCGGATAACGGACGCGAATTTATGGAGGTAGTGCTAAATTTGTTTAACAATTACAGCGAAAAAGTATAACGTTGAAGCTTAAAGCAAGAGCTAGCGAGATCTTTTCTGAGAGTTAATGCTATAAAAGTATTAACTTGGTAACAGTAAAGCGCTAGTGTATCCATTTGCTTGTTACATTATTATGACTCGGCTACAGATTTTGTGTATTTTATTTATACTGAACAGTATGAATTAATTTGCCCTACTATTTCGACTGCAATTTCTCCAAATGTCCAATCAAAAATTAGCTAGGCTGCCATAATAAGTATCTGTTGCTTAAATTTGTAAAGGCTGAGTTTTATATTTGCTAAAAATAATTTTTCATACCTTTACGTACTATTCCTTCATTGCAGAGTTACACGGTGTAAGGAGATAAAGAACCGGATAAACATAATTTAATATGGATAACATCGCAGGATACAGCTTATATCCTATAATCGCAAGATCTAGATTGCAATCTCTTGGAATCGACTTGCTTGATACGCGATCTTAGATTGCGGATTGCAAGAGACGTTGCTTAATGAGATAAAGTTCATCAGTGTTAATCGCGTTTCTGTCTTAACGCAGTGTCTGATGTACGATGCGGATTCCAACAAGATGTTATAATACGAATACTAACAGGAATTTATCTATAATTAGAATGAGAATGAGCTAAAGTAATCCCTGGGGGAATTTAGTATTGACAAATAGACTGATGAAAATGAGCATCATAGAAATGAAAAGAACGGTATGACAAACCACATTAATCCTTTTAATGGTGTAATGATTTTCATTATATAAGATGATGCCCTACTGCACATCGTTATTTTTGACGAAGTTCTGATTGGCGTTGCTATAAAAATTGTAAGGTAAATAGTAGAGCTTAACAAAACCTTTTGTATAAAGCGTGGGACTTACCAATAATAGTAGCAAGGATGTCGGAAGTAACCGCAATGAGAACGTGGGAGGTGACGTTAAAGCTGGTCGCAATGCCGGTGATATTGCCATAAAACCTTAAGTATAAAGTGTGGGACTTACCAATAATAGTAGCAAGGATGATAAGAGCAAGGATGACGGACGTAACCACCATGAGGACGAGCGACGTGACGTCAAAGCTGGTCGCAATGCCGGTGATATTGCTATAAAACCTTTTGTATATAGCGAGGGACTTACCAATAATAGTAGCAAGGATGATAAGAGCAAGGATGACGGACGTAACCGCCATGATAACGAGCGACGTGACGTCAGAGCTTGTCACGTTACCAGTGATCTTGCTATAAAACCTTTGGTCTAAAGCGTGGGACATACCAATAATAGTAGCAAGGATGATAAGAGCAAGGATGACGGACGTAACCGCCATGAGGACGAGCGACGTGACGTCAGAGCTGGTCGCGTTGCCGGTGACGTTGAGAGTGACGTTACAGCCCCACGACACCGCGTCCACCCATGAACAATTTGGATCGTACCACTCTGTTGATGCGTCATCTGAAAATAGAAAAAAATATTCAAACTACCAGCACATGAAAATCACACAAAAATACTACTGTAGAAGAAGGTGGTATAAGTCTATTAAGGGTTTCATTTACGTGAAATATATTATTTGGGCTAGCACGTTTGGGTTAAACGTGAATTAATTGTTTTATATTTCCATGTAACATTTATCTTTTATTCGACAATTTTTGTGCATAAGTCAAAATTAATTGGACTTTGATTTTTATATACGGCCGGGTATGCGAAGGCATTTCCCCTCGTAAAAAATGGTTTATGTCGAGTTCTTCCCTAAGAGTTAGACCGCGTTTTGTAATAAGACCGATAGTGTCCCTTAAGTAACAGTAATCTTCACATGTGTAATATATTGTCACCCTGAAATAACCGTGATCTCAATAACGTATCGCTTATCTCGGCGTTAAGTTTACGTCACGATGTCACTATCGTTTTGATTTAACACATACTAGATAGTAATCCGAATATCTTAAGTAACTCCATAGTTCTACATTCGAGGCATACTTACAATACTGAGTCAGCTACATTTATGAATCTTTGCAGTACTTGTGTAAGAACAGAATGTGTGAACAGTTGGTAACTCTATCTCGAAATTGCATTGAATAATCAAATTTATTCTTAGTATATTCACTTAGTTTAAAAGCCTACGTTAGCTAGACTATCAGCTGGCGCTTGGAGCTTAGGTTTGTATAAAAGATAGTGTCAGAAAAAACATTTTTAGGATTGTTCTGAGACGCAGTGGATTACGTAAAAATATAAAGACAAGTATAATGCCAAACTGTTGTTGTGGAGGATTGTGTGAAATAAATTTAGAAAGTTTCTTTCTTACTATTTTTGTTACTTGATAATGAAAACTCAATTAATGCCTATGTGTGTGGCTTATTATTAAGTATTATGATTATGTATCTATTTGATAGCACTATACGTTCGGTAACTGTGACCATTGCGTTTCTAACACCCGTATTCACAAGCAATAGCTGTAAGTAAAGATAAATAAGTATAAGACTTGATTTAATTTACCAAAGATTATGGATAGATTGTTATCTCTGATTATATGACGCTAGATAGACATAAGTCATAGCAAAGGCTATACGTCAATAGGATATTGAAATCAAAGTAAGTGCATATAGATAGATTTGTCTGACATTAGTAAGCAAAGCAAGTGATAGATAGAATATTGAGAACGGCCGTTAAACGCCAAATGACAAACTGCTTATAGGTTTATGAGGCTCTGTGCGTTGTGAGAACTCAAAGTATCGTTTGTGATTGCCGTTGTTAGCACTATTGTCAAATTTTGCGCCTGATCTGTCACCATTCGTGTCGGTTTTCTTTCCCATCAGGAGTGAGATTAAAGTAATAGAAAATCTTACATCGCGCATAATTGTGTAATATCTTCCACATAGCTGGCTAGTCTTAATTAAGACTGGCCACCATGCCCGAACCGAGGAGCTGTAACATAAAGCAGTATAAACTCTGTCGCAGTTACGTGCAAAGAATCCAAAAACTTATCACGTCTTGTCAGACAAAATTATTTAATTAAAAGTTTTGCCTCTAACTTCCGATCTATTGGCGTGTGGAACATTGTGTCCAATTGGACCCTGTAATAAGACGACCCGATTGGCGTAGTAGATACAGCAGTGTCTATTGCGCCGGAGGGTGCGGGTTCGATCCCCACGAGTAGAAAATATGATGTGATGAATATTGTAATTGTCTACTGTCTGGATGTTCATTTCTATAGTACTATTGTATTTGTAGTGTTAAATGTCCCTGAATATTTCTTTATATTATATTAAGTCCTTGATGCCAAACTTATTATATTGGTTCCCCTGACTTTTGAGATTAATCACTTTGAAATAAAATGAATTCTTCATTCGTCCAAATTTGTTCAGCTATTTTGATCTGAACGAGAGACAAACATTCAAAAATCCATATCTAGAATATTCGGAAACTATTTAGTACAAATGATCATCTATATAAATACAACTTCTTTTACAATAATAAAGTATCCTTAGCTTACGAGTTTCGACAGGAATTGGGTCACACGTGTTCCACAGAGGTTAGATATACATTTAGTATTGACGTGCAAACTATGTCGTATTATGGATAGGTTTTATATCAGTCCTTGTTTAGAAATAGTTTCATTTTTTGATCATAGATGTCGCTAATGGCGTATACATCGCGCTATAATTATTTTGTTTTGTTTTTATTGTACCGATTTGTACTGTAATATATTGTATTTGTGTTTTCTTCCAAAAAACCAAGGATATCTTTCAAAAGCCATGATTTTTACTTTCCAGTGAGTACAGAATTCACAGCTCTGAGGCTGTTTTTCAAATGTCTTAAATCGTGCAACCACTGACGATTTTAACATTATGGTTATAGTGAAAAGTATAGTAAAATAAATATTCTTTATAGGCCATACTTAAATGTTGTTTTATTATACCTCAAATGTCCTATGTTTTATAATTGTGGTGCTAAATAAAGTGTATTGTATTGTATTGTATTCTTTATTTTTTATTCTTTTATCTCTAGCTTTCTATCTTCTGATCCCGTAGCAACACCGCGATGAAAAGTAGCCTATATGTTATTCTGAACCATTACCTATTCGGTTCAGTAGTTTTTGCGTGAAAGAGTAACAAACATGCATACATCCTCACAAACTTTCGCATTTAAAATTTTAGTAGGGTTTTATTTAAAAAGTCTCTCACTTGCCGTTTCCTTGAATAATAGCCGAATAGTAAACTACTATTATTTAAGGGTCGCAGTAGGAGTACATTTGCACTATGCCCACACTTTCAAAGGACCGGAAATCTGATACTATCGGAACCGATCATACACAAGACCGACATCTTTAGCTCTTTGAGGCTCTATGGCCGGGGTTCCCAACTATGCTCCGTGACGTAAACGAATTTGAGTTGAGTTTTTGTGTCAAATAGCGCGTGGAATAGTTAAACGCCATTACGATATATTTTATGCCATTCAAAAGTACGTTTTCAATATAAAAAATGTATTTTTTTAGATATTTTTACATTGTCTGTAGAAAAAAGTTGTTTTGAGATTTTTCATATATAAAATGCCACTATACCCAATTGGGTACACCCCCGTAAAACGGACTCAAATTGTAGTTTTCGATTTTTTTGTTGATTTATTGTTTATTTTATGTCTAACCAATAATAAAATAAATGTTTCGTATAGATATTCTTTTTAGTTTTATTTTGGCGGTTAATGGGTTAACATAAAAAATTTTGCCAAAAAATAGAAACGACTTCCTCGCTCTAAAATGTAGACAATAATATTTATATACAATATACAAAGTCGGTGCAAAATCTTGTTAAATTGAAAATATATAAAGGCACCGACTTTGTATACATTTCAAATTGGCAAAAATTTTTATTCTTCCCTTTTTAGTGACTTGTGAAGGGTAATCACATAATCTAGTCACAATTCAGTTTATATATACATCATTAAACCTTAACCGCAGAGCTTATTCCGTTGATTTTCCAGGAGTTCCCTAAAATATCTTCCACATGGATCAGACTAGAACCTATTTCTATGGAACCACACTAGAACTCTACTCTTTCGAATGCAAAAAGAATTTTCCAAATCGGCCCATAAACGCCGGAGATATGCGATAAACATAAAAAAATACGGTCGAATTATAACCTTCGTTTTTTGAAAGTCGGTTAAAAATTCCGTCATCCCTATATCATTTTCAGAGCCATACTCAACTATTTGTGAATAAGATCTTGTATTGTGTATTGTATGAAGTATTGTCGCCTACATGTGCCTTTTGACTCACGTTCTTCCGCGTAAATGGTTTCGTTACGGTTTCGTCATGCCTTTACACATAACGATGCGTTCATGTGAACAGTCTCTGATAAAAGTATACAAGTACCACTGTAGTATAGTGTCGATTACGAACAGTATATAAGAGTGGCTCGCTCCGAGCTAGACCAGGCACCAAATCCGTCCAATAGTTACCAATTTACCATGCGATTGTTACACAAACATCCAAAAATCTAAAGGATAAGAGGAAAGTAGAATTGATTAGTATAGATTTATTCGCGAGCTTGTAGTATCATAACTTTTAAAATCTAAAGAAAAACTAGTGGTTCGCACCGAGCTAGAATGTATAAATCAAGACCTTTCATTTGATACCACACTCGGCTATATTCACATGAAAAACACCTATTTCACCCTCTCTATCTTTGATACCCCCCACCGATTTCGCTTATTTTTATATTTCGCTCGTTTACTATTTGCATACAAAGTTTTATCAAGATAAAAGACCATTTCCATTATTAATTTTCATAATATTTTTAAGTTTTTCTATCAAGACATAACAGTGCAAGTATTTGAATAGAATACTCGATTATATCCGAACTTCTGTAAGGACTTATCTTAATCTTAGTTAATTTTACAAATCTACTATCTCACTGTATTAAACTCATTTTTGTTGTGAGCAATTTGTTCCTTTCATTATTATAACAACACGCATTATTTTTCACATTAAGTTTTTATCTACACAAATATTATTAAAAGGCAAAACTTTCTTTGTTTGGTTGTAATGAATAGGCTCAAAACTACTGGACAGATTCTAAAAATTCTTTCACCCTTCGAAAGCTACATTATCCACGAGTAACATAGGCTATATATAACCACCCTATATATAAAATTATGTTACTGGATTGTAACATAACAAAGATATAACATTTATTCTAGTACATAAGCCGTCTATTCAATCCGTGATTTAGCTAATTTGTCTTTAATTCCTAAATGTACTTAATTTATATTTATCCGAAAGCCGGGTAAATTATAACGGCTGTAATCACAGTTTACAGATAATTAAGTTCGTACAAACGGTTTTACCGCTCGTTAATGGAAAATCTACAATGACAAATGAAGCTGGGCTATCTTCTTTTGGGTTTAATGTCTACATCTAATGTTATAATCTATTATAATTAAAGGTTTTGTCCATAGCTTAGTCTTTGAAGAAAAAATGCCTTTGAGAAAAATCTAGTATGTCATTTCTTCAAAGGTTTTTAGGTTATGAAATGTATATCTATAAAAAGGAATCTATATATTGTTTATTGACGTGCAAAAGTGATTGTAAATGATCTTATTTGAATAAATAATATTGTATTTGATGTGTTTGTTCTTAAAAAGAGATTATTGATATTATAAGAAGGGTACAAACTGCACTTAGTTTAAAACTAGATGGCGTTGAAATTCATAGTGAAATTAAAATTTTAGTTTATTCAGTTTTATCATAATAACTTGAATCATGGACACACAATAACATTAAAATATGGACCATCAGTTTTATAGGCGCTTTAAATGCGAGCGCGTGTAAAAGAGGGAAATGCGTGATAATTTAGTTAAATACAATTGTGTTATTTTATACTTCAATTTCCCATCATTAATCCTCTCCTTATCCTCTCCCCTTCCTTCAAAAAGGCAAGGCATGCGGTCACTTTGGTGTTATAGATGTTCATAGGCTGCGGTCAGTCACTTAACCGCATGGTCCCCTGGCTGATACATAAAAAAAAAATATATTTAATAGAAACCTCACTCAATCGAGACTAATATATGCATTTTAGCTCAGCTAAGTGTAACACTAATGCTGGAATGCAGGGTGACTATATACTAATATTTATATTATAAAAAAGTCAAATATCTATAGATGTTTTACTTAGTTTCAAACTAGATGGCGTTGTGTCAAATGAATAGCAGTACTATGTACTCTATTCAGTTTTCATAACTGGAATTACATAACCTGAAATGCACAATAACATTAAATTCATTGTCAGATTTATGACCTCTATGGAGCACGTGTAAAAAATACGTATTATAATTGTGGAGAGTCATTTCGCTGTGAGCAGTCACATTTAATTAGAATTACTGGGTGTTTTGATGAGGGTTGCCAACTTTTATACTTTTGTTCTTAGCTTTTGAGTAGATATATCGTTTAATGTACTCTTGATAAAATTATAGTACATGTTAAGTAACTTTTTACTATCACTTGCAGCTTTAAATTTAATGAAACGTAAAGTGTACTAT
>LQNK01000226.1:285529-295675 GCA_001586405.1 Phoebis sennae
TTTATATAGGGCGTCCTGTTATGCATCTCTTGGAAGATGATAGCTGAGTTAATAAAGTATAAATTAGAAATATGGCCACAGTAATACCAAACATTAGACAAGGTCAACAAGAGGGTGAAAGTTCAACCATGCACTATGTGTGCATAGTTCCCTTTTTAACTGACAAAAAAGGAGGAGGTTCCCAATTTTTAAATTTCAATTCTGAGATTAAATGGTTACTAGCTATGATGTAATAACTAATATCCCACACTAAAAAGTAAAAATAACGTTTATTTTATTTTCTTGCCTTTATCTATTTTCAATTTAACAAGGTTTTGCAATTCCAGACCTCCAAATCGGACCGAAGTCGGTCTATATCGAGTTAAAAAGCATTGAGTATAAACCGTGTTAAATACAACTAAATATCTTTAATTTAGAATTTTACCAACTGAAGTCTCCAAATGTCCTGACAATGTCATCCATATTACAAAAGTGTCACAAGATGGTATTACAACCAACCGAGTAATTGAACGCAATATAATAACAAAACACCGCATACCGTTCTGCGGTTCTTCTCGAGAAAATGAGAAAAATTTAATCAAGTCTGTAGCTTAACTACTCCTTCATAAAATCCACTTGGTTACGTACAATCTTGAGTTATACAAATACTTTATAAATATGTGTGAAATATAATGAAAATTGGAGTCTATTTCAATATAATGTATGCCACTGTCAGCCTTATGGAAGAAAAAAAATTGCGACGAAAATAAGTCAAGAATTTGTGTGAGTTAAAAAATTCAACTAGAAATATTAAAAAAAAATTCAGGGACATTTAACACTACGCTATCTAGTCCCTAACTAAGCAAAGCTTGTACTATGGAAACTAGATAACTGATAGACTATATACCAATACAGTAGAAAATTAAAATATTCATCACATCATAATTTTCTACTCTTGGCGATCGAACCCACACCCTTCAGTGTAATTGACCATTGCAACATCCACTGCGCCAATAGGGTCGCCAAAGAATCGAAAATAAAATTTACAAGAAATTGTCTGTTGCTACAATAATATTAATCGAATGTTTTAGGTGAAAACACTCAAAAAAATAATATAACTTTTATTATTGTTTTTCAAACACTCAATTAAAGAATTATTCGTCTACCCTCATCCGAGAGATCAGCTTCATAATGTCTAGAGTCCCTCAGAGCTCTACACAAATAAACGTCGACGAATTCATTATGTACAGAATTTATTTTGGCTATATTCCTTACTTCTAAGCTAAGCAAAGGATTTCAAATAATTTCCTTACATAATTTCAAGCCGTAAGAATTCTGAGTCTAATTCTTGGAATATTCGGGACTTAAGAAATAATTCTTTGGCAAATATTTTAACCCTCAACTGCTTAGATCGTATTAAAATATAATAAAATAAAATATTTACAAGTAAAAACATAAAGGAATAATCTTTCGGCTGAGGGTTAAAAAATACCTATTTTTTAAATCTAGCCGAAGGATCTGATTGGGATCCTTGAGGTCCCGAAGAGCTCAAGAATTGGCTAATACCTGGACAATATATTACTGGCCTATAGGGCTTTTCAAATTGACAAACAGCCTCCTCGGGGTGTAATCACATATTATATTATAATAAATAAATAAATAATATTTATGTAAAGCATCATTATTTAGGTAAGGATTGTAATTGAGTTTTTAATTTCCTACCATCATTTTCTATGTAAGAATCGTAATAGTACTAAGCATCCAATTAAATTGCTTGTTACATACACATATTTTTAATAAACAAATAAATAATGCCTAATAATACCTCATTTATTCCTTATCTCCGTAAGAAATTTGTGTTTTATAAGCATCCAATTAAGTTATTTTATAACCCTCAACCTTTTTATTTTCTGAGGTATCTCTGAGGTCCCGAAGAGCTCAAGATTTAGCCAATTCCCGGACAATTACTGTAAGTGCTTTCAAACTGACAAACGTATCTCCCGGGTCGAAATGCCGATCGAGACAATTATTTTAAGTGCTCCGTGAAACAAACAATAAATAATGTATTTTTGATTGGCTCACACTAATGTTTTTAAAATTGAATACTGTGGGGTCTTCTTGTAATTTAACAAATATTACTAACCTTGTATATCAGCAACATTATGAAGAGAGAAGTATTTTCTTGTGTTTATTTTGCCGCGGTTTTCCATATTGAATATAAAGCCTTTTTACGGATTTTAAATTATAATCTATACACATTTTATAAAGAGGAATGATTCGTTTGTTAGTTTGTTTATTTGTATTGAATAGGCTCCAAAATTATAGGACCAATTTGGATGAAATTTTGTACAGAGAATCTTGAAATCCTAGGAATGACACAAAATAGTTTTTATCCGTAAAATCCTACGGGAACGGGATATATACGCTGATGAAAATATGGAGCTCAGCTAGTGCATAATATTTAGAATCCGATTCGGAAAACTTTGGATATATTTGGACACAAACTTTACGACGCTCGGCCACTGAATATATCGAGAATAAGAATAGTTTCGAAGTTTGGACCTTGAGTCTCAAGGGTGGAGTATCGACTATTTTCATACAGAAGTTCAGTCACGTTAAGTTGTATAATAGTTTTAATAATTTGCGAAGGTAACATTAAAAGTTTATTTAGGTAAAGGTCGCTAATAGTATAAGAATAACTACTATGGGCGTAATGTAGTCAATATCATGGCTTATAAACAGAATTCACATTAAAATTATGTGAAATTATATTATCCATATTGAAGATTTTTTGATATTGTTCGATACAGATAGAAATACATTTTAGATTGTCAATATACAATCCTACTTATATTGTAAATGCGAAAGTTTGTAGTTTGTAGTTTGCGAGGATATGTGTGTATGTTTGTTACTCTTTCACACGAAAACTACTGAAACGATTATGATGAAACTAGGTAAAATTTTCATCCCGTGCAACCGCGAGGCGCGGCTAGTACTATACTAATTATTTAATATTACAATACAATACTATGTAGAATTTTACATTATCACAGAAAAACGTGTACCAACTAGCATGTCCTCCGGCTTAACCCAAGTAAAATAAGAGTAGTGGCGTAATATTCTGAGAGCTAGGACCATTTTTGGGAAGGTGTTTGAGAAATCTGAAAACTTGTATGATGCCTCTCCTATTATTCCCCGACATGGAACTGTAGACCTGGCTGGTGAGTTATTTTACGATAAATATTAAAAAAATATGTGATGAAAGATAATGGGAACGGAAGCTTGGGAAATTGCTGTTAATATAGTAGCAATTGGTTTCTTGAAGGATGTCAGTTTTGCGTCTGATCACTTAAGTCTGATCTCAACGTCAGATTTATGTCCCATGGGACTAAAGATGGGGGATATCTTCTGCAGTTAGCTAATGTTCAGTGACATTGGCTATCGTGAATGAAATAGTTAGGAAAAATAATATTGTACGGCGACGCTGAAATGCCTTTTGCACAGATTAGAGGATAAAAGGCAGATGGGGTGTTCCGAAGATTCGAGAGACGCTAACTACACGTACAAGTGCATCTGTGTGAGAGAAATTTAAAAATTACGAAGACCTTGTGACGTGTTGTGTCAAACGAGACGAACATTTTTGTTCTTTTATTCTGTAATCTGAGATAGAAATAATAAATATGGTATTTTTCAAATAATGTGAAAGCAAACATCATTTGTAACATTTGTTCAGTGACCTGAAAGACAATACTCGTATGGCAAGCACAGTTAAACAGGTTTCATTATCAATGCAAATAGTAGTGTATTTTCGATTCAAATATCTATTTTATTTTCCTACTCCTTGCTTCGCTCCCGTAAGCTATATACTTATATAGCCTATGTTACTCGTGGATTAAGTAGCTTTCGAATGGTGAATGAACTTTTAAAATGGGTCGAGTAGTTTTTGAGTCTATTCATTACAATCGAACGAAGTGTCAATGTTTTCCTTTTTATATTATATTAGTGTAGATAAAAATCTTTATGGGAGCGAGTAAGGGAGTGTGAGGATAAGCTTATAAACTATGTATAAAATTAAAGTGGTGGGTTTTCTGCCCTACGGGTAAACATATGCGTTCGTGTGTACTTTGTGTTAATAAATCTATTTTTCAAATAATATCGAAATTTAAATTTAGAAAGAAACAACGAAAGAAAAAAAGAAACATTTATTTCGACACACACATAATACACAATATACAATCACATACAAACAATAAATAGAAAGAGACGATAGAAGGCATTAAAAAAGAAGAAAGAAACATATATAAAAAAACACTAAATAAATGTGAGTGTGCCAGTGAAATTCTGTATGGTCAGTAAATGCGTGCGAAAACGGAAAACCACTCAGTGTATGTGTCTAAAAGAAGACGCAGAACTGCTTTTCAATGGTTCCCAAATTTAAATATAGGTAACGCTTTCTGTCAGCTTCTGAATGTAGTTTCGGAGCTACGGCGTTTGAAGTGGAAATGGAATGGACATGTAATGAGAGGAAACGATAAATGGAGTAAGTTGGTGACGCTATGGCACCCGAAAGAAGGAAAGAGGAAAAACCAATCAAAAGATGGGGGGATGACCTTGTCATAATAGCGGGAAGAACATGGATGAGATGGCAAGGGCACGGGTGAATTGGAAGAGGTTGGAGGAGGCCTATGCCAAAGAGCACACAGGAATAAATCACTAAGTTAATATATGTATAAACTTATAATATTGTATTAAAGGGCTAAATTACTAAATAAATAATAGGAAACGCTTAACGTTAACTAAGATAAAATTGTACGCCACAAGGCAGATCACAGAGGTCTTTCTTTTTGTAACAACTTGCAACCTGTGAATCACAATAAATTTTGATTTGATTTGACTAAAGTTTCCTCGCGTGTTCTGATGTATGAAAAAATTTAAAACAAATAACACAAACCATTTGTAACAGGTTTAGTCACCTGTGAAATTGATAACGTGACACTACAGTAGATACAGATGAGTGCACAAAGCATTTAATTTTATATTTCTGTATAATCCTTTGTAAAGAACATGCGGGTCGCCTGATAACTGACGTCACTCTTTACCATATCTACATTAGATTTTGATGGTTCAGAGAGAATAATCTATACTAATGTTATAAAGAGAAAAGGTTTGTTTGTTTGTATTGAAAATGCTCTGAAACTACAGGGTGGATATGGATGAAATTTTGTACATAGATTCTTTGATACCCCAGGAATGACATAGCATAGTTTTTATTCCAAAAATCAGCTAGTTATTTATAAACCTAGAGGAGAAATTTAAAATTAAACTTATATTTAGGCATCTTGAACCAATTTAAGTTAAGTTGCTCTCACAAATGACAAATCTGAAATGTTAATTATCTGAAAAGCTTACAGGTAATATTACTTAGTTTTAACTTTAGTCCAAATTCATCTCTCGTCTTATCTATGTTTGCTCAATGGTGTTATAATAAATGCATTATAGGTGTAATTATTAAAGGTATAAAATAAAAATAAAAAATATATATTTGGTCATATTAACCAATTATTGGTATGTATATAGGGGTTAATATATCTTTCAACTGGGGAGTACTTTTATAAAACTGACATAAACATACATTTATTGACAAAAAAGAAAGCTTAAATTCGAAAATTCATAAATTCGAGTAGGAAGGTTAAAAAATTGTTGTTCAAACTAACAAATATATCTCTTAATATTTTCAGAGATACGTGGCTGTACAAATTATATATGATATTCTGTTGAAATACCGTTTGTTATGTGTACTATGTACCTGAATTACTGTTGTCTTACAAGTAATTATATATTCTGTTGGGGACACCGTTGTCTGTTTATTCCTAAACGATGCTGTTAAATTATTCAAACGAACAAATCTATGACTATTGTATGTATTTCAATATTCGTGAACCTAGGTTGAAAGTTCAGTTTATAAAATAAGCAATATATTTATATCTATACTATATATACTCTGTGTCATGCACCTACTTTTCCTTCTCTGTACACGAGATTTCTGTCTTTTTCTAACCACGGTTTGTCTGGAAAAGAATGCTTATTAGCAATAAGGCCTTTTTATGTATAGTTTGAAGCTTTTATTTCTTTTAATATTATTTATTTTATAGGAAAATTGCATCTTCACAGAGTAACATAGCCGCGCTTAAATTCTAGTTGTATATACGACGACGAAAATCAAATAGAAATCTCAAAGCCAAATACAAAAACGTGTGTCTAGTTTGACATACCATTTCACGAGATCTTCGTAATTTTTCTTAAAAAATGCTGTCTATTACAAAATTGTAAAAGTCATTCCCAAAAGCAAAAATAACAAGATGTATCTGAAAATTATAAATTAGCTTATTAAATTTTTTCATCCTATCAATTTCTGGTAACATAACACGCACACAGATGCACGTGTACGTACGAGTAGTAAGCGTCACTCG
Organism: Phoebis sennae; assembly: GCA_001586405.1. Taxonomy (NCBI): domain Eukaryota; kingdom Metazoa; phylum Arthropoda; class Insecta; order Lepidoptera; family Pieridae; genus Phoebis; species Phoebis sennae. The sequence continues at coordinate 291,979 of LQNK01000226.1, forward strand.
AGTCTTCGGCACACTCCATCTATATTCTCTAATCTGAGGTAAATACTTGCTTATTTCCATTTCTTCTTACCCATACATATAAAAGTCTTATATTTATTAATTACTGCAGCGAAATCCTAGAATGCAGCAAATTAAATAGAAATCTAGCGTAATTACCAGTCTTGGTGCAGTTTCAAGCATTAGCATAACATGAGGAATTTTAAAGAAAATATTTCGCGAAATTAAATCTACTAACCAAAAAGAGTTATATTTTACATTTTTAAGTTTTATATTTGATTGTTCGTAAATTTATAATTGACCTGCTGTTTCCCGCGGCTTCGCTCTCGCAGCATAATGTAATATAGCCTATGTTTATCAGGTATAATTTATTTATTTATTTAAACTCTTTAATATACACAAAAAAACAATACACTTAAAATAACTAAAAAAAACGGTGTAAAAGGCGGCCTTATCACTAATCAGTTATTTCCTCCAGGCAATATGTAGGATTCCTGGTTAAAAACAATGTTACAAATCGATTCAGTAGTTTCAGAGCCTATTTCATTCAAACAAATAAAAAAGTCGAATCTATTCTCTTTATAATATAAGAATATCGTCTGCCCGTGACTTTGTTCGCGTCATCTGATGTAATAATCTTTCTATGTGTTCCTACTACCTTATTGATTCAGTGGTTTACGCGTTTGCCTTACAATCCTGGGATCATTCTATTAAGAAGATGTGAATATAATAGCTTCTGCCCGTGACTTTGTTCGCGTGAACCGATTTAGAAAACATTTTATGTTAGCCCGTTAGCGTTAAAACAGAAAGGCCTATTGTGAGGATGGGAAAAGCAAAATATGATCGAACGGAGAGTGGAAGGCTTTTCACATACATAATTTTATATGTTAGCTTCGGCTGTTATGTGACATTTTTTCATAAACGTATCATGTGCTTGCCTGTTAGGGTTAAAACTGAAGGTTTTGAATTCTTTTGCTGGTATGTAGTGAAATATGACCCGGCATCGCAGAAATAATGGCATGTAGAGCTAGGGGACATCAGACTTCACTAAATAAATAAATAAGTCATTTATTTCAAAAAAGTTTTTACAAAAAATATTTTATAATGTGTTAGCTTTGGCTGCAGGAGTTAGTTTTGTGGAATTTTTCCATTCCATTCTATTACACCAGGGATCGCAAATCTTAATGCATTAACGTGCAATTTTTCTTAACAAAATGTTTAATGTAGTCATAAAGACTTTTTCGTAGCGTAATTAAATTCGTGTTCATTCTTACTAAAATATCAACAACACACTTTTTAGCGCAAAATTAATTTCGTGATAGGCGAAAATTTTGTGTCGCGTACTAATGGTTTACCATCCCTGTTACTATTTACGGAAATCACATTGTATATCACATAATATTACTACTCGTTCTTTGATTAAAATCATGATATCCACAGCAATCAAATATCGCTCACCCATCATATTAATAGCCGTTCTCAGGCACACTTAACCCTGATATTTTTTATGAAAAGCTTTTCTATAAAAATATATTTCTTTGAATGGCTTTGATTTATATGAAATATAACTAAACGACGTCCATTAGCTGGCAATAAAAAAGCAATATAGTAAAGAGAATAAAACGTACATTAAACGTAGAAAGCGAATTCCATTCTGTGTAATATTGATGGGATGTTTATAAGATATCGATCCGATTGGCGCAGTGGATGCGGCAATGGTTTATTAAGCCGGAGGGTGTGGATTCGATCACCACGAGTAAATTATTATGTGATGCACACTCTATTTTCTATCTGGGTGTTAATGTATCTATTGTATTTATACAAAAGTATGTTTAAGTATGTCTAGCAGTCATCTAGTTTGCATAGAACAAGCTTTGCGTAGTTTGGGACAAAATAGCATAGAGTAAAATATTTATTTATTTGATATACCGTGACACATATACATCAGGGCGATCAGGATACTTTAATGTTGAAAATCCCAGGGGAATGTAAATGTAAATTTCGTTTTAAAAGCGCCTCCAAGGGAGGCTGGTTTTGAAAATAAATATTTCGACTTTGATTTTGACGTGACTTTGATTTTGACTTTTTTTTTACTTTGACTTTGAACGGGCTGTATACGAGGGAAAAACCGCGTGGCACAGCTAGTTAATAATATTTTGGTCAAATCTTTTGATTTACAGTTGTCGCGTATATTTTTACTCTATCAGATTTCTAAAATCTCATTTCAAAACTCTTTAGTGATCACAGACTCACAAAGATATCCATAACTGGATACAAACGAAGCATTTCGCACAATTGCGTCTATTTCTAACTATGACCCCAATTAGTACGTAACGAACTGATCCGAGGCTTGCTCAACTGAATCATCCCAATTCAGTTGTTTATGATTTCATTGCTTCCATTGAAATAAAGCGAATCGTATTTACATCTTTACTTATAATAAATCTGTAGTCAATTCTGTAGATTTTACTTTTAATTTATTTTATTGGAAAGAGGTATACCAACGGCACACAATTTATTCATAATTGTACAAAAAAGTAACATACAGATTTGTGAACCAATTATACAGATTTGCAAACATGTTATACAATTTGTCGAACAGTTAAATTAAACGTTTTTTTAGTGAATGAAGTGAATGAAACGAAAACTAAAGTAAAAGAAGTATATTAACCTTATAGAAAATTGGTGGGGGAGGGTTACGATGATAGGGGATATTGCCTATAATAGGCAAGTTTAATACAAATTTTGGGTACATTGTAGTGTGGTATCAATTTTAAGGTCATGATTTATAAATTATAATGCAAGTTTTGGCTAGGAACGAGCCACCAGTTAGTATGAAGTGAAGGAAGAGAGCGTGCAGTTGCGCACATACTTGTGCACTATAATATTTCCTGCGCAGTTGGCTGGTTTCAGCAGAAATTGGCTATCCTAGCCGAAACGCGGTCATCAGGAACCTACAACTATTATAATAAATGGAAAAATATACAGGATGTAGTTTAAAGAGTGGATAATATGGCACCTGCAGATAGAGGACGTTATCTCAAAATAGAGGGACTTTTACTGAACATAAAATATATATTTCTGAACCGTCGTAACTTCCTTTATCTGCAGGTGCCTATTATATTATCCACTCCCTACCCATACTCTCTGTATATTTACGCGGACCTAACTTAAATTCAATTAATAATATAAAAATTATGTTGAGATGTTTGAATGAATTTGAAATGATACATTGATAATTGATAAAAGCAGTGATATTGTTTATTTTTCAATTGTAACTAATATAAGGGTACTCGCTATTCCTTGAGATACAGGTTACCAACCTACCACCTAGTTCAGGGAACAGGGCACTAATGTATTTAAGGTATATCTGGTTTTTAAAATAAACTTTATTTTATTTTGTATTTTATTAACATTATTTAATATGTATAAAACATATTAAATAGTCTTTTAACGCCGATTTTTTGTATTGCGTAACATCTCTCGGGCGAAATTGGCTCAATTCCTGCTAAACTTGCCCGACTCCCACTCTTTCACTGAACCAACGAGACAAAGGTATATTTAGTACGAGTGAATAAAAAAAATCCCTGGGGAATAAATCCAACGAGATTGTCATTCTTTTTCATCCCATGCTTCCATAAACCATAAACCATTTACGGATGGAAGCGTGGTTTATGGTTGAATTCATCTGACAGCTTGG
>LQNK01000226.1:297526-343980 GCA_001586405.1 Phoebis sennae
TTTTTGTATATGAGAACGGCTAAAGGAGCTGCCGGGTCATCTGAATCGCTAGAAGCCTTGCGAGTGTGTTGCTGGCCTTTAAGTGGGATTATATTCTTTTGTTGAAGGTAAGCAAATTCACATATCAGTAGTCGCCGTTGAAGAGTACTGTGCTCGACCGCCAACTGTCCAAGTGGTGTGGATGGTACTTGGATTTCTAACTGTCTCTTTCCTAACTAATGTATATTTATTATTATGCTTGTTACGCATAGACCAATCATGCGAATTGCAAAGCATAGAGTATGATCAAATTCCTTGTGAGAACAGTCTTTCGCAACATCGGTGACACCTGCACCGACCACCCAGCGACCCAGGGAACATCAGCGTCGTGGTACCATGGTGGCACCACTCTTCGGTCACACTTCGACCAACGTAGTTGTAGTTAGAAATATAATTACATTTAATGTTGCATGGTAATTTTATTATTTAATTAAATAATTAAATCAAAGTTTGTTTTTTTTGCACCTCCTGAACTCGCTCAGGTTAACTTGCTTGTATCAAGGTGTGTGTTGTTCAGGTCTATTCATGAGCAATGTACAGACATTTCTCTAACATCTTAAGCGTGACTGTTATAGTCTCCATCAAACCCAACGTTTGGACATTCGATAGGAATCCATTAACAAAAAGAAGCAAAAGAAGTAGTTGTAGGTAATATTATAAAGTGATCAAATTCGGTGTCTATAGATCAATAAAACGTATTTTTCGTTTTAAAATGACTGACCGTCGGTGTTAAAAGTATAAAGGAGAGACGAAAGATAATGACATAGGATACTTTAATCCCGGAAATCCCACGGGATTAAGAATAAAATGTATTTATTTGTATTTATTTATATATTCTTAATTGCACAATAATATAAAGAGCTTATAACTAGAGGCTTAAATTTTAACAATAGGCAGTCTTATCGCTAAGGAAGCGGTTTCTTCCAGACACCTTCATAAAATTAATTATACACGACGAATTTTAATTGCATTTCCAAATACAAGTCATATTGGTTTTATTGTACACTAGCTTTCCGCCCGCGGCTTCGCTCTTGTGGAACCGGCAATTCCCGGCAATTATTCGAATTTTTCTCACCTTTTAAACCTTCCCTAAACCTCCACGAATAATTCAAGGCCAAGATAAGATAAATCCGTTCAGCCGTTCTCGAGTTTTAGCGAGACTAACGAACAGCAATTCATTTTTATATATATAGATAGATATATTGTACTATTTATTACGGTATCTAAAAATACGTCCAATATACATAATCCACAATATTCCTAAGACGGAGATAAAAGAGTTATTTAGATAACACGCCCTCTGACCTTCCCCATAAATCCATGATTTCACATTGTGATACCATTTTATTTACCCCATTTATTTTTGGAATACTTAAGATGCTTAAGTTTAAATTAATTCAGATTTATGAATTGAATCGCTTTTAAAATTAATAGCATACTTAGAGTATTGCATTTATAATTTAAGACTGTAAATATATATGGTTTGTAGACAACGGAATCTCTTTTATTTGTACTAAATGTACTATTTGTATCGAAGCACTGTTGGATAGATTTTAAAGGTCGTAATTGTTTAAATTAATTGCACTACACACCTAACTATGATTTCTTTTTTTATTATTATATGTTATTCGTGTTAATTGTGTGTGTTATGTGAGTATGGAATAAATTTTCTTTCTTTCTTTTTTCCTAATTTTAGATCACATTGATGAAATGTTGATTGCACCAAGAGTTTAAATTTAAATGATTCGGATAAAATTGCGTTTGGTCAATACTATTAGTATAACGTTGTAAGTTTCTGATATCAATAACATTATTACGGCTATTTTATTACACCCTATTACCACAGTCTAAAGAATACATACAGTCGTTACACGAAACTGTTACCCATACAGCGTCCGGAATCTTCGTCGATAATTTTAGTATAGACATTTACCGTTCGAATTGTGGGACACGTCTTTCAAGGGTGATGAAAAGTTTGGGTAAAAATTAAAAGAGTATAGTCGATATGTAATATAATGCATAGTTTGGAGTACCGAGAAAGACATAAACTATTTTTTATCTAGAAAAATAGACGTGGGATTTACGTAGGACATTCAAGGGGGTAAAACTAAATAATTATAAATAAATATTCTAGACATTTAATACAACGCCACCTAGTCCCAAGTTAAGCAAAGCTTGTACTATGGAAAATAGATAACTGATAGACATACTTGAACATACTTTTTTGTAAATACATACATACTATAGATAAATTAACACCCAGACAGTAGGAAATTACAATGTTCATCACATCATAATTTACCACACTCGAACCGACACCCTTCAGCGCAATAGACCATTGCTGTATACACAGTACCTATCGGGTCGTCAGATACTGTGGATAGAACTTAATATCTCATAATCGACTTTAGTTGTATTCCTTTTTCTAAGTTAAAAATTCGCCTGAATGAATAGTGAATATAACTATTATTAGCTGCGCACCAGGGCTTCACTCCCGTGGGAATATCGGGATGATATATAGCCTATAGCCTTCCTCGATAAATGGGCTATCTAACACTAAAAGAATTTTTCAAATCGGACCAGTAGTTTCTGAGATTTGCGCGTTCAAACAAACAAACAAACTCTTCAGCTTTATAATATTAGTATAGATTAGTATAGATTTAAATGGTCTAAATTTTCAAGGAAGTGCGGTCAACCGACAAATGAGGGCACAGTCCAACTCGGACTTGAAGCAGCGTTTAATTAACGAACATCTGTAGCATACAATGGACTGGTTAGCTCCATTTGTTGCGTCTTTGTCACTTTGTAATGTCCGCTTTCTGGTATTGTTGTAGTTTAAGACGTAAGTTATAAGCGGCGGCGATTTATCATGCTCTAGAAATTAGTTTTTGGACGTTCACAGGGTTTAATTAATAAACAGTTAATCATGATTTACAAACTTTAAAGTCGTTTACAAGTGTGGCGAATTAACTCACCGCCTTGTCTCATCACCCCATTTCTACCTGTGGGTGTCGTAAGAAGTGACAGAGGGTAATTCAGCTAATCCTCATGGGCGGCGGGGATCACTTAACATCAGGTGACCCACTTGCTCCTTTGCCTGCTCTGCCATAAAAAAAAAATCATTTTCAGCAATAAAAGAGTGGGAGCCGAGCATTGCACAATTGGGCCAAGCTCACACCGGAGTAGGTAACACCCTCCCCCCCCCAACGGAAGATCGGCGTGAAACAGTATTGTACTGTGTTACGTACGGTGAGCGGGTGCCCTTAGGCCTTTATTCCCAAAGGTGATCCGTCACCCGTGACCACAGTGTACTCAGTAAACACAAAAAAATACTACTTTATTTTGGACTTTGAATAGCGTTTAATTGCAGATAGTGCACGCATTAGCGCGCATGGTGTTCATACATGTAGAGTTTGTACTTTGCATCTATTGAATAGATATCCACATTGTATCATGTACATATTGCAGAGGGGGTAGCCATCAATCTGTCAGTCGTGTAAGGGACGTGGTTCAGATCGGACGTGCGCCTGCGCTCGTGTTGTGTGTAATGGTGAGCCAGTGTAATAGTTCCTAGTATCCCTGAAGTAACTATTTGCAGCGCAAATCTCAAACCATAAAAAATAAATATTGTATTTTTTTTTATAATTTGCCAAAAAATAAGGTGAACTTTATTTATTTATTCGTATTCCTAATCGAATACTCAACACGCACCTTGAATGCGTCGCTCGACTTAAAAGTCACACAGTATAATAATTATATCTTGTACCATCGACAAATGGTAATAGGGTAGACATAGTTTCGAGTTCTGCTGACTTTTTCATATAAATATTAAAAGAAATGTGAACTTAAGTTTCAATTAACTGCCAACTGTATAAACAAGGCTTTTTAGCCAATCTATAAGCTTATGAATTTAATTTCGCTCTCGAACAATTATGGCTTTCGTGCCAAAGGTCAAGTACTTAATAATTAATAACTACCCGCAAAGGAAACTCGCTCGTATTTATATAGGCTTTCATATGTGTAGCAATCAATTTGAATGAGAAATTTAAATTAGGTTTCAGCTCATTTTTCTGTGAAGTCTGGGGATTATCGTCAATACGAAATTAAATTAAATTTTTCGAGGGCTTTCAAGCAAAATTTGAAACTATGAGGAGTATCAAACAATACTTATGAAATCTCAGCGCTAATTTGGAAGTAATTAAAAAATTATAGATTTAGTTAATGAAATAAGCTACCTAACTGAAAAAGGACATAATTTTTGTGACCTCAACGTTATATTGAATCTGTGCCCACGTTTTTACCTGAGTATATCTGTTTTCCCCGTTCCCGTTGTATTTGATCAAAATCCTTTCTTACCGGATGTCAACGTCATAACATCTACCTGCATGCCAAATTTCAGCCCGATCTGTCTAGCGAGGTGGCTTGGGCTGCGCGTTGACAGATCGCTATGTCAATGAGTCAGTCACCTTTGACTTTTATCACTAACCATTTCTTTATTTAAAAACACTTTAAGCGACTGAAAAAAAGAAGTAAAGTAATATTTTTAAAATACACACACTTAACAAAAACTTTTCTTTCTTTTTATTTTGTACAATAGTAATTTCAAAGTACTGGCCGAAATAACGATTGGAGTAATACGTATAATTAGTGATTTAATAATTCAATGGATACAGACCAACTTGTGGTGTATCTTTTAAAATTATGATTTGAATAAGTTATGTGCGTGTGATATTGCAGGTTAATTTGATTATGTTGTACCCTAGCAAATAAATCATTCAAGATTTGTGTGATATATACGAGTCTATTTTTAGTCTTTCGTATTTTTCTTTTATTTTAGTTATTTGTTCCTGTGGGCCCTTTTAATAGGCCTCCTCCAACTTCTTCCAATTCTCCCCTCCCAAAAAAATATTCGTCGATCTCGTCCACGTTCTTCCCGCCATTTTGGTGAGGTCATCCTCCTCATCCTCCCATTTTTTGACTGACTTTATCCTTTTCCTCTTTTTTTCTCTTGGGTACTCCCAACTTACTCCATTTATGATCTCATTTCTTCTCATCTCATTTCTCTCATTTGGATCATCATCGGTAAACATTAATAAATATTATTCAATAATATTATATTTTAACCTACTTGCAATATAAAAAGAGAAGGTTCTCAAATCAACCGTGTGTATTTTTATGTATGTTACGGCATTAATGGACCGATTTGGAAAATTGAATTTGATGTGAAATCTTGTTAAATTAAAAAGAGGTAAAGGTATAGTTCGACTTAGTAGTTTTCAAGAAAAATAAGAAAGTTATTTTCTACTTTTTAGTGCGAGGAAGTCGGTTCTAATTTTTGGCAAAGCGTTATTATTTATCTAAAAGTTAGTGCAATTTCGTCGGCCCATTCCAAAGTTCAAGTTATATAATCTTACCACAAAATTTAAATACCGTCTAGAAATTTTCTTTATTTTCGCTTCCTTAGCACAACGAACAAACAAAACGCCGGTTCAAAAAATAATAGAAAGTTTTCGCTTATGTTTCACGAAAAAGTCAGAGCCTTTGCATTTTATGAAAAGTTAAGTGACTCCAAAGGTAAACAAAGACCGCTGAGTATAAAAGGCGGGGACTTAAAACTGAATTTGTGGCATTTTATATAAACATATTTTTATAAAGTTTTTGTCTTATTGCTTTGGGTGACTTATACCCGCGATGGAATGGATAGTATATGCGTTTGGGTTGAGAGGCAGTTTGTGTGTGCAATCCCGGGTTGCCATTTATCTTCAAAACTTCTGGTCCTATTTTAATGCGGTTTTCAATAATGAGTCTTGATTTGATTGGTGAATGTCCTTAGATAGGGGTAACACTGCAGAAAAAGATTATCTCCTAAACCACTGATCTGACTGGAGTTTGATAAAAGTTTGAAAAACAAAATTAAAAATATTTGAAAACCCACACGTCTAAAAATTATAGTTTTTACCGTCGTGGATCTTCAAAATTTTTAATATTGTTTTCTATATTCAAATTAATTTTGATACTGATTTTATTTTTTTTTCACTTAATTGTTCTTTATTATGAAATTTGTTTTGACAGTGCGTTGAAATTTAAAAGTAAAAATGAACAGACCTTATTAAAAGTGCACCACCACTTTGCTAACAAACTTTTCATCTTTCAGCATATTATGACTCGTAAACACACTTACAATCCTATTAAAGGTTCCAGCAACCCAAACAAGTAAATTTATGTAAAAAGTTGAACCTTAATTATATTTAACTTCACCGTGCAAAGTTAATAAGGGTTCAACCCTAGGCAGTTTTGGAGTTTGCAAGCTAGATTGTTAACTCTAAGTTAGGTTTTCATTATATCTCCTTGTGTGCACATGTATGTAGCAAATGTTTATTTATAGTATACAGAGAAAGCTTGTGTTACAGTATGTATGTTTGTAATGTTTTCTAAAACTACTGGACCGATTTCAAAACGTCTTTCCCCGTTAAAAATGCATCTTTGGACTTTGGATTGTAAGAGTGAAAGCCTCTCCGACCGATATCGGTAATTTTTTTTTCTTTATCTTGAGCTTTATCACTCGATATCGGTCATGGTGGCCAATCTCAACACAGATTAGCCAGACTAAACAGGATATGTTATAGTTCACAAATAGGTACGCAAGCATTCTTAATTTATACATAACATATTTCTGTACATTTAGGTCCACGGCAGCCGATCCCAACATTGACTACCCAAGTACTCAGGAAATATTATAGTGCACAAATATGTCTCTAGTCCTTTACTCTCACAATCCAATGGGTCGGCGGACCGACACGACCGGAGAGAAAGTCACTCAGACTCAGAGTTGCAACAGAGACTTTTGTTCGAAAAATCTCAATAAATTTTTTTTGGCCCCATCCGGGATTTGAACCCGAGACCCCTCGATCTGTAGTCAAAGATGCAACCACGAGATCAACGAAGCAGTCAGCAATCAGCAAGAGTAAAGAAAAGAGAATACATACTTGTTCACTATAATATCCCTTGTTGTCCCTTGTGAACTTAGCTAGTCAATTTTGAGTTTAGCTGTCGTCTAAAACGTTCAGAAAGATATAAGGAATACATTAAGCATATAATATGTTGAAAATCTAAGTTAAATTCATACTAAAATGGAGGTTTAATGAAAAATAATTTTTCAAATGTAGTAGACATATTAAGTATTCCTTTGTTTTCATTCTTTTGTTCGTAGTTGCAGATTTTAAGCGCATTCTTTCATAAGATTTTTAATAAAGCTTAATTGTATTAAATTTAAAAGAACATATTTTTAAATGTAAACACAAAATTTTACACCACAGAGTTGTTAATATAACTTGTTAACGTTATTTTCTCTTTCATTAAAAAGGTAATAATTATGCATAAAATGTACTTTATTATACAAATTGATATTTTAATAAAACCTATTAAAGGTTTTTATTGAAACTTTCATAATGAAATAGTACCGCAAAATCATTTAATTAATTAAATGATTTTTATTAACTAGCTGAGCTTCGCGGTCTCACCAGCGTATATCTCCCGTTCCCGTAGGAATTTCGGGGTAAAACTATCCTATGTCTTTCCTAAGGTTTCAAAGAATCTCTGTACAAAATCATCCAAATCGATCCAGTAGAGCCTACAATACAAACAAACACACAAATCTTTCCTCTTTATAATAAAATAAATAAAAAATAAAAATAAAAAATAGATAAAAACATAACGCCTATGTCACGACTGTGCAGTGTTGCAGAGCTAAATGAGGTGGCCAATCAGCTTATGCACCGGTGTCATTGACGGCCGAAGCGCTGATTTTCAGTGGCCCCTCTTGCCACGGTTGGAGTGAAAGTGTATAACAATTGTTTATAATATAAGTATAGATAAAAAATCTTAAATACTTATAATAGTCTCCAATTCATAAATAGGTAAAATGTTAAACTTATATTGTAACAAAAAATATAAAGTTTACAGTTTCTTATGAATATAAAAGACGCAATTAAAATATTATGGAAGAGTGAATTTTTGGGGTCGTTAAAAAATATTACTAGCTTTTTGAAAAGGTACAACTTTGTATGGACACAAAAACTTAGTTGCGGGTATATTTTATTGTAGAGAGCTTTATTATGGTTATAAAGGATTTTCTTATTCGGGTTATTTCCTTCTTAAATCACTTGTGTATTTAGTTGGTCGAGATTTGCCTTTATTGCTTTTTCGATATTTATAAAGAAGAAAATCTTATGAAATTTTGTAATTTGTGAGTGATTGTAATCTAGTATAACGAATTCAATAAAAATTGTTATCTATGTAATCAAAATCTGTACAATTTCTGGAAAATTTAAGTGCACCAATAAATATGTATCTTTTTAAAAATTCTTGGTCCTTTCTTGCTCTCCGATTACAGATGCGTTAAAATCAAACAGAACATATTTATTTTAAACGCTTTATGTGCCGATATAGCAATGGTCTATTGCGTCGAAGGATGTGGGTTCGATTCCCATGAGTAAAAAATTATTATGTGATGAGCATTGGTATTTTCTACTGTCTGTGTTCTTTTATCTATAGTACAAATTGTACAAAAAGTATGTATAAGTATATCTATGAGTTATCTAGTTTCCATAGTACAAGCTTAATTTGGGATTAGGTGGCTTAGTGTTAAATGCCCCTGATTATTTATTTTATTTATTTTTTTATTTATTTACATAAATATACAACGATTCATCATTTTCATATCGTCCTTAAAATATAACCTTACAAAGGTCTAGAACGCGTCAAAACAAAAGCTTGTCCTAATATTTTATGTATAAAATAATCACCCTGTAGCGTCAGGCGTATACGAAAGCTTACCCATTCCCTTTAGTAATCAATTTTTTCACACAATAATTCGCCCTTGATAAAACGGCGTCCACTAATAAATCCTTCGAAATCTCATTTATTGACGGGCCGTCAGCACCTTATTGATTGGATGAACTCGATCCTGGTAACTCTACAAATAAGAGCGTTTTATACAGGGCGTTTCATTTTGCAAAACTGTGTTTTTAGACCTTTTATAGGTACTTATTTTGCTCGTGTAATTTTTTCTCAAAAGTGTTAAGTTCAGTTAGTCAAACCTTTGGGTTATATATATTTATAAGTAGAATTACTATTTCCGTGATTTTTTCCAATTGGTTCGTAGATAATCTACCCTCGTTCGTAGATAAAGTTTATCATGGTATTTTCATGGCATTGCAGGTAATGGAACATACGGTTCATAGGTCAACATCAGGATGTTAAGTGACTGATGTAGCTATTAACACTAGAATCAATAGCGTCGTTGGTGCAGTGCTAGCTTAAGAAAAAAAGGTAATTGATTAAAAGGTATAGAGGGGAAGTAATAGAAAAGGGAAAGCAGAAGCGGACTTTGACAGGGAGATAGGGGAGGAAAGGCGTGGGAATACAGACCACCAGCACCCACGCTCATCATCAAAACAGTAAGATATTATAGGTACTCGTATAACTTCATGCTGGTTTTCCGTTTAAATTTAAATTTATTTTGTTATATTTAATTAATTATGATATTAAAGTTTACGTCGAGCTTATCAAACACATACAAAGAATCCTAGTATTTATATACAGAGTGTTCTATTTTCAATGTTTGAAGACGAAGCTCGTCGTATTGATTGCCTGAACTTGATCTTGGAAAGTTCAGTAACTAGCTGTATTTTTGGACGGAAATACGTCGGCCGCGAATAACCTTTGAGTAACGAAGCTTGCCAGGGCTGCCACGCGATATATCAATTAATGTCTACACATACCACAACCTTCGTAATGTTTATATACAGGGTGTTCCATTTTTCATAGTCTTGGAATGGAACGGTTCTATCTAATTGTATTATTCGACGTTTTTGTGGATAATAAAGTAAATAATGACAATATAATATTTTTAATTATAACTAACTATATTTTTAAAGAGTCTAGGACAGATTGAAAAGTATCGATTTTTCGAAAAAAATAAATGTCATTGAATAATAAATTATTAATGGACCTTATATGTGTATGTAACATAACTTATGTAAGTGAAATAGAAACTAAAATAAAAAATACAAAATAGCCGGTAATAAAAATTAAAAAAATACAAAACAGTAACGTAATTTTAAATTTACTTTGAATATGTTGTATAGATATATATCTACTACAATCGATAATATTTTAGGATATCTTCAATTTTCGGTGATAATAAGACAACCCTGTTTTTGACTCCCCCAAGAATAAATGGGCTGACTGTTCAACCAGAAACTTTACTAAGAATAAACTAGTCAAAGTCTGTAGCTACTTTCGCGTACCATCAACATAGTTGGTCAATTTTAACTTTAAAGAAGTACAGTTTTACTACGAAAACTTATTTTGACATTGATTTCACACCTGTTTAGTAAAACTTTGTCTAATAATTTTAACACGCGTCGAACGATAGTCTTAGGTTGTTGTGTATTTTACTTTAGACAATATCTAAGCAGCGTCAATTCAAATTCGTCACGTCAAAAAGAACCTTTTGTAGTATCGTTTTTTAAAATAGTTGTTGAACAGTTGTTCCTCTCCCGTCCTGTTCTAGTCCTCTCCCAACTTCCTAACGTCAATCCTATCCTTAACCTCTCCCCTCCTTAAAGCCGGCAAGGCATCTACGATATTTTGTGTTATAGATGTTCATGGGCTGCGGTCAGTCACTTAACATCAGGTGAACCGTATGCCTGCTATAACATAAAAAAAAGTTGTTTAACTTTATTGAACTAAGATTGTTACTGTTTACTAGCGGTGTCTTACCCGCTTATATCTCTTACGGTCTTATATTTCCCATTCCCGTGGGATATACCGGATAATGAATAGTGATAGACATACAGACAGAATTACTTTCACATTTATAAAATTAGTAAGGAAGGAAAAATAACGATTTATTTATACACAAATTTTATTAACGATTGAAAAAAAAACTAAGCCTGTCGGATGATTACTGGCGGAATTACAAAGGCTTCTTTTAACTATCGAATAATAAAAAGGAGAATAATAAGATAGAGCTGTATAAAATCTGGGACATAGCTTTTAGAACATAAATTTTCAAAGAACGGTTACTTCAGTGAAACAAAACCATAAAGAAAGGAAATTAAAATTTCAAGTATCAAGCTAGCACATATAAATGAACGCAAGCAAGGTTGGTGCAAGTTTCTTAAATCCTATCGATATTTCTTTAATCAGCACTCTACTCTATTAATTACAAAAAAAAAACATACAAAGTTACAAAGAATAGATAAATAATTAGAATGGCATAAAGACAAAAAACCCTAAGTAGAATGTATAGAAAGGAAAACAGATAGTAGACAGAGAGACACACAAACAGACAGACAGGTAGGTTGATATTGCAAAACATAAAAAAACACAAACCCATAAATGGTAAAAATTGGTCAATCGAAATACAAAAATAATCAAATTATCAGTCTTGGCGTTGTCAAAGGATATTTATCTGGTAAAGATTGTATAGATAGCCTAGTAAAGTTTGTATCAGACCCTTTGCTAAGGTGAGGTTAAAAAGAGATAAAAGAGTCATTGTTTCTACAAACAGACATATAAACAAACCGATAGATGTGTAGAAAGACAGTCAGACAGTCATACAGTCAAGAAAGATAGAACAGGCTGAAATATTGCAAATCTTTAAATATTTGTAGTTGACTAAAACCTTCTCAAGTAATGTGGCAGAAAATGTGAAAAGAATCTAGGAATTCTACGATCGATTACTAAACAATCATGAAGAAAGGCTAGTCTTTGTAACAGCCCTATCCTAAGGTGAGGGTAACAAGACATGTATGATATTACATTTGTCATTTGTCTCTGTCAACAGCATGACGCACCGATGGGAAGCTTACTGCACAGTTGACAACAAGATGTGAATCATGGTGAATTAAAGGATTCTTGAACTGACGGAGAAAGAAACAAACATATATATATAGAAATATAGAAAACCGATAGATGGATAGAACGACAATGAGACAAATAGAAAGACAACAAAGATAAGGCAGGTGGAAATATTGCAAGCTCCTTCCATCCTGCTCTCGCGGAGGGGCCGCGAAAAGCGGCCGACACCGGGGGGTTTGCGGAAGAATGCTACGGCGTGCCCGTGAGCCCCCCACAAGGTGTGTGAAGGAACATCGAGGGGTTTTAGTCGGTGCAAGTCCGACATAACCCGGTCGTTTCCCCAGACGGTCGGGTATGCGAAGGCATTTCCCCTCGTAAAAAAAAAAGGTGGAAATATTGCAAATCTGAAAGAATTGTAGTTGTCTAAATCTCCCTAAAATGGTCTGGAATAAGGCAGAAAATATGAAAAGAACTAGGAATTCTATGAACGATTACCAAACATTCATGAAGAAAGGCAAGTCTTTGTAACAACCCTATCCTAAGGTGAGAGGAAAAAGACGTGTATGATATAACACTTGTCATTTGTCTCTGTCAACGGCATGACGCACCGATGGGAAGCCTATTGCACAGTTGACGACGTAAGATGTGGATCATGGTGAATTAAAGGATTCTTGAACTGACAGAGAAAGAAACAAACAGATATGTAGACAGATAGACACACCGATAGAGGGATAGAAAGGCAATGACACAAACAGAAAGACAACAAAGATAGGACAGGTGGAAACATTGCAAATCTTACAGAATTATAGTTGTCTAAATCCCCCTGAAATGGTCTGGAATAAGGCATGAAATATGAAAAGAATCTAGGAATTCTATGAACGATTACCAAGCAACCGTGAAAAGCAAGTAGTGTTTGTAACAGTCTTATACTAAGGTGAGGGTAAAAAGACGTGTATGATATTACACTTGTCATTTGTCTCTGTCAACGACATGACGCACCGATGGGAAGCTTACTGCACAGTTGACAACGTAAGATGTGGATCATGGGGATCATTGGATACGTCCTTAATATGGGAAAAGTAATGGAGTGTTGATAAAGTTGTGTTTTGCCAGTTTTATCGTATGTGCAGCTGTTCATGATAAATATTGACGAATATTAAAATAGTATAATCTTGTGTATGTCTTAACGCGAGTACTTTCCATTTAAAATAAAATACTTTTTAAAGGATTTGAAACGCGGTTTATTATACATTATTTTACATTATTATTTAACCCGCCGTTTCGAGCATTTTACAGCGAGCGTGGTCACGGGAGACACGTCGGGTTAAATAATAATGTAAAATAATATATAATAAATCGCGTTTAAAATCCTTTAAAAAGTATTCTATTTACAATATTAAAATGTTTAACTATCCCGCGCGGCTTTGATCCCGTAGCATTCTGTTATAGCCTATGATCATCAGGGATAATGTAGGAATCTAATGCTATAAGGATTTTTTCCTCCTTTCCCCTTTATAATATTAGGAGTGTAGATAAAGGTTCGTGGCATGCGTCAGCTATCAATTTATGATTGAATTTGGTATACCTATCGTTACGTAAAGCTGTTTTAAAGGATGAACCATCAAGCTTGTCATCTTCTAGGTAGAATAAACTTTCAATATACATAAGGTTTATTATAAAATGCGTTTACATAAACACTCATAGCATTAACTTTGAAATTTTCAATGAAGGTTATTTGAATAATATTACCATGACTTTGATAGAAAATAATCGAGAGTGTGGCAGAAGTGGAGAAGATTCTCTTAAGATCGTTTCTGAGCATGGTTGCCTCAAATATATATAACATATTTTTTTTTAAATGTTCGGAGTTTATTTCAATTTAGACACGGTATTTACTAGCCAAGTCTGCAGTTCAGTTCAGTTCTTTACGACCGACCCAAAAAATAATTGATCTTTGAGGCAAGCTAGGAAGTTTTCAGAATATCGGGCTAAAAATTGGAATTTCGGTCAAGTAGAATCATCGAAAGCATATGTAGCCGACGCTTATATACTTAAAAAATAATGAAGTAGATCGAAATGGTTGCCTCATGTTACGTTAATCATTATCATATTTAGAAATAGATTAGAAAAACACTTTATTGCACACCAGTTAATCTGCGCGGTTTCGCTCCCGTAGCATAATGCTATATATATATATATATAGCCTACATTACTCGTCGAAAATGTAGCTTTCGAATGGTGGAAGAATTTTTAAAATCGGTCCAGCAATTTTAGAGCCTATTCATTACAACCAAACTAAGTTTTCCTCTTTATAAAAGTGTAGAAAAACTACCTTTCTACATTGCTCAAAGTCGTAAGTATTGATTTAAACTTAATTAAAAGCTTCGCTTCACCTGTGGTGCCTCTTTGGGTAATCCAATCTTACAAGTTATATTTGACCCACTTCTCGCTGTTCTCAGCAGAGATACATGCACTGCATACAATATTATGCAAGTATGACAATGGAATAACGTAATATACACTGTATGTATTTAATTTGACATTTGGAGCGGGTAGCAATGACTTGAATTGGGTCAAGATCAAATATATACAGCATTTTTTGAATTATATTTTTCTCATCATTAATTATTTTAATACCTTCTCCTGTATTGAAAGTATGAAACATCTGCGACACTCCTTTCTTTGTGTGTTTTGATCAGTGAACATTTAATATCAAACGATCTTTGTATTTATAAAACAGTTAGTATGTTTATAACTCAATAATACAATCATGCCTGCATGGTGAAATTAAATACCAAAAATTTAATTACATTTAAATATTTCATTTATTTTTATTCTGTTTCTATATGACGTCATTTACGTCGTTCATATTTCAAAGTCTACACTAATATTATAAAGAGGAAAACTTTGTTTGATTGTAATGAATAGGCTCAGAAACTAGTGGATTGATTTTAAAAATTCTGTCACCATTCGAAAGCTCCATTATGCTACGGGAGCGAAGTCGCGCGGATCACCTAGTCTGTGATAAAGATGTTGCACTTCAGTTGCTGATAGGCCGAGCGCCCGGCAGTATCCATTTAATTTATATCTTAATGATAATTCATAACATCATCTAGACAATACAAACTTTTGATTTCGGTCCAGACAAATTGACCTTTATCTTTACCCAAAACAAGTTTTTTCATACTACACTACGACATTACAATTCCAAACTTTCAAATCTAATATAACCCTTACAATGTTTGTCCCTTAATAGGCTCCGGGAGGGTAAATATTTATTCGTACTTCAATATTGAGTTTCAAAGGACGAGGTGTAGCCAGTTAAGATTCTGAACTAAGATTAACTCTCACTTTAAATTATGCAGATGTCCCGTCAATTATAATATTTGGATAGTCAAACCTATTTGAACAAGAGTGAATAATGGTTAGTTAAGGTAACGGTTTTTTACATTCTTGAACATGTAGCACAACGCCATTTAGTTCTAAGCTACGCTAAGCTAACATGACCCTAGGTTTTAAACAATCTAGGTACAAAATTTCATCTTTATCAGTTCAGTAGTTGAGGCGTTAAAAGGAGAGAGAATTAGAGAGGGATACAGATACAGTTACTTTCGCGTTTATTTAAAGTAAGGATAAGGAGGTAAGGATTGTAGAATTTATTTTTATATAACAGCGAGCAAAGGAGCATGCCGTTAACCTGGTGTCAAGTGACTGACCGCAGCCTATGAACATCTATAACAGCAAAAGAAAGGGGAGGGGATAGGGAGAGGATAAATGATGGGAAATTGTGAGAGGAGTTTTGAGTTTTTAACAGGATGGGAGAGGAATGGGATGGAAATACATGCCCAAAACAAAATAAATTATTCATAACAAAAACACCAATAAATATTTTAAATTACATATCTTTTAAGATAAGTAAGAATAGAATAGAATAGAATAGAACATATTTTTATTCATGTAATCTTTTTACAAAGTACTTATGAATAGTCATTTTTTAAGTTACCACCGGTTCGGAAAGTTGCTTCTATCGAGAAGATACCGGCAAGAAACTCGATAGTTACTCTAAAATATGTGGTTTATTTTACAAATATAAGCAAGTATAAACTGTACAATCATTGGCCGCCTAACAACTGTCCTGTTTTGAATTAGTTGATACATGCCATGAATGTTAATCCTCAATATATTCTTCAATATATATGCTATATCAAAACTCAGTAAGCACATGCATACGAGTGATATGTACCTTGAGTTACGTTAATAGAATTCTTTACCTTGACTATTATAGTTAAAGCGAACACATCAAACTATAGTGGGGTGATGTTGACTGAAGTCTGAACAAGCCACGCAATGTATTTTATTATTAGTTATCACTTATATTATATTTATCTATACACAGACGGGGAACGTTCTCGTTTTGGGAACTTAAATCTATGTTTTTAATAAATTAGTCATTTTTATTTAGAATAAAAAAAAAATAACACAAATACATAATGTTACAACATCGTTGGGGGAATGTAACATATATTGCAATTTCTTTGAAGGCTTGAGTCCTTAATAAAAGCTATATATTTATTGCCAACCTGTTATTATAATTGAGGAGGAACTTTTATTACGACATAAACTTGACAAATATGCTATTAATAAGAGGAAACGTATCTTGCAATAAAACTTAGTTTTAATGACTTGTTAGTTGGGGTCGGGCACTATTGGGAAACTAACTGTGATCCGCGGTTTTACCCGCGTAGTAGTGAAATCAAAGAGAACCTTCTAAATCTATACATTATTTTTGAAAAAAATCTTACATTGCGATATAAATGCTTGTATGATATTTATACCTTTTTTCTATTTATTTTAAGGGGCTTTTACTTGTAGTGTATACACCAACATACCCTAAATATATAAAATAAAATAAAATACAAATAAATTAAATTTAAACTCGAAGAATAGAAAAGAAAGAAAGAAAAGCACTGTTGCAGGTTCACTTTTTGGTCGAGACACACTATGGAATACGCCAACATCAGTTCTGCTCAAGTCCAGGGCTCGAATCAAACTATTTCTAATTGATGCAGACCAACACATTCCATCAACAAATGATACAAGATATAATTGATACATTGTATTGTGACTTTTTGGTGGAAATGCATTTTAAGTATTGAATTAAAGACTTTTTTACACTATTTATTTTAAAACCTTCCTAAGCCGTGTAAACTATTTACAATTATACGATGGCTCACTTATCGTTAAACAATTATATTTATACGTGCAAAATTCCACATATAGGGCGAAAATACCGATATTGTCTATTAATCTGAACCTTGAAGAAGCATCCATAGATCGATTGAACCAAGGATGCACGTATTAATACCAGCGGTCAGTGAGCAGTCAGCTGTTATGTACTGACCTTTGGGGACCTTTTGTTTGTAAATTAACGTCATAAGGTAATGGGGTCATATACATATAGCTTGTTTTATTGCCTATATTCGTATTACCGGAAAAAACGAGATTTTTATAATAGACAAAGCGGATCTTCGTATTCAGTGACCAATGTTTGCCAAAGTTTTTTAAGCTTTTTAGTCGCTTGCGATTTTGACTACAGACCGAGAGAGCTTGGGTTCGATACCCGGGTAGGGCTAAAAATGTTATTGAGATTATTCGAACAAAAAGTCTCAATAGCAGCCCTAAGTGTGGAAGTTAGCGGCGTTGTTACAACCTGCGCCTCACAGAGTACCCAAAATTGTCAGTCCTACGACTGATCTCTCTCCAGTCATGTCGGTTTACCGTCCCATCGGCCGTAAAGAGTATCAGGTGCTTCGCAGAGCAGTTAGTACCAAGCGATGAAAACTGGGAGACTGTTGGAGAATATATCAATAGCGTTATTTTCATTAGCAATTGCATTGTATAATCGGCACAACCTATAAAACCAGGTCATTAAGTGACGTAAATGGTCCTTGTGTTTCAAGTTATGCGGGCATTGCTGTACCAAAAATTTGCTAAGTATGAATATGGTTTTTTTTTATGTAATAGCAGGCAAACGGAGCATATACAGTTCACCTGATGTTAAGTGACTGACCGCAGCCCATGAACTACATGAAAGTGTCACTTGATGAGGAGGAGAGGATTAATGATGTGAAAACTGGAGAGAAGTAGAACAGGATGGGAATGAAATGGGATGCGAATGCAGGCCTCCGGGCCGCCGCTCTATAAATGAATACTTCTTCACTTCGATCTTCTGCTGGGGGCCAGTAATTACACCGAGGTTGGCCAATCGTGTAATACTCGGCTCCCACTGCTTTGCAATTTTAAACATATATGTTAAGACTATCTAAATATAGCCACATTACCTTCATCCTTTTTTTTATAAAATGCTTATTGTATTTTTATTAGTAGGGGCAATAAACGATTTTTTTAAATAAGAAGCTCAATCATCCCTTGATCGATTGAGAGGAAGCACGTATATATAGCAGTGCAATGTATAAGCAACGGTCACCGCAAGCAGTCAGGTATGCTGCGCTGACCTTTGCGGACCTTATGTTCATAAATTAATGAGCTAATAAGACGAAAGGGTGATTTAGCTTATATGTATGTATTTACAGAAAATGTTTAACGGCCATTTTCAATAATGTATCAATAGATTGTCATGTCAGATTAATGACAATAGATAGACAAAAGTCATAGCAAATGTATCCGTTGTTAGGATATTGATATCAAAGTAAGTGCAAATAGATAGATTTGTCTGACTTTAGTAAGCAAAACTAGGGAAAGACAGAATATTGACAACCGGCCGTAAGTATGTCTATCAGTCATCTAGTTTTCAAAGTACAAGCTTTGCTTAGTTTGGGACTAGATGGCGTTGTGTAAATGTCCAGGAATATTTATTTATCAATTTACAAAAAATTTCCAGTTAATTTACCGGTGCATGATCCATTGAGTATCTTCTTGGCTACGATTGAAGGGTACTAATGCAATGGTATTATTATCTATTGATAAATGCATGTTCATAAATTAATGAGCTAATAAGACAAAAGGGTGATTTCGCGTCATTGGATTCCCAGGCTTGCTTCGTTTCATGGATAAAGTAAATTTCAAGCAAAATTTTCAAGAGCTTAAATCATAACCTTAAACCAAAAAGCGGCAGGCCTTACTACATAGGCCCCTATATTTTGATTAAAAACATACATAATACAACAACATCACGCAAAAACAGCGGAGTTAAAAAAATAAGGCTAAATTTTATAATAAAAATATATAATAAGCAATGCTATTTATTAAATAAACTAAATAATAAAGAATTCTAAGACGAAGACCAGTACATAGTTAGCTAGAAATAAGTATTTTATTATTAAAGCACTACTGTATTTGAATTTAAAAGGTTTAATTTTAAAAGGCTGTCTTGTAAAGGCGCGGTATAATATTTCGTTAAGCCTTTGGGCCTAGAAAATCCGTTTAAAGAGGTTTAAATATTCGTTATGTTACTGTTACAAGCTTGTTTCGAATTCAATTTATTCTTTATGAAAATTAATACTGTTTTGTTTAAAATGTAACTATTCTTCTTTATATTTTAATATTTTATATAAATAATACTTGGTATGTTAAATAAAACTGACATATATTCCACGGATTGACATTCTAGATTTTTCTGAGCTTTTGTTCTTATTTTATGGGGTAAACAAAAGGTTATTTTTATCATTTAAGTGGAGAGAGTGGGACAACAGGAGAGAGAAGAAGAGCAGCAAGAAACTAATCAAAATATAATAAAATAAAATTCCATAGAAGTTTTGTAATGGCCTGATTGATTTAGATGATTTCTATAAAAGGGTATTAAAAAAAAAACATAAATCTGTTTATAGTAATATTTAATAGAAATATTGTGTTAAATTATGTCGCCGTTATAGCGCCACGTTGTATAAATGCTTACAATTTTCCTTTGTCTTTGTAACTGATTGTAACTGTCCTTGTATATAGTGTTAGTCAACGTCCATTAAGGTCTAATTATTTATAACAATATTTAATAGAAATATTACATGTATTAAATTATGTCGCCATTATAGCGCTACGTTGTTTGCCTTAGTTTTTGTCACTGATTGTAACTTTCCTTGTATATAGTGTTAGTCCACTTCCATTACGGTCTAATTATTTATAACAATATTTAATAGAAATATTACATGTGTTAAATTATGTCGCCATTGTAGCGCTACGTTGTTTGTCTTAGTTTTTGTAACTGATTGTAACTTTCCTTGTATATAGTGTTAGTCCACTTCCATTACGGTCTAATTATTTATAACAATATTTAATAGAAATATTACATGTGTTAAATTATGTCGCCATTATAGCGCTACGTTGTTTGCCTTAGTTTTTGTAACTAATTGTAACTCTCCTTGTATATAGTGTGAGTCCTCGTCCATTACGGTCTAATTATTTATAACAACATTTAATAGAAATATAACATGTGTTAAATTATGTCGCCATTGTAGCGCTACATTGTATGCCTTAGTTTTTGTCACTGACTGTAACTTTCCTTGTATATCCTGTTAGTTCACGTCCATTAAGATCTATTTATTTGTTGGAACATTGTAGCGGGAAGCGCATCCAACCATTATTTTCACGGCTCCTAACCAAACATATTTCATGTAAATTAACTCACGAATCATAAATCTTACAATGAATGAACACGATTTTCTGGTTTGGGTTTAGATTTATGAGGACAAATTCACACTCTATAGGTTTTAGTTTTTTTTAACGACTAGCTGAGCTCCGCGGTTTCACCCGCGTATATATCTCGTGTCCGTAGGATTTTCAGGATAAAAAATATTCAATGTTATTGCTCGGGTTTCAAACAATCTCTGTACAAAATTTCATCCAAATCGGTCCAGTAGTTTTGGAGCCTGTTCAATAAAAACAAACAAATCATTCTTCTTTATAATATTAGTATAGATTTGTCCAGAATTTTTCATTTTCAATCTCATTAAACACGACAATAGCGGCCATTTTCTTAAACAAAAATGTTAACAAATTAGTTTTCAAACTCCAGTTAATTAGAAAACATGTAATTTAGTTACAAAAAGCTTAAAAACCAATATGTCACCTATAGCCAATTAGTTAACGCCTGTCAAACATCGGTACAGATTGAACGTCAAACTTAAGTATTTTTTTTAATTTTTCGCTAAACAATGTTTCAGATAAAAATCTATTTTACTTAACCGCTCAGCCACAGCTAACAGTGAAGCGAATTGCGGTGCGGCAAGCGGTGGGCGGTGGAAACAAATGTAAGACAATCTATGAAGTAGGCCACAGCTACCGGCCATTCGAATTGCGTGCGACGTGCGTTAACAAATGTACTGGCGAGTATCGAGGCGGCCACAGCTTATCGCGCCGCGTGTCTCAAGTCGCACCGCTAGAAGCTGTGGCTGAGTGACTGTTAACCGTTACGTAAGTTGGTAATCGATTTAATCATCCCTTCAGAAGCTTGTTGTTATACTAATTATAGCTAATAAAATAACAGGCTCACATTAATACATGAACACAAGAAACACATTAACAAAAGCAAATAGGAAATAATTAAGATTATCTTATTAATTGCGTCCTTTTGTTACGATTTCGGATACTCCACGAAGAAATAATACATATAATGAGACATTACTTAGGCCATTTCTATCATTTATTAATACGCTTTGCAATATGAATGGTATAAATACCCCAAAACAACCAGTATTTTATCAACCACGTAAAATTATTCAGCAGATTTTGTCAAAATTTTATATGATAAGCCATTTATTTGAAAATAGTAACTTTAGGGGTGGCTCTCAATATAAATGCCAGGGGATTAAAAGCGAAGATAATTTAATTTAGCTTAATTCAACTAAAAAGACAGGTAGGTTTCTATAGTTTTTTTACTAACATAAATAATTGACTATATATTCGTTTCCAACGTCGTCAAAAATGTCATACACAATTTTTAAATCGACGCGAGCAAAGTCACAGTAACCTGTATAAAAAGTATTCAATAATAAAAAATGGTAAAGCACATCTTACCTATAAGCCTGTTTATCTGTACCTTCCAAAGTAAGTTTCATTCTTTTTCAGTAAGGGACGAAAATGTCGTCTAAAAAATAAAAAATCTAGCAAACAAAATAAGTGAACTTTCCGTTGTAAGTCAGCATGAAGTAACTGAGCTACACTAACTTTTTGAGACTAACCAATGGATTCAAAGCAACAACTTTTAATTAATTTATCCTGCAGTAAAGTAGAAACACAATGACTCTGAATCTTACGGTAAAAACGATAGAAATTGAATTGAACATTCAGAGTATATTCTTTCCTTCTTGTCTTTTTCACCTCTTTGCAATTAAATAAAATCCTTTAAAAAGTATTTAATATGAAAAGCACTCGCGTTAAAACAAACAAAGACAATACTCTTTCCAATCGTTATTCTTCCTTTTATTTCCTTTCCTTTTGAAAAATAATAATTGCACTAATTAGAAACATACAAAGGTATTCCAAAGAAGTAATCGCTACAAGCAATTACTTATAGCTGGAAAGTAGAGGAAAGATTGCAAAAGAAATATGAAGTGCGTAAAGGATTATAAGAAGATTATAGATAATATATATAGAAGACATTTCAGCATTTAATATGATTTATTAAGCCACAATAAAATATACAGATACGCCTGCTTTTCTGTAAAAAGCTGGGTGTGAAAAAAACTATTCAAGATCCTATCTGCTTTTTAAGATTACACGCACTAAGAATCATTCTGCTAAGAAATAACGGCTGGTATTAAAAATGTAGTGACGTTATTCCATCGTCTCGATTTACCGTACCAAGTTCACAACGTTCAGAATAGCATCTTTAGCATGTGCATAATAATTTCTGTGATACATAATTTAGAATATACGTATTCTACAGTTTACAACAAATGTTTTATAGCTAGCTGTGAATATTGCATTATGAGTTTTAATCGTTTAATGAAGTAATTTTGACATAGAATAGATAGATAGATAATTTATTTACGCACTTATTCACGTCCTTAGAATAGAATAGAAAATAATTTATTAGGACACACAGTTCATTATTCATACAGTTTTTCATATTCCATTGAGTTATTGAGATTCTCTTAAACTGCTAATAACTAGTCTAATAGACTAATAGCTAGTCTTACACACAGCGCATTATACCCAATTCGAGTGAGCTGCAGAATTTGCGCATGTTGCACAATTCATGAGGGCTACGCGTACAGCATGCTACGCAATTCGTGCGCGCTACGCCATTCGCATGCTACGCGAGGCGCTACAGCGTAGCATGTAACCCTCTAACAAAATGTAAATTTCGGTTCACTATATTTATTTACCGTATAAATTCAGTGACAAGCGTTTAATTCGAGCTGGCCTCGACCGTCGTTTGAATTAATTAAAATTCGCATTTTTCCTGTTTGCCAGCCGTGTGATATTTCGTATTAGTGGACCCTCATAACACGCGATTTTATGTTTTACTGTTTATGGCAGTAAAGGGTTTTACTATTCAAAACTTGTTACCGGAACAAGCGACGCGTGACGAAAGAAGGAATTTATAATATTGTTGATCTTAGTCTTGAAAATTTTTAACATAATATGCTTAGTTGAATAATATCATGTTATAAGAATAGCATTGATATTATCACACAGTACTTATACAAAAAAGGGGAAATAAATGAACGGTTTAATGAGATATATAGAGCTATTTAACAATCAGCTTGTATCAATATTGATAAGAATAAAATCAAATAAACAGGAAAAAGCACAACATTATGAAGTGTTCACAAATATCAAGACGAACTCAAATTGGTTTTTAAACCCAACATTAACGACGCTTGTTAAAATTTTGTAATTTAATATAATATCATATTACGTACTAAGTAGGTTATCTTTCTATGTCAGTAAATATTTATAATAAGTTTCACGCTCGAAAGCGCCTGATATGTTTTCTTTAAAGCCGTAGCTCAAAGCCTCCGAGATAAAGTTAGTGTGAACCTAGCTTAGGTTTAGGCTTATCTGCAAATGTATTGCTTCCTTTGATTACTTCTATCTGTGGTCGGTTTGAATTTGGAAGGAACGTTTGAACATCGAATCTTTTTCAATTTATTTTCCTTTTTCTTCGAGAAACATTTGCATTTGTTGTTTTAAATATATAGAAGTCGTTTTTTTTAAGATTGGAAAAAAAAGTTAAAGTGTATGCGATTTATTAAGTGATAAATTTTGAAAATCAGACCCACAAATTAATACATTTATCGCTTCTGATATAATATTATTTTGAACACTTTTGTAAAAATACATTAAAATAATATACTTAAAATGATATATGTCTTAATTCCTAATTTTTCACTTGGATAAAAAATTGCTATAGGCTTTTTTGATACACGCACAAAATAAATTAGGCAAAAATTCTAGAATTCAGCATTTTGTCACTCGATATTGTATTCATTTGATTTATAGCCGGTCGTCTGTAGCATTTTTCGTAAGCATTTTGAAATTTTTTCATTTTGAAATCATCGTCTATATATTTAGTTATACAAAAAAAAAACAGTCGTAACAGAGAAGTACTCAACAACAATTTTGTAGAGTTTATTGTGCTCGCAACTCTTATATGAAAGACTATGTTTGAAAAATGTACAATGTTTCAAAATTTGCCGCTTTTATGAGAATCTGCGTTCGAGAAAAATATCGGAATGGTTCTTACAAATGTTAATTTTAGAAAAAAAAACAAAAAATATTTTATAATTATTTGTTTTACTTTCTCTTCTAAAATTATATGTGTATATCCAACCAAGGAACATCTTGCTCTGTCCATTAATCAAAGCGTAGAAAAACATAAAATTTTGCAGAAAAAAGCGCCAAATATTTTATGTGTAATTTAAAAAAAAAATTGATGCTAGAAAAAATATTATATTCCACATTACACTGTAAAATACTATTATTAAATGCATTTACCCTATTAGTAATTTCTCAGTTCACAAATATTGTATGATAATATTTTCTGAACATTAATAAAACAAAATATTTAAAACATCCAAATGCCAGAAGTACAATCACTGAATTCAGTTAGAATTAATTAAATACAACTTAAAGTTTAATCTTACCTGGCCGCTCTTCTCAAAGCCGTCTCGGAAAAGTTGTCATTATTTCATCATTTTCTCATTTACATAAACATTTATCCCACTTCAGTAATGTACCACATCGTACACAGAACACACCAATCCAAAATAGATAGTTCTAGAAAAAATTCAAATTTGAAAATGGAACTTATTTTTTGAATTATACGTCGTTATATACATGAGATGGGAGGCTGAGGTTACGTCCTCTCAGGGCCGTGGTTTAGGAAAGACTGAGGGTAGGGTGGCGCGCGACAGTCGTGCGCGCGAAAACTGTTGATTTCTATCACTTCTGTGGGTTTGCGAAAAATTGGGTTCAGTACGTTTTTGCGCCTAAATTGTTCTTTTAGCTGCCGCGTGTTTGCGTATGTTTGGTCTCTAATGGCACAAGCGGGGGATATATCTTCGTGCGAAATTGCTTTATCTTACATTATGTGGGATGTGATTTCCCTTTCTATAAATTTTAAAATGGACGGTTTTATGGGCGTAAATTCGGCGTGTTATTGTGTTTTAATAATGTGTTGCGTTTTGTTTCAACGGTAAAACTGTGATATTTTTAGATAAAATACAATACCTACAGCTCGCTACGAATGTAGTTATTAATATTGTAGTCTCGTATTCATGCCATACCCAGTTCTTAGTTTATCTTAGAAATATCTTGTATTTTTTATTAAAATCTTATTCTTCATTCTGTGTTTTATACAGATATTTCTGAAGTTCATAATCTTACATAGGTAAATGTTATAAAAAAGTAATAGATACATATGAAAATGATGGATGCCGACTTAATTTTTAAAAATTGATTGTTAGTTTTTCGTCGTCTTTAATGCTTACTCTATTTTCTCCACTCCTTTTGCTCCCTTTTGGTAACACTCCTTTTCCCCCTTTTTCTGTAGCCTACTTCAGCATTCTGTATGTAGACATAATATGAGTGTATGCTTATGACCCGTATTTTTTCTCTCTCCTCTCCTATTTCTCTCCTTCTTACTGGTTACATTCTCTTCTCTCAACAATCAGCAGAGAACGTAGCACTTCATTGGCTCTTCATTCTTTCTCTCCTGTCCTGTATCTTTCCTTCTTTCTGGTAATCACTTTCTTCTCTCAACAGTCAGCAAAAAACCTAGCACTTGATTGGCTTTTTCTTCTTTAGCAAAGAACTCTTATCTGTACTTTGGCGGCAACAATAATGACATAATACAAATCTGTTGGGCGTCACATGACATAACAAGTGCTTGATAAATCTTCAAAGTTGTAAACTACACAGTCATGTAAAGTTTCGTTAACTAAGCACCAGTCGTTAGGAGCAGTTATGTGGTATTAGCAGGCAATTCATGCTTTCAACTTTTGTGCTGAAGATGATCGTGAGAAATTCGGCGCGAAATGTCTTTAATGCTTGACTTTTTAGGAACTAGTTTGACCGCAATTGAATTCGCGAGTATATCGAAAATAGAATTGAATAGCAATTTTTTGTCTTTTATTTCTTTCTTTCTTAATTGATTTTTTGGTTAATGCTATTCTGATCGCTAGTATTACACATAGACATATGTTATCAAAATTAATTACTTTATTTTTACGAATTAGTCTGATATGGTCGTTTTGACGCACAAATTCGTAGTTTCAGTCAAAGCTATGCTGAAACCTAAAGCGTGGTTTTCGCATGACTTGTTATAACAAGGCCTATAGGTGAAGATTGTTAGAAACGTGAGTTCTCTTGTGTTCATTAGTGATTATTTCATTACATATTCTACTGTTTAATATTAATTAATGAGAGTATTCTGCCTCTTTGTTCTAGTAATAATATTTTTGAATACATATAGAGAGGTCTCGGGTTGAAATCCCGAGTGAGGACAAAAATTCTCAGTAACACCCCTGAGTCAGAAAGTTGGGAATGTTGAAACACGTTCGTGCCTAGGAGAGCACGTCAAGATTTTGGTCCTACACCAGATCTCTCTCCGGTCGTGTCAGTTTACCATCCTATTGGGTTATGAGAGTATAAGAGTAGAGAGTGCACCTGTGTTCGTGCGTACGCTTATGTACTATAATATCTCGTAGGCAGTTGTCTGTTGAGTTTGACCACCCTCAGTCAGTGGCCATTTAATAATTTACCTAGCCGCGGTTTGAACCCCGTAATTTACGATTCTGTAGCAATTCTGGGATTAAAAGTAGCCTATATGTTATTCTGAACCCTTACCTATGTGTATACCAAGTTTCACCGTAATCGGTTCAGTAGTTTTTGCGTGAAAGACAAACATACATGCTCACATTCATACATCCTCACAAACTTTCGCATTTATAATATTAGTAGGATATACTTAAATATTTCGCACGCAACATTGTAATATTAGTCAAAAACTCAAAGCTTCATGTTTCGCACCCACTTGATTAGCAAAACGCACGTTCAGAGTAACCAATTAGTTGATGGACTATCGGTTTTTGTGGCGAATTCGTGCGTTGAATTGATTGATACATAAAGAACGGGAAATTTGTTTTATTTTATTTAACACACATAATAGCCAGCGACACATAATATGTAAATTGTAATCGTCACTGGACATTTTACATAATATGTAAATTGTAATGACCTGTAATATGTCATAAAGTATAAACATGCTAAATCTAGTTTAGTATTATACAACCTTTATTTTTATTTATGAGGAACGTTAACACCAAATATAAGTTAATATTTTTTTCTGCGTTTATACATTTGATGACAAAACTCTGTCATAAAAATGTATGATTGTATGTTTGAGATTAAAATGAAAAAAAAAATTGATGTAAATTGATACTCTTTACGACTTTTCACTTTTATCTTATCTGTAGCTGCAAACAGGTATCCAATACTACCTAACTCAGACCTTCCCTTCAAGATAGAAACAGTATTATTTTTATATGAATATAACTTATAAATTTATTTTTAAAACCAATATGCTTGAAAGATTCGAATGCAGAAAATTTCTGTTTTATACTCTAAAGTTTTGCAATACTTGTCTTTTTTATCACAGCGCTTTGCTATTGCTTGAAGACAAGGCAATGATGCAAAAATGCTTCGCTTTTACCAGTTAAAAATAATAAGAAGAATATTTGCTCATTTGTTTATTGGATACAATGAATTATTACGATAAAGCACTTAAAATAAAAGCCTTTTGAAAAGCTTGTAAAAATAAACTTTGTAATTATTATTCCATTTCAAATGGCTGCGTTTGGTTGATTTTTAAAATAATTGTTTGGAGAATAATATGCCACGGATAGATTCAATTTTGTACAGTTGCTTGCTACTCATATTATGTAATGTATGCAATACCTCTTAACGTTTTGTTTTTTTTAGGCTGTCTCTTTGTGTTCAATTTATTGAAGTAACTGCTTGTATTTCATATTAAATAACTACTTTTTTAATATGGAAATTACTCGCGTTAAAAGAAACACGAGAAAATACTATGCTTGTGTTTCGTTCGCTTTTTTATTAGATAATTTTGCTAATTTTCGTTCAATTATGAAACAATTATTCTCCTTATCCCTTTCCCTTCCTTCAAGCCGGCAAGGCATCTGCAACACTTTGATGTTGCAAATGTTCATGGACTGCGGTCTGTCACTTGACATCAGGTGAACCGCATGCTCCGCTTGTCTGCTCTAGCATAAAAAAATAAAGACAGGCCAATGCTGGAATATATTTTATTTCAACAAATATATACCTTGCCCATTAATTCATTTCGGCACAATAGGGAATAACTTTCAAGTCAACAAGCATGTCACCCTTTGACAAGCTCGTAACGAGAGATCTCGTAATTATTGGACTCCAGTTTCAAATGTTTTAGCAAAATGGCTGTTTTATTTTAAAGGCCTTTCTTGGGCTCTTGATATTATAAGTGGACTTGAAAGTTTCATACTATAACAGTTTTCCATTGTCGACGATTTCTGGAATTTAGTGTCCTTAATGTTGTAGCGAAATTGTCTAGGAAATTAGACATAGGTAGTTTTACTAAAAAAAGTGTATAGGGATGTATGTAATGATAGTTTAGAGATAAACCCTGCTTAGACTCTGTCAAAAGTAAAACACACAACAAGCTTTATTCATTAATAGACACGACGTTTTTAAATTATTAGACATTTTTTTTCTAAACAGGTGTTAAATCAATGTCTAAATAAGTTCTTGTAGGAAGACCGAGGAAGTTTACCAGTTGCTCTTTTTCACAATTTTTCTAAATTTGTGAAAATGTATTATTTTTGTAGATTTTAATTTGGCTTTCAGACCTTTAGAAAGTTACATATTACGTAACGCAAGATCTTGTGCTGTTAGATTTATATTTTAATTTATCATAATTATTAGAAAGATTTTATGACTATAATTGACCCTATCAAATATCTATAAGTCTATCTATAAGTAAAGGTTTTAATTTTAAACGATTTTGAGTCGGTTTGAGTCTCGGATGTGGTAAGCAAATTAAAAATCTTGTTAAAATAAGGTAATTATATATATCTCTGAGTAAAACTATGTATCCACAGTATTAAAAATACTTTACCTTTAGCTGTTATTACAAAATTTCACCCTGTATAATAACGAGCAAATAATGATATAAGGTCGGTCATTAAAAAGTCGATTTCATGCGTTAACTTTCTGATAAATAATTTATATCGTAAGCGAGTGTCATTAAGAATAAAAAGTTATTCAATTCTCACAAATAAGCATTATTCAGAACATGTGTAGTGTAAATTTCTCGTGTAACTTTACGAATTGTGTTTCGTATAAACTTTAATGTTTATCCGAGCTTTAAAAGTTAATATGAATATATAATTAACTAATGAAGAAAGTTCCTGAAACGTTGGCAAATAAAATATTATACGTGGAACGTTTTAGTTGTAAAGTTTGTTTCAGAGCTATTATGATTAAAATTATATTAGTGTTTTCTTGTATTTGTACGCGTGTAACTAAATAAAATACTTTTTAAAGGATTTAAGCGTGGTTTACTATACATATATATCAAATCTTTCCTGATTATATATTATAAAATTAGTATAGTATGTGTGTATAAATCACACACAGAATATAAGTTTTTCCTAAAAGTGCGTTATTTTTTGCCTTAATGCAATATTATTTTATATTTAATAAGATACTTGTTACAGGATTTTAAACGTGGTATATTATACATTATTTACATTATTAACCCCAAATTCGAATTCTTTACAGCGGCGTGGTAACGGTTAACTCAGGCGATAGATGTCTTCATGAGTGTTTCAAAAATTATGTTTAGCTAACTCTCTCTAAATCACACCGAAAAAGGCCAATTTGAAAAATAAACATTTTGACTTTTGACTTTGACTTTGACTTTTTTCTACGAATATGGTATTTTGAAAATTAGACAATTAGTACTTTATCTTATGTCATATTAATTCCAAAGATCTTTTCGATTACGCACGCCCGCCTCCGTTACAAATGACCGCGCGCCCGCTTGAAGGTCATTATTTGTTAATTAAGAACAAAATATAAACAATTCGTTCAAAATTAATGCACGCCCGTCCATAAGCAAGGCCGTGTGAAATTGTACATTTCCTCCAAAGCCTGATCCGGATTAAACTTCGTAAAAATAAATGGTTCGGATAAAAAATAAAAGCAATTTGGTCCTCTTGCTTCTCATATTATTTGGCGCTTCTTAACGTTTTGTTTTTATTTTTGGATGTTACTTCGCGGTTAATTTATTGGAGTAATTGCTGGTTGGGTTTTTGAAAAATATCGTTAGTGTAGGATATTAGGATTATTTTAAATGACGAACTTTGCAAAGTTTAAAGAGATTCTATTTGTTTAGGTAATGAGCTTATGTTTAGAGAATAATAGTGTGAGTACAATTATATCCGTTTTCACAAACAATATTTGTGTAAGTATAAACTAGTAATACTATGCAAAGTATTCTAGAATAAAAAATAAGGAGTAATATAGGTAATACTCCTTAATACATTCCAAATGACAAGTCTTCAATTAAAAAACAATAAGATTTCGTTTTAACGCCGACTTTCAAGTATCGTCTCTAAATAGACGTATTGGGGTCCTGTGTGTTATGAGAAATCATAGTATTGTTTGTGAATACGGGTATTTTAAACACCAAGTGACAAATCACCACTGAAGTTATCGTCTTTGAATAGATTTAAGAGCCTTGTGCGTTGTGAGAACTCGTACTATCTCTTGTTTTTCAATATGGGTATTAATAAATTTTATAAGTAACAAACAAAACAAAACATTACTTTTATTTAAAGTCAAACACATTTTTATACTTTCAACTCCACTATATTAGCTAGTTTGACGTACGGTCATCGTTTGGAACTTTGAAACCGGTCGTGTTTAACTTTTAATAAAAGTAATTTGTAATTCCACCAAGAAGTATCAATACAAAGTATAAAGTATATCAAGAAACAATAAACCGGGTATTGCTATTGCAAAATTCCAAAAATCATAACGAATTGAAATAATTCATAAGCCGTAATACCTTTAAAAAACTTTCCTACAAACTAATTGTCTTACACAATTTAGTTATCAAAATCTATGTCATACAATAAAATGATCTAGTAAAATCAAAAATATAGTCTATTGGCAAGTACTTTATTAGAGGCATATTGGCAGAAGGGACTTATAACTGTCTCTATAAATGTTGACATCAGAAGTGGGATACGAGATAACGTATATCCTAGAAATGGACATCAAAGGGGACAGGATGGATAGAAATAATTTATGTATTACGAAATAAGTATGACTATTCTTTTTAGTGTAGTGAAAGGATTTATATTGCTTTTTATTGGTTTACGCGACAACTTTCTATGTAATGTTATGATAACTGTTTTTTTATGCTAATACATAAACACCATATTATTAGTGATTTGTTAAGTATATAATGTGGAATATTGTATTGATGAGATATTATTTTTTAATTTTGATTTCATCGCCCCATTGAAAAATATTTATTACTAGCTGGTCTGCGCGGTTTCTTCCATGTATATCTCCCGTCCTGGGAGACTTCCAGGATATATGCTAGATAAGCCCCTGTTCTTTCTTGGAAACAATTTCACTGAATAAAGCGTGAAGAAGAGACAGACATAAGCGAAAGTATCTCTACGATAACGGTAAGGATAAGCATCAAACAAGTTGTGTTTATAAAAGATTAAAAACTAGTCTAAATTGTTAAATCGTCAATAAAAATACCTACGTCAGGTGTTTTGTTTAATGCCTTTAAAAATATCTTCGTTGTATTATCCTACTACTATTATAAAGGCGAAAGTTTGTAAGTATGGATATATGGATGTATGGATGTTTGTTACTCTTTCACGCAAAAACTACTGAACCGATTGTGATGAAACTTGGTATACATATAGATAAGGGTTCAGAATAACATATAGGCTACTTTTAATACCGGAGTTGCCATTTAATCAGAAGTTACGCGGGTGAAGCCGCGGGGTACAGCTAGTATATTATACTATGACTTTGTTGTTGTGTATGCCAAATTAAATATAATCTTTTCTTTTCTTTCATAATAGAAAAATTATGAGGGGCATTTCAAGTCCCATGCTCACGTCTCTAATGTCAAACCCCTATGTTAGGGGATGTCGAATAAATCATAACCTATCTGATCAATGTATACGTTAACAAATGGAAAATAATAGCGAAGGTCTTTGAAATGTTTCTGATAACATTTTAATGTACTTTTGATGCCAAGTTCTTTGACTTATGCTTTGTTAAGAGCAAATAAAATAATGAAAAGCAAATAAATAACGTTGACGTGATTTTGTTTAAAGGCAGGGGCGAAAAGATTACTTAAATTTAATATAAACTAGCTTTCCGCCCGTCTGTGGACTATACAATTTTGAACTTTGTTGATTTTTTAAGAAGAACGACAAAATTAAATGATATTTTTACGACGTAAAAGCGTACACCTCGTCATTCTATAAAAAAACATCTAATAAGAGACTGCTATTTAATTTTAATAGACCTATCTATTGGTACCTCATTTAATTGTATATTCATGAATTTATTTTATATCTATCTACTTTTTTCAAATGTAACCTATAGGTTGAACCTAATATTGGTCTATCAGTATATCAAATTTCGTCAATCTCTTTCCAATGGTTTTTACGTGATTGACGCACAAAGAAATATGTAAAAAGACATACAAAAAACCTGTCTTCTACACACATTTGCACTATAATCCTGTGTATGCGGCTAGTCTCTTTTGAGATTGGCCACCGTTGCCGAAATTAGTCAGGGGAGCTATTATCATTTATCTTCTTCGAAATTCCGCTATGAGTGTGTGAAGGAGACAGTATAGATATATCTCACATTAGCATGATACATCCAAGTAAATATACGTCCTTAATCCCACAGACAGCGTAATTTACATCGAACACGGCTTTGAATAGCGATTAATTTGAAGTGCTTAACCTCAATGTGAAATTACCACTGTTTCTCGGTAAAGGGCAAATAAAAGACACATTTATTTCCATATTTAAACAATTTTTGTCCTAAAATTATTTCGAATGATTGATGAATGGAAAGCTATAGAAATTCGGACAATTTTAATTCGGTAAATATTTTATTTAAGCCTGTTAATAGCATTTTGCAGAAAAATTCATTGGACGAAAAAGTTTCATGAATTGACTAAATTAACTAGTAGTTAATTTACTAATATTTAATTTATTATTTTGTTCTCGTAATGTATCATCATCATCATCATCATTTTGCCCTTATCCCATTATTTGGGGTCTGCGCAATGGGTTTTTTCCTTCCACTCGTCTTTCTTTTTCCATTCCCGCATTCACACCTCTTTCATTCATATCTTCTTTTATGCATCCATCCATCGATTATTTGGCCTACCTCTTCCTGTCAAACCATCAACTTTCGGGGAAATAAATGGAGGTAGACACACAATTTTTGAAACACTCATGAAGACAACTGCCATCTCAGTCTCCCGTGACCACGCTTGCTGTAATGTGCTCGAAACGTCGTAAAAAGTATTTTATTTAACATCAACCTTCATATTTATCACCCTCTTACTTATATAACTATCCTCTCGCCGCATCACATGTCCAAACCAAGATAGCCTGTTCCTTCTTACGTTATCAGGGATCAGTGTCCCTTTTAAGCATATTTAATTTTTTTCCGGTTACTTTTAATAAAACAACATAAACAATAATCAATTAAAATAAATTATCTATAGCAACTTTTACTTCGGTTTTGTTTGGCTAGATTAAGTAATTATTTGGCTCTTTATTAAGTTCTAGGAAGCCGTTATTAATTTCTAGGAACAATTTCCTCTACATTTTCCTCTGTTTTCTCTTATCTACCAACTGATGCATTTCAACTTAAGGCCATAATAGTTTAAACTGTGACAACGAAAACTCATTTAACTTATCCTAGTGTGGAAAAGTTGTTTCAGATAGCATTATAGTATGGAACTGGTCGACTATTGAAATTGTATAATACTTTTGTTTATTCGAATGAGTTTACCATAGTTACATATTATAAAAGCGATATTTTAGAACGTTGTGTTTTTTTCGGCATGAATTGTGCTCTACGCGTATAGAATAACTGCCTCGATGTCTTAGTAGTTGACGCGTAAGGCGTTACAACCAAGAGTTTCTGGGTTCGTCCCCGGTGGAGACGTGACGCAAATACTTTGCCGACTTGAAGGTAGGAGAAGGGATAAGGAGAGAATTAATGATGGGAAAGTAGAAGAGTAGATAGAAGAGGAATGGGATCCAATCCATCCACGTCCATCGTACATCGTACGAAACACAGTACAATACCGGCTTCAAGCCAATCTTCTGCTGGAGGGTGCGAGCTTAGGGCCCAATAGTGCAATATTCGGGTTCTATTCCTTTATTGCTAAAAGTGTTATGCAGCAGAATCACTCTCTGTTGCCTCTACCAACACCCACGAGTAGAAAGTCTTCTAGGACAGACCTAAAAAATTAGAACACCATACCCAAACAATAAAGGAAACTCGACTAGATAATCGCATCCATTCTCTGAATGAAACAATTGACTCCACAAAGCTCCGGCAGTAATTATAACTGGTTATTGCTGGCTGTACTGCGATGCACAATGGGACTTGTACAGCGACATAAATGTGTTTTGTGTTCCAAGTTGGAGCAGAAACCGTTGGAGATTTCGAATTTCGAATGTTGAAATTACGAATTCAACGGGCATAATTTTTTAATTTCGAAGGTCCAAAGGTTTGAATTTAGAAATTCGAAAGCTGAAATTTGCTTTATTTCAGGGTTGCCAGCCATGTTTTGTAGAAGAATATTGGCGCGATACTGTGGAATTAATATAGTAGACGTTTGTTTCTCTGAGAAATGACGACTTAAGCTGATGACCCATACTACTGAAACAAAAGCTGCTGATGCAAGGCAGCTGTACATGAACAATTCAATTTACATGATGGTATTATGCAAAAGACCACAAGGGCATTACTATATCTAAACATCCCCAGTTTTAAACTTATTCCATTATTATTTTGATCGCTTAATCTTATCACATAGACCACAGAATAATTGCATAGCATGCACGATTAGGACATATTCAAAACGACCAACAATTCAGCTAGTAAATTGAATTT
Organism: Phoebis sennae; assembly: GCA_001586405.1. NCBI lineage: Eukaryota > Metazoa > Arthropoda > Insecta > Lepidoptera > Pieridae > Phoebis > Phoebis sennae. The sequence continues at coordinate 333,146 of LQNK01000226.1, forward strand.
TTACAACGTTATCCCGGGATATACAATTTTTATTTACATAAAATGGAAATAGAATAATTCTATTCGCATTAATGGAAAAATGAAATCTCTATACATATAAATAGGCTTATTTTATACAACATCAACTTTAAAGGTCGCCTCGTTGGTTCAGTGGATAGGGCATTAGGTGATACAACCAAGAAGACATTGAAATTTTCTACTTCTCTGGGTGTTAAATTATTTATAGTATGTATGTATTTACAAAAAAAGTATGTGTATGTGTGTCTATCAGTTATCTACATAGGTACAAGGTTTGCTTAGTCTGGGAATAGATAGTGTGTGTTAAATGTAAAAAAAGAGGAATGTGATGCAAACGCCTGTACCTATAATATTATACTAACATTTGCATGCCTTTTTAAGGTAAAACATGTTGTAACTAAATAGCTGTAAACTAACACCAAGCACTACCATGTTCAAAGCAAATAAACGTATTATAACGCGAGAAACCTATTAAGTTCCTACAAAATGACCGATAACATAAATTGATGTCAAGCGTAAGCTGTTTGCTGCCCACGGCATGTTTACTCACAGGTCAGACCGCTTCACGGCAGACCGACAGGCCGTGGAAACCGTCGTATCTGATGAGGCCTGTAGTGGGAATGCACAGTACAGGCGTCAGGCCTACTCAGGCAGACCAAAGCCTGGCGTGGCCTGTTGCCGGGCGCACCGTGGGACCCCACCTTTACGTTCTATATTATTTGCTTTTAATGTTTATTAAATATGCTTTTACTTTAATAAATGATCACTGAAGAAGAGTTTAATTAAATTAAATAGGAAACATGAAACGTATTCTATTTATATTAGCCATTGAAACTCACTCAAGAAATAAATATTAAGCCTATTCATTCAAAAAGATTAAAAGATCTAAAGCGGAATCGGTGCCAATTTGCGAGAAGCTCCATATCTGTTTCTATCTTTTAGATTAATTGAATTTTAAATAAAAGGTCATTGTTAATATTTTAGAGGAGCCCTCCAACAAAGTGAGGATGACAGATGGGGCGGCGACGTTTATTAAAACGGAATGGAGACATGGAAATTGGGATGCTATAAATATTGCCCTTTTGTGATGTTCTCGTGCTGATATTATAATCTGGAAAGAAAAAATTGATATAAGCACGCTTTGGGATTTATATCTTTATATTAATTTGAAGTTTATCAGCGGGTTAAGCAATATATGGCGCGGCCATTATTTCTATGAGTAGGTGTCAGTCACTTGTAAATAATTGATATTAAAAATATTAATTATTCTACTATGTTTATTGCGAAGAACTAGTTAAAACATCCGATTGAATACCCTAGATTCTAAAATTCTATTAATATTTTAGAGAAAGATTGTGAGGATGAATGTATGGTAGATCCATACATGTTTATTATTCTTTCACGCAAAAACTACTAAACCGATTGAGATGGAAATTTGTTATACATGTAGGAGTTGGTCCAGAATAATAAAGAATACCTTTAATCCCGGAATTCCCATCGGAAGTTATACTGCTAAAACTGCGGGGCCTGGCTAGCTTAATATATCGGTAAAATAAATTTAATTACACCATAGATTTTGCCGGCTTCCACCCGCAGGTTCGGTTGCGTAATAATGAATTATACACTTGAACCTTCCTCAGTAATTACACTACCTATTGGTGAAAATCGAGCAAAAAATCGGTCGGTAGTTTTGAGATTATTTTGTAATATGTATAGATTTTTTTATTGGTTTTTCTCCGTTAAATTACAGTTATATTTCATTCTTTCATATATGATGTGTTTTCTATCATTAAATCAAGTGAGTGGCAGATATCATCGAAATTTTTAATACGTTTGGAAGACCCATACATTTAGGTGTGGAATAAAATATCGTTCTAATGTCTACCACGGATTCTCTGTTTTTTTTATGCTACAGCAGGCAAGTGGATCATGCGGTTCACCTGATGTTAACTAACAGCAGCCCATGAACATGACATAAAAATCTCGCAGATGCTTTGTCGGCTTGGAGAAATGAGGAGTCGGCAGGAGAGGATTAATTATGGGAAATTGGGAGAACAATACTGCTTCACGCCGATCTTCTGCCGGAGGGTCGCTAATTTTAATGGTGCGAGCTTGGCCCAATCGTGAAATGCTGGGCTCTAACTCTTTTATTGCTGAAGAAGCTATGCAGCAAAATTACCCTCTGTCGCCTCTTACGACTCTTACGGGAAGAAATAGGGTGGCGACACAATTCTAGCCCGTCGCCACACGGGTTTAGCGCACCTACTTTTATTTTAATTCTGCAGTTGCCACGGGTTCAGAAGTTACACGAGTGAAACCGCGCGGCTAGTATATTATAAATGCGAAAGGACGGATTTGGATTAAACTTGCTATACATATAGGTAAGGATCCAGAATAACACACAGCGTACTTTTTATCCCGGAATGCCCCCGGGATCAGAATTTACGCGGATAAAACCACGGGGCGTGCCTAGTTGCGCATATTATTTAAGATACATATTATGCCATGCATTTGTTATGAAATAGAAGCGTTAGAAGACGCTTCTATTTCAAACAAAAGTGAACTTATTACTTAACTGAAGGCACTTTTACCTCCAAATATAACAATTAAAACTCACTTGTACACGAAAAACATTATTTGAAGACCGGTTCAAAATTAATAAAGCAATAATTTGTTAAGAAAGCAATAAACATTTTTTATTTATTGTTTATTGTATTCTATATTTGTATCGTATAAGACGTTATAAAATATTTATGTACAAGCAGCGCTTCATGGCTTACACTCACAACTTATATTCATCATGGATAATATGCATTCTACTAGTAAGAGAGCTTTTTAAATCGGTCGCATAATTTTGGGGTATTCAATGCAAACATAAATCATACATGTATATAAGATAATAAGCTGACCCACGCAGATTTGCTTCCGTAGCATAAGATTATATTAATAGCCTATAAAATATGGTCTATGTTACTCGTGGATAATTCGAATGGTGAAAGAATTTTTAAAATCGGTCCAACAGTTTTAAGCCTATTCATTACAACTAAACAAACAAAGTTTTCCTCTTTATAATATTAATGTAGAAGAGATTTTAATTTGTGTAAAAATAAATTAGTTATAAAATATACATGTATAAATTGTGGTTTATCTGTATTTCCATACAAATGTACAGAGATTAGTGGTTCGCCCCGACTTCGCCCGGGTTAACCCCACTTAATCCAGTCTTTTTGCTTTTGCCTCGTCTGATGTCCCCTCTCAAAATATACGTCCTTACCAAGTTTTGTCTTCATGGATTACTTTTAAACTTTTCCTTATTTCATCTTAAAGCCCTCATAAGGTTTATTGTTAAAACTCAATATTCTAAGACAAATTTAGACTAAAATGCCAATAAACATACGTTCCTCCTAACCGAATTTCAGCCAGGTTGGCAAATCTCTACAGAGTCTAATCAACTGCGCGGATAAAATTATTGATTAGATATTATGCGCGTAAGCGCAGGTGCACTCTCCATTCTTAATCGACTATACTACTCTTAATCCCAATGGATGAAAATCTGTCAGTACAGCAGACGGATCAGACATGAGTCGATTCTTCTCAGTAGACACCGCTACTGCCACACTCAAAAAATCCAATTTGGAAAAAATAAACGATTTGAATTTGATTTGAACTCGTTAAGGCGTAGAACTGACGGCTTCACGCTCTGAGGCACGCGATTGTACCAACACCATCAACTTTCTGACTCAGAACGGGATATTATCATTGGAAAATATAATCAAAAACATTTTTCTTTCGCCTAAACCCATATTCGAACCGAGACTCCTCGATCCGTAGTTAATAATGCTGTGATTAGACCAACGAAGCATTTAAAAAATAGAAAAGTCACAATGAAAAATGCAAAGAAACGGGATAAAGAAGCTCAATATAAAGTTAATTGTCCAAAAATTCTCAACAAGAACGCGGTCGAATATAAAGGTACAGCACATAATCGTGTCACAAGGGTCACAATAAAAAGCCCGTTATTCCAATGATAATACACACACCTTGGATTATTACATTATTCTTTTCCCCGCTATGCCGCGTTTACATTTGTAATTTAATGTTTAAGTAGGATTATTTTCAATTCTCAGTTTTTAACAAAGATGTGTATTAGATTGATAGTTATGAAGTATTAGGTGATCTGCACGGCTTCGGTCTCGTGGCATAATATATAGCCTATAAAATATAACCTATGCTACTCGTGAATAATGTTGCTTTCGAATGGTGGAAGAATTTTTCGGTCCAGTAGTTTTTGAGCCTATTCATTACAAACAAAAAAAACATACAAAGTTTTCTCCTCTATAATATGAGTGTAGATACATATAATTCCAGGCCGAGGCTTGGTGACTGTATTGAGAAAGCTAGATGTTGTTGCTCTCTCGTGTGTCCGAATGTGGCTTAGGTACCCTATCTTAGACTTAAAGGCACATTGTTGGCAAGTAAGGACACTATCAATAAAATTTTAATGAATAGCCACAAGTGGGCGGGCTTTTGGCTCATAAGGTATACGGTCTAATTCAGATCTTCTGTTGACTTCATACGTGGATGTTTTTCCATGTATATCGATGTTTTTGCCCGTGTGGCAACGAGTTAGAATACGTAGGTGCCTGGAGACCTGTATTCCCATCCCATTCCTCACCCGTCTTGTTCTAGTCCTCTCCCAACTTCCTATCATTATTCCTCCCTTTCCTTTAAGCCGGCAAGGCATCTGCGACACTCCTATGTCGCAGATGTTCATGGGCTGCGGTCAGTCACTTAACATCAGGTGAACCGCATGCCCCGCTTGCCTGCTTTAACATAAAAAAGGACTGGAGCCAGTACTAACGTTTGTTCAAAGCAACTGTAATAACATGCGTGCGTAGTATATTTCGTATAATGAGGGTAAATTTGCAAGTATTACGGTATCTTTAATATTTTTTGGAAGGAATTCACTTTTTGGTATTCCCGGCATTGTGTGCTCTTTAAATTATGTGTTTACGGGTTGGGAATTTATATGATTTTTTATGTGCGATGAGAAGAGACTTGCTCCCTTCTTTCATAATATATTGGTTTGCATTACAAATTAAATTCTTTGTATACTAACGGCTCGCTCCGAGCTAGACTTCGAGTTGTAATGCATAAATCAAGATCACACTTTTTATATTAATTTGATACTACACTGGGCTATATATTTATATAAAAATCGCCTTTTTCACCCCCTACCGATTTCGTTAATTTTTTATTTAAGATTTTTCTTTGTCTATAGTATTTGCGCACAAAATTTTATCGATATCGGAAAAGCAATACTCCCGATATCGTCAGAAAAATATTTACCTATTTGTCCCTCCCTATCTTCGTATCCCTACCGATTTCGCTCTTCTTCGAACTCTACATTTTCTTTAATCTAAACTATCCGCTTATTTAATTTAGATAGCACATTGTTTAATTAAGATCCGAGAGGAGGAGACCAGGAGTCCTTTAGTACAGGGTCTACCTAGTTTAGGCCAACTCCAACTCTCATTTGTCTGCATTTGTCTGAAAAAAAAAATCTTTTTTTTATTTGATTAAGAAGAAATACAAAGAATTTTTTGATTCTATATTTTGAAACAACCAGCTTTCTGTGATTTGATGAAAAAGATATTGTGAAACTTTTTGATGGTATACCCTCATTGACCCTACTATAATCCCGTTTCATTTAGAGACCCAACTAATTAATGGCCCGAAAATAAGGAGACGCCAGGCTATTATTTAAAAATTGCTTTTTGCCCTTCGTTTCGATAATGACGTTGTAACTGCTATCATTTCTGTTTCCATGGCAACGCTGATTAATTATTTTTGGCTTGTGTTTTTTTTTTCTGGGCATACTATTATTGGCGTATTGGCTATTTTTTCTGTATGAATGTGTGTGTGATTTCACGAATTAAAAAAACATGTTTGTTTAAATAAATACTATTTTATAACGTATAGCAGGGCTTCGCTCCCGTGAGAATATCGGGATGATATAAAGCCCATATCCTTTGGCTAAAGTAGTTCCTGAGATCAGCGCGTTCAAACAAACAAACTCTTCAGCTTTATAATATTAGTATAGATTTCATGGCAGCCTAGCCTATTTCAACACCTGTATCAAGTAGTTTTTAAGCTAAAAGTGGTTTGATAAGGTCCGGCGTTCTATCCACGATGATAATCTGATTTCATCAGAAAATATATCAAACTGCCTTTTGCTTGTATTTTAAATTGTAGGCTTCATGTTTCTGATGTTTAAGCAATTTAACTTAATCTGCGGTCCCATCGGGTTATGAGAGTAAAAGGAATAGAGAGTGCACCTGTGTTCGCGCGTACACTAGTTCACTATGATATCTCCTGCGCTGCGGATGGTCTCTGTTAAGATTGGCCACCATGGCCGAAAACGGTTAGGGGAGCTAATATTATTATTTTTTTATAATTCTCGGGCCACTTCCGTAAGGAAAGTGCTCGGTTCTTTAGAAGGCTTACGTGAAGATATAGATCCAATACGCAGAGGCCCTTTAAAGATTTTTAATGTGTTATGAGACACTATTTACTGTATGGTATGGTATACAGTATTTTGGCGTCCAAGAGTGACATACATGTGTATGGATGTTTATCCATTAATATAATTAGTAGCATATATTAGCAGCAAAAACAAAACCTAAAGAATACATACAGTCGATGCACGAAATTGTCACATAGACAGCGTCCCAAATCTCCTTCAATAAATGTCGACATTTTCCGTTCGTAATGTGGGTCACGTCTCTCAAAGGCGACTAAAATTTGTTTGTGTGAAATTTATAAGTATATCGTCGATATTAAATGTTTCCTCACACAAAATAAAGGTTATTTGTTATAAAAAAATAATTCATATATTTTCTTTATTACCTACATAATATGTCAAAAAATTGCTTTCACATTATATTTTTGTAAAACTGTGTTATGGAAGCGTGAATACTCCTGTCACATGCATTTTAATGGTTATAAAGAGTATTCAATAGTATAACTATAGTTGAATAATTTTGTGAAATGAAATAAATTATTTTTATTTTATTTATTTTTTATTATGCGAAACATGAACACACGCACTTTCTTTCAAATTATTTTGACTTCCCAGTGTGCACAGAATTTGTAACAGCCCTGAGGCTTTTTGGCAAACGTCAAAAGTCGTGCAACCACTGTTATGATTAACACCACGAGCAAAGAGTATCTAGTGCTTATACATTTGTCTCAAACTTATCTAATACTATTTCTAAATCCTAATTTTCCTTCCAAAAGACACCATCAAAGTCCACATCGCTCCTCTTTTAACTTAAATCATATTCATAACAGAATCACAAACTTCGTCGAAAAATACTTTTGTAAAAATAATTTCGGTTGTTATATTCCAAGTTTTATAAGTGACAGCTTGATGACATTGAAACATGGGGACTTAGATGAAATCTGTTTTATACTGATAGGGAAATATCAATGGAATTGTTAGCTTGGGGTAAGGCACAGATTAAAGAATAAAAGGCTGATGGAGTGCGTGGAAGACACGACTGACGCCGAAATGCAAATACAACATTCAAAAGCAAATACAAAAAAGTTTGTCTAATTTGACGTGTAACGAAGGCTTCGTATTTTTCAAATTTTACTCATACAGATGCACGTGTACGTACGAGTAGTTAGCGTCACTCCAGTCTTGGGAACACTCCATCTGCCTTTTATTTTCTAATCTGTCGGGTAAGGTGTTTACTTGGATCATTTTCTAATCTACAATACAAACATGTAATAGTTGGTCGCCATATTTTCTTGTGTTTATTGTTATTAGATAATTTTCAAATTTACTCAACACGTTATATATCTTCAAGGATTGTATTAAAAATATTTCAAAAAAAGCTAGGATCAGCAACAACACGACAAATAATCAACTGACCGTAAATCAACCTAGTACAAATATTAGTTTTCCAATAAAACAGATATTATGACGCCGGTTTGTCGATGCAATAAGCAATAAATTGCTCATCTATTTGTAATTTCCTACCGATATTAATGTTAATTCTAACTAAATGATTTAATAAACAGATTGGAGAATAAAAGGCAGATGGAGTGTTCCCAAGACTCGAGTGACGCTAAGTACTCGAACGTACACGTGCTGTGTGAGTGAAATTTAAAAATTACGAAGCCCTTGTGACGTGTTGTGTCAAACTAGACGAACAATTTTGTATTTGCTTTGAAGTTTGTATTTGCTTTTCAGCGTCACTCGAGTCTTCGGCCGCACTCCATGTTTCTTTTATTCTTTAATCTGTGATTTCATCAAAGTTTAGGCGGCAGTGATAAAAAAATATCCAAATTTTCGGGGTTTATTTAGACAGCCCCGTTACTTACCAGCCAGGTCTGCAATTCCATGTGAGGGTATAATAACAGCTCCCCTGACCGATTTCGGCTATGGTGGCCAATTTCAACAGAGACTAGCCAGCTGCACAGGAGATATTATAATGCACAAGTGAACGCGCGAACACAAGTGCGCTCTCTTTTCCTTTTACTATCATAACCCGATGGGACGGCAGACCGACACGACCGGAGAGAGAGGGTATAATAGGAGAGGCATCATACAAGTTTTCAGCTTGCTTCAAACACCTCCGCAAAAAATGGTCCTAGCTTTCAGAATAGTTTCGCGATAAATATATATAAATACATATAAATGGGCGATGGCCTTTTGATGTGTATGCATAGCAATACATAATTCAAGACGTAATACATAAAATAAAGACATTTTAATACATTATCACGATATTTTGATAGGTTATGAATATATTCATCGTATGATTAGGATTGAATAGTAATGAGAATGACATATTTATATACTGATAATCTTGTAGGTGTATTCTAGTGTTATTAGAGGCGAAATCCATAGTCAATGTATATGAACCTCAAAGGTGACTGACTGGCATAGTGATCTATCAACGCACAGCCTGAATTGCGGGACAGATCGGGCTGAAATTTTGCTTGCAGGTAGATGCTATGACGTAGGCATACGTTAAAAAAGAATTTTGATGAAATCCCACGGGTACGGGGAAAACAAATATATGCGGGTGAATCCGCAGAGCACAGTTAATAATATTATATGTTATGTGTCTGTCTTTTCTTCACGCTAAACCACTGAACTGATTTAGATGAATCTTTTACAAATATTGGATGAAACCCGAGAAAGTAGATAGGATTTATCCCAAAAATCGCGCGGGAACGGCAGATATACGAGGGTGAAACCGCGGGGTATAGCTAGCTTCAAAATATGTCATGAAAATTCCAGTTTCATGTTAAGATGATTCAGACGTAATAAAAATAATTGCAATTGAAATAATTTTGTATACAAAAGGTAAAACAGGTTGATCTGCAAAAATTTGATCACCTAGAAACTTAAAAATTAAAATCAAAGTGCGAGTGGGACTCAGGCCTGAAGGGTTCCGTACCAGATCCTCCATTAATGTATATTTTTTTTTAATATCTAGTACTTTGTGGTAGCAAGATGCATAATTTGTGAAATTTTTAGCTTTCTAGCCCTCAAGGTTTATGAGATACAGCCTGGCGACAGATATACAGGGTGTCCCGTAATGAGTGAAGCATATCTTGGGGGATGATAGCTGAGGTAATAATCTATCAAAAAAACCCAATATATGTCATACGAAAATATCACTGTTTTTGAGATACTGAGGATTTTGTAGTTTTTCCAAAAATGTTGACCTCGCCCAATGTTTTATATTACTGTGGCCGTAATTCTTATTTGTTTTTCATATTTTTTTTTACTATGTTTTCTTTATGAGTTACTTTCTTGGATTCATGCATTAGATATTAATAGAAATATCAGACAACGGAAGAAAAAAAATATTTATTTCAAATTTAGTATAGAGCAAAATTTTGAGGTCAAATTTGATAGTCTGTGGTTTAAAAAAAATGTACTACACTGAGACGGTCAGTGAACTTAAAAACTTCTACATTTAATAACAATTTCAAAATGGTATAAAACTTAAGGTTCTTCCCTATAGCAAAAAAAATATTGCAATTTGAAATCAATTTGGGACCTATTTTAATGATACGTCCAGGATGATACTTAGTATGAAATGTTATTTTTTTTACATGAAAAATAAAATAAAATTTTCAATATTAATAAGAATACATAATTTTTAATGTGAAATATTATGTATAAATGCATAAACCTTTATGAAATTTAATGTCCACTTTTATCGTATGCCATTACAATATCCTCACATTTTTCCAATATTCTCTAATACTTTTCTATGAAAATATTATTTTATTAATTTAAAATAAATCTAAAAGTAATAATTACTTTTGTGCCAAATTTTAGCTATGGTGGCCAAACTTTTCAGAGACTAACCAACATCGCGTGAGATTTCCGGGTCCATAACTATTGTTATATCAAACTGATGATAGGTGTAGTAGGAGCTGAATTCAAATTTCCAACTATTTCCATGGTAAAATGTGGTACATCATGTAAAATCAAAGGTTTACAACGGTATAGTACAATAACGGTTCTATTTAAAATTTTTGAAAATTTATGCATTTCTACATAATATTTCACATTACAAATTAAAATTATTAATATTGACCAATAAAATCATTTAATTTTATTTTTCATGTAAAAAAATAAAATTTCATACTAAGTATCATCCTGGACGTATCATTAAAATAGGTCCCAAATTGATTTCAAATTGCAATATTTTTTTTTGCTATAGGGAAAAACCATAACTTTTATACCATTTTGAAATTGGTATTAAATACAGAAGTTTTTAAGT
>LQNK01000226.1:346376-361076 GCA_001586405.1 Phoebis sennae
ACTTTGATGAAATCTGTTTTACTGATAGGGAAATATCCATGGAATTGTTAGCTTGGGGTAAGGCACAGATTAAAGAATAAAAGGCGGATGAAGTGTGTGGAAGACACGAATGACACCGAAAAGCAAATACAAAATTCTAAAGCAAATACAAAAAAGTTTGTCTAGTTTGAAGAAACATGTCACGAAGGCTTCGTATATTTCAAATTTTACTCACACAGATGCACATGTACGTACGAGTAATTAGCGTCACTCCAGTCTTGGGAACACTCCATCTGCCTTTTATTTATGTGTGGGGTAAGGTATTTACTTGGATAATTTTCTAATCTACAACACAAACATGTAATAGTTGGTCGCCATATTTTCTTGTGTTTATTGTTATTAGTTAATTTTTAAATTTACTCAACACGTTATATATCTTCAAGGATTGAATTAAAAAAATATTTCAAAAAAAGCCAGGATCAGCAACAACACGACAAAATAATAATCAACTGACCGTAAATCAACATAGTACAAATATTAGTTTTCCAATAAAACAGATATTATGACGCCAGTTTGTCGATGTAAATGTAAATCTATTTGTAATTTCCTACCGATATTAATGTTAATTCTAACTAAATGATTTAATAAACAGATTGGAGAATAAAAGGCAGATGGAGTGTTCCCAAGACTCGAGTGACGCTAAGTACTCGAACGTACACGTGCTGTGTGAGTGAAATTTAAAAATTACGAAGCCCTTGTGACGTGTTGTGTCAAACTAGACGAACAATTTTGTATTTGCTTTTGAAGTTTGTATTTGCTTTTCAGTGTCACGCAAGTCTTCGGCCACACTCCATCTGCCTTTTATTCTCTAATCTGTGATTTCATCAAAGGTTAGACGGCAGAGATAAAAAAATATCCAAATTTTCTGGGTTTATTTAGACTTAGCCCGCTACTCACCAGCCAGGTCTGCAATTCCATGTGAGGGTATAATAACAGCTCCCCTGACCGACTTCGGCCATGGTGGCCAATCTCAACAGAGACTAGCCAGCTGCACAGGAGATATTGTAGTGCACAAGTGAACGCGCGAACACAAGTGCACTCTCTTTTCCTTTTACTCTCATAACCCGATGGGACGGCAGACCGACACGACCGGAGAGAGAGGGTATAATAGGAGAGGCATCATACAAGTTTTCAGCTTGCCTCAGACACCTCCGCAAAAAATGGTCCTAGCTTTCAGAATAGTTTCGCGATAAATATATATAAATACATATAAATGGGCGATGGCCTTTTGATGTGTATGCATAGCAATACATAATTCAAGACGTAATACATAAAATAAAGACATTTTAATACATTATCACGATATTTTGATAAGTTATGAATATATTCATCGTATGATTAGGAATGAATAGTAATGAGAAAGACATATTTATATACTGATAATCTTGTAGGTGTATTCTAGTGTTATTAGAGGCGAAATCCATAGTTAATGTATATAAACCTTAAAGGTGACTGACTGACTGACTGGCATAGTGATCCATCAACGCACAGGCTAAACTGCTGGACGGTTCGGGCTGAAATTTGGCATGCAGGTAGATGCTATGACGTAGGCATACGTTAAAAAAGGATTTAGATGAAATCTCACGGGATCGGGGAAAACTGATATACGGGGCACCGCAGCGGGGCATTAAAATCTTTTTTTAGCGGATGCCTACGCAACGTCTATTTCAGCTCGATCTATCCAGTGAGTTGAGTCTTGAAATTCTTTCACCATTCGAAAGCTGCTTATCCATTATAATATAACATTATGCTACGGAAACGAAGTCGCGCGGATTGACTAGTATGAAATACAGTATAGCCATCTGAGTAGATGATACTGCAAAAATACCATTTGAATGCCAATCATCTCCTAGAAACTTAAAATTAAACCAGCCAAGTGCGAGTCAGAGGCACGATATATAGACAGATATATAGACTTGGGTTCCGTCTACTTTTTACGTAGGGAACCCTAATAACAGTAGTTTATTAAATAAGGTCACACTAAGCTTTCAATACCACCGCACAAGCAAATGAACTAAAAAGCACTTTACCGGAAATGGAACACGGTTGAAAATCCTTCTTTTTCATTTTCACCGGTACAGAACGGATATTACGTTTTAAACAACAGCTGAAATATTAGTTGCATGAAACAGCATGAAACTGGTGAACATTGAAAACTAATTAGAGTAAAGATTTAACAAATTTCGTATATGTAATCGTTTTATTTGTTAAATAATAATACAATTTATTAAAGAGAAAAAAAATATATGAAATATAACCTAAAATTTTTCAAATTACAATTTATAAAATTTAAGATCTGCCTGACCAATTGGGCAGAAAAGGGAGATAGAGCCAGGAGAAGAACATAGGATACTTTTAATCCCGAAAATCCCACGACAACGGGCTGTATACACGGGTGGAACCGCAGGGCACAGCTAGTTTCTGATAGATAGTTAAGAAATTTATTTAGGATAAGGTACACAACAAACGATACATAAAAGAGACAGAAAGAAGTATACACATAAATAAAAATAGGAGAAATAGCATGGGAAGAAAATTGCCTGCTATAGAAGGTTAGGTGTGGTAGTAGTATGGTGTACCACTTCTGATAAAAATAAGGGTATTAGCTTACTTACAGACACTGGAAGACTAGCAAGAATTGTTAACGAAAAAGTAAGAATTATTAAAAACAGCTACAAAGGATAGAGAAAAAGTCATAGCAGAAAAAAATAGAAGAACATGGCAGGGATAGGAATAAATTTGATGAAAACGGTTAAAAAGCGGGTAAAATTATCTTCCCATAATTCGTGAAAACAACAGTCAGTAATTCAAAGAATTTCAGGATCCCGTGAATCTGTTAATCAAACAAATGAGCATTGAAGGCTTTTCATTTTAGCCAATAGCCGATAGCCAAGCACTTGTATTCAAGAATACTTGGGCGTAAGTGCGATAATTTTGGTCCAATATTGAATTGAGATTTTTGAGGTGATTTATTGAGGTAAGCGGCTTGATATTTTTTGAGAATCTGCTTATAAAAGATCAATAGTTTGTTATTAAAATACTATAATTTATGTTGGTATCATAAAAATGTCTGCTACAAGCTGTTATAATTTGCCGAAAGTTTTAAATTGTAAGGTTGGTATAGGAACTTGTTAGTTTATGAAATGCAAGAAATGAGTAGAAATATGAATAACAGCAATAAAGGATAGAGAAAATCGTAACAGAAAAACAGACAACAGAAGTGGATAGGAATCAATTTGATGAAAACCATGAAAAAATCCTAGAATTCTCTAAATAGAGCTTCGTAAAATTATCTTCTCATAATTCCTGAAAACAACAGTAAGTAATTCAACGAATTTCAGGACCTCGTGAATCCGTTAATCAAACAAATGAGCATTGAAGGCTTTCATTTTAGCCAATAGCCGATAGCCAAGCACTTGTATTCAAGAATACTTGGGCGTAAGTGCGATAATTTTGGTCCAATATTGAATTGAGATTTTTGAGGTGATTTATTGAGGTAAGCGGTTTGATTTTTTACTTTTAAGGATTGTTTTAAAGTAGATATTTATTTGGTGGGTGATATATTATTAGATATAAATGGTATATTAACAACTTTTGCCAATTCTACTTATATTATCAATGCGAAAGATTGTGAAGATATGTATGTGTATGTAACTGTTTGATGCAAAAACTACTGAACTGATTATAATGAAACTTGGTACACATGTAGGTAAGAGTTCAGTTCACATATAGGCTACTTTTAATTCAAGAGTTCCAACGGGATCAGAGGTACGCGGGAGAAAATTCGGTATATTTTTTTCCTAGGATAATAAAATATTGAAAGCAGTATACAATTTGTTTTCTTTTTTTCTACAAGCAATATATTATACAAAACCTTTTCCCTATGAAGGGTAACAAATCGAATTTATCTATAAACTTTTACTATCCCGAAAAAAATGTTTATTTTCGATATGTAAAGGTACACTCGCTAATTTTATATGTACCCCATTTAGCTCCATTAGGGACCTCTTGGGTGAAATTTAATCACGCTCTCACGAAGCATTCCCTTTGTTTCCAATTTATTTAGGTTTGGGTGAAGAGATGCTGAAATGTTATGGTTTCATAAAATATTCTGTGACATTATTTTTTTATTTATATATGAAAATCGAAAATGTTTTTTTGTATTATATCACATTCATGGGAGAATTTTTTACCCAATAAAAGTATTCTTACACTATTTCCAAAAGTCGTCACAAAATTCGTTATCAATAATTTTCGAAACCGGTTGTAATTTACTAATATATAGTGAAAACAGTGTAAAAAAGTCTTTAATTCCGTACATTAAATGCATTTCCATCAGGAAGTCACAGTAAAATCCATCAAGTATGGAATTTAATTTTAAAATTGGTATTCATGATATATGAATAGTAGTATGTGTTAAATATGTAGCATTCCGCGCATGTTTTTCAAAGTGGAAATTTCGGTTCTTTATTTTCCATGTCAGAACAAATGAAAAAGTGGTTGAAATTAGAGTGAAATAACCGACGAACTTTTTTGAGTGTTTTTTAAGTCTGATAGACTAACTAACTTAATCTGCTGGCGAAGTAGTACTTGCCTCCAGCCTCCAATACAAGAGCACACCATTCCCCTCCATTCTGCGCCTTTTCTTGCCAGTTAAGGGCTCCCAGTTAGAAAAAAGAAAGAAAAGACATTTATTTTTAAAAAAAGCATCAAAGACCGCACAAGTCTTCCTCCACTCTGTCTCTACAGATATATCGGTCACTCCAGGTCTTCCCATGTACATCCTTCAGACACCCCCAATCATCTCACAATTCTGATAAAGCATAATATTTTTTTGTATCCTTGCAATACCAAGAACCACGTTCTGCTAGAAAAAAATGCTAGTATAATCTTGTGTTTGTTTTAACGCGAGTACTTTCCATATTAAATAAAATACTTTTTAAAGAATTTTAAACGCGGTTTTTTATACATTATTATTTAACCCGACGTTTCGGGCACTTTACAGCGAGCGTGGTCCCTGGAGACTGAGATCACAGTTGTCTTCATGAGTGTTTGAAAACTGTGTCTACCTCCACTTACCTTCTAAAGAAATGCTACTGCGCAATAAAATAGATATTTAAGGTGAAATTTATAGCAGCTCTTAAGCTATTTTATCCGCGCACTCTCTTTGGATATACAATACGTGTATTATGTAATTAGCAAATAAGTGCTATTGTCGATGATATATAAAATTATCTTCAAGATATAAAAAGTAAAGGGAACGTTACCGTTTTAGTTACTGTCAATAGTTGTGGATTCATTTAGGTTAACTGTCAGATTTTCAGATGAAATTTGACAAACATTCCTCGCTCAATAATAACATTTTGCCAAAAAAATACGGTCCTCCTTTTTTGAAAGTCGGTTAAAAATGGAACCGACTTCCTCACACTAAAAAGTAAAAAATAACTTTTGTTTTATTTTTGAAATCTATTCAAAGAGTGCCCTTACCTATTTACAGTTTAATTTTAATCATTCATGTGGAATATATTCCAGGTAACTCCTCGAAAAACCATAGAATAAGCTCTGCGGTTAAGGTTTAGTGATGTATATCCCTTTTATGTTACTATAACTCAGAGACTGAATTGTGACTGTGAAATGAAATAAAAGATATTTTAGTATTATCTTGTGTTTGCTTTAACTTCTTTCTTTTGTGTTTTTAAAATGCAAGACTGTTCTTATTTATAAGTTAAGTTAACTTGCATTTAATTTGTTTTTATTGTACAAGTGATTGGGACTGCTGTCTTAATAGTTTCACGTCACAGAGGGGTCCGAACGGAAGACCAGCGCTGGTTGCCTGCAACCAGCACGATGCTGAGTTCGAACCTTTTCGCACCAATTATGTGCATATGTATTTTTATTATGTTTATCTTTGTAAAATGTTTGTATTTATTTCTGTAATATGTATGTATGTGCATAGTTGTTGCAAATAAATATTTTTCTTTCTTTCTTTCTTTCTTATCAAATAAAATATTTTTTAAAGGATTTTAAAGTTATTTTTTTCATTTTAGCTCTATTTCAAGTAAGCTCTATTTTTTTGGAAAAACTTATTATCATTTCATATATAGAGCATCTTCAGATGACAAGTGAAATATTAAAATGTTTCGTAAAAGGTATATCTAGTTTTACAGTTCCATACAACTGAAAATTAAAGTAAAACAACAAAGCCTTGAAATGACGTAGAATTATATCGAATAGTTATAAAACAATGAAACGTAGTTAAAATAATATTGGATACAAAGCGATCGAAAGATATTAAATCAAAAAGATTTTGTATAGAACAATAGCGAGTGTATTGTCTATTGTATGCGTTTCGATGCCCTTTATATTTCTTTGTTTGTGTTTCTGAATATCATTTTACATTTTTTTATGATTGGAACAGCATAACGTCTGCAGTCTATGAAAATCTCGTAAGCCTCAAATTTTATTAAAATTTTTGCAACTGTTTTTCGTGAGATAATTTCGTATTTCGTTAAGTATATAAAACAGTATATTTGTCCCATCCACTGGTGATGGGTAGGAACACATGTGTCGCCACCCCATTTCTACCCAAGGGTGTCGAACAGAGGGTAATTCTGCTGCATAACATCTTCAGCAATTAAACAGTGAAAGCCGAGCACTGCAGGATTGGGCCAAGCTCGCACCGGTGAACTTGAAGCGATGGGAGAATGGGGACACCAGAATTCACGGGTTTAGAATCAGAGCATGGACCGTTGACCGCTCTGCGAGAAAACTAGAGAGGCACTGGCAAAATTTCTCTGGAAGCCCATAGGAAGCGACGCTTCGAGAGAAGCGCTTAGTGCCACACCCGATCTAAGGCTTTCACTATGTTCAGGCTGCCTGCCAAAGCTTCACCCTTGCTCTCAATATTTGAAAAAAACTGTCCGACCGTTTTGTATGTAATTCAGTGAAACCTCGACATTGAACCCCCAAAAACAACATTCATAATATTCATAGGAAATAGTATTATTTGTGTCAATCACAAACTTAATAATCCCTAGGCGAGACTGATAATGAAACACAACCTGTAAGCTGAAACCGACTCTATCACTATACAATAAAGTCCATATCAAGTTGGCTCGTAAAATCTAAGATGGTCAACTATAATTATAGTTGGGAACGCTCAAATGCGTCTTTAAGTTCTGAAATTCAAAGTTATGGGAAATGTCAGTTGTTAATTTGTTTCTGGCTTTATAAATTGTGTATTAGACTGTCCGTGAAGGTAATTATAATTTAGGAACTAACAAACTAGTGTAACATAATATAGTTAGTGTATGTGTATAAATAATTAGAGCTAGGACTATTTGGGGAGTTTTTCGCGTGCGTGTTCTTTTTGGAGATCCTAGAGCCCTCAAATTTCTTGCGCAGACGTAGGCCACCTTGAGGTTTTAGTAGGAGTACAGTAAGAGACTGACATAACCTTAAGGTCGCCACCGAGACGGTTAGGTATCCATGTAGGATTTCATCACGTAAAAAAGGACTATTTTTGGGGAGATATTTGGTAAACTTGCCTCTCCTATTATACCACGAAATGGAATTGCAGGCCTCGCTGGTGAGTAAAAACTGGTCCGATTTTAAAAATTCTTTTACCATTTGAAAGCTACATTATCCATGAGTAACAACCCTATAGTTTATAGGCTATGTATAGCATTATGCTACGGGAGCGAATCCGCGTGGATCAGCTAGATTATATACATTTTAAAACACATTAGACTTATTCCGTCTATTAATTAAGGATCCAATTAGTGATACTCGTTCGTTAGAAAAATATTCTCGGTAGATAAGTAATGCTTATTAACACAAATGGAAAACGATCGCTTTTTATTTCTTCCATTTAAAGTTGACGTTGGAAATACATTAAAGCTGAAAATTGTGTACAATTTTATGAAAGGCAAATTTTAATAACTCAAGATTTGAACGAAGTAAGTGAAAGGAGACACTTTTAATGATTAGTATTCCTTAAAGTAATGTTTTAAGTTTATCATTAAGAGTAACATCTTCGTGAATAGACAAAATATTTACATTCAATTTTATGGTATAGCAGGAAAGCGGAGAATGCGGTTCACCTGATGTTAAGTGACTGACCGCAGCCCCAAATCTACAGCATCAAAAAATATGTTTGTAGTATCAAAAAATGTCATACTACATTTATATTAATTTTTGATGTGCTACTCCCAGAGAAGCTGGGGGGAGGTGGGGGAGGGGGGATATTTAAACGATATAATGGAATTCTTTTAAAATTTTTAGAAATAAATTTCATGTTAATTTAAAGATCAGAAACCCGAAATGAATGATATTTTATGACACAAAATAAGTATAGTAATCTTTATATTTACATCCAGTTGAAGTCCATTAACTTTTTTAAATATATTATTATTATTAATAAAGTGGAATGAAAGTATAAAAATCCGTTTGTCTTTAAATAGAAGTATCATGTAATTCTATCAAGAAGTATAAATACAAAGTATAATATATAAAGTCGTTTAAATTTAAAAATGTCATTCAAAATACATTAAACGGCGTTTAATTTAATACCACATTAGCTCACAACATAGGATTTAATTAAAATCTACGTAAAAACCTTCTCGAAGGTTCCAAAGAAAGCTAAACAATTTGCATGTAAACGTGCACCTGCGCGGAACGAATCAGAAGTTTTTAATGAACTTCAACGGAATATGTTCCACGGTACATTCTTGAATAATATTCAATTATTCGTAAACGCAACGTGTGAATTATGTTCGCTTCTACGACAAATGCTTCGTTATTGTAAGCTTTTGAAAACTTGCTAATCGATTTTCAACTCATTTCTTTTATTTACTTATTATGTTGTAAGAAACATGTCTTGGTTAGATGTGCCGGTTACAGCAGGCAAGCGAAGCATGCGGTTCATCTGATGTTAAGTGAGTAAGAGACTGACCGCTGCCCAGGAACATCTACAACACAAAATGTCGCAGGTACCTTGCCGGCTTGAAGGAAGTGGAGGGGGTAAGAAGAGGATTTATGATGGGAACAGTGAAGGAGGAATGAGATGGGAATACAGGCCTCCGGGCCCCCACTCACCGTATGAAACACAGTGGAATACTGCTGCTGAATTATTTTATTTTAATTTATATATTAACGCTACAAGTAAAAAATATATAGTCAACTATTCAATTTTTCACTAATATTGCGTACAATTCTATTGATATATATACTGTGATATCCATCCATTGAAATAAAGGATTTTTATTTAATAGTGTATCAATCCCACATTCGCGTAAGGTTATTTTACCCTGACACAAAGAACATATTACAAGAAACGTGCTCGTCACACAGGAACTACATAAATAACACCACAACCAGAAAAATATTTATATTCCCACAAAATGAAATATTTATACCGCGCGAAGAAAATGTTTCGGAAAGCCATATATTTCCAAAACACGATTCCGCACTCGGTGAAAGATAGAAAATTGTAATTCCAAGTTTACGTGCATGCGGCTTTAAATTGCTTTGTTCATGCGGGTAGATTGAAAATTTTAAACTTGAAACTGCTATTCAACATTAGAAATTCATTTAAATTATGTTTCATGCTGTGATGTGAATGCCTGTTGTATGCATGTATTCATTCGGTGAATCTTTAAATGCGTTTTAAAAAAGTATTTCTCTGAGCGTTGCTTATATTTTTTTAAAGATGTGACAGTTATATTATCTATTTTTTTCTTACTATTTTTCTGGGTAATGTAAAACTTCTTTTTAATAACACCAACAGTTTTTAAATTATATAAAACAAAAGATATTACCAAAAAAAAATTTTTAATACAACATTTGAATACGAGGTTTGTATCTGTCTGTGTATGGTATCTATACCACACAATGTTCTAGCATTAAAAAAATGTAATGTTTTGATATTAATTGGTGCTGCTTTAAGAATATGCTGTTTAGGTTTCGTTTAATCTACATTTATAACAAAATCTTCTTCTTCTTTTGTTCCTGGCCCTCCTGTCTCAGACGGAATTTGCCAACGTCAAGTTTTCACACAGAACATCAGTGAATGGTATAATATAGTCTTACCTTCGATACTTTGTGCTTTGGAGAAAACAAAGATAAGTGACGCATAGATACGAGGACTTTTGACAGACCTAGGTAACCAGAACAAAATCTTAAGAATACATACAGTCGTTGCACAGAATTGTCATATAGACAGCGTCCCAAATCGCCTTCGATTAATGTTGACATTTTCCGTTCATGGGACACTTCTTTCAAGGGTGGCGAAAATTTGTTTGTGTAAAATTTAAAAAAAGTATCGTTGATTTGTATTCTTTATAATGCATTTTAAATAAACCGTACAACACCGATGTTAACACTGTACTAATATCACAAAGAGAAGAGATTTGTTTTTTTTGTTTGATTTTAATAGGCTTTGAAAGTTCTAATTAAATCTGAAAATTAAATCCTATATACTACGATCTTACGGGAAACTGCTACTTTTACAGATTATTATTATTATTCCAGCTTAGCAAAAACAAATACATTATTTTATTTCTTCGAGAACGTTCTTTAATTACTATGTGCATTGAAACTTAAAATATTTAAACTAGTACTTAACAACAAGTCCTAGATAAGTTCGCTGATAATTCTCAATGTGACATGTTATCTTTATCTATTTGTTTACCAGTTTCAAGTGCTCAATTACTTGTTACCTTGAAATACACGAGTGATAAAAACACAAAAGCTTTGTACATTTTGAAATATGACAATTAATGATGATAGTACATAAGCATTTAATTTACCATTGTAATGTACAACGTAGTGACAAACATTTGTGATGAGAAAAATAAACTAAATTATTATTATTATGTTATGATACTATAGTTTAATTGTATTAAGTATTGAAAAGAAATTGAGTCGCACAATAATATTATTACTCCGAAAGTAACCCTGTCTATCTGTCTCTTCTTCACGCCTACAAAAATGGATAAAATTTTGTCACATAGTTTTTTAGGCTGGCTTGAAATTAGATTAAGGTACTATGTTCTTTTAAGACCCTTATTAGTAAAAAAATAGTTTGAAACTCTATGAAAAAAAGTATTTATCCTGGAAATATCACGGAAACGGGAAATATACGCGAATCCTTGGGGCAATATTTTTGTAAATAAACAAATTTATACCTACATAAAAAGTATAGTAGAAGAAATTGCTGCTAGCAATAAGGCCGCCTTTCAGTACAAATATAAAAAATTGTATTTCCTTTTTCTTATCGGTTTATATCAGTGTTTGTACGAAAAAGTGATATAAATAAATAAATAAAATAGTATAGTGTCCAGTTTCCATTCGATGTTGTTAAAAATTTATTGCGAATATCACTCGGATTTCAATAAATCATTAATCAAAATATGCGGGCAACCCTCTAATTAAGCACAGTTTGCTCAACAAAATTATTTGATTTGTGGACATAATTATTTCGTGACCACAACATAACCTGATTAATTATTCAGACATTTTCTTGCCTGTATTTTTATTTATTTCTGAGAATTATATTTTAAGGTAGGTGTCTGTATTGGAGTCGGCATTTCTTTTATTTATCAAATAATACATAATTGGTTACATAATTGGTATTTAGGTGGATCACTTAAAATTCATTCATTTCTATTTGTGTTGAGCTCCTGCATTCCAAATAGCAAAAACTGTATCTCCGGTTAAAATTGGTTATTATCTTCTTCTTCCTTCTTCTTCTTATTTTAAAAAGAAAGAAACATTTATTCACACACAAGACCATACACATGATACATTAAAATAGAAACTACAATACAAAAGAAAAAAAACAAGACAGGACAAAAACAATGGAATGAAAAACGAAGAAAAGTAAGGCAGTGACGTGAAAGGGAAGCCCACTCAGCCTGTGCTGAGATGTTGAAAGCCATCGCAGCGCTGATTTCAAAATGTAAACGGATTTCCTCTGTATACGGATTCTGCCAATTGCCAGTATTATATGGGAGAGTCAGCTTGAACTTGCGCCTACTGTAATTCTCTGGTTTTGACTTTGACTTATAAAATTTAGGCCAGGGTCGGTTATAAATTATGTAACTTAAAGGTGATAACTTACGGTTCGGTCTGTAATTTGGCATGCAGGAAGATGTTAGGATGTAGGCATCCGCTAAGGGAGAATTTTAATTAATCCCGAAAATCTCATGGGAACTGGCTATATACACGGCTGAAACCGTGGACTACAGCTAGTATGGTTATGTGTTTACTATTTTTGCCAATATCAAAAAAAATATTTTATTAATTCACACAAAGTTGGAAATCGAAAATTTCTAACTTTGTGTGTTCCAAATGTCCAAAATGTATTTGCAAAATAACGTATCCCTGTAACACACTACGTAGAAATGCAATAATCCTTTCAGGAACGCATTTAATTAATTTGAAACGTCAGTATTTCAGTAGTCAGTCCAGTAGTCAATAGTCACAAGGACTGGGGCTCTATGAATAGCACAGAACCGCAAAGGCCAATGTTACACGCACTACGTGTTTCATGCCTGGCTATTTGACGTCAATATTCTGTGTAGTAAATTGATGCAAGCTTAACCAGACTTGTTGAAGAATCCTCAACCACAAATTCATACAACACAGAGGACAATCTGCTGCTTTCTAAACTGCTTTAATATTATGTGGCTGTTATGATAAAGTTTTTTAAAATAATGCTTTAGGAAATAAGGGTTTTTATTATTATGTATTAATCTCCCGTGTGGCGACATCTCCGCCTTTACCTGATGACTGCAAGCGGCCGTTCTAGCTCACTACTCATTATGTGCTACAAACTGAGACGCGCTAAATGCTACAATATGAAATATTAACAGAAACAATCTCAGTACATCTCCGCCTTTACCTGATGACTGCAAGCGGCCGTTCTAGCTCACTACTCATTATGTGCTACAGACTGAGACGCGCTAAATGCTACAATATGAAATATTAACTGAAACAATCTCAGTACATCTCCACCTTTACCTGATGACTGCAAGCGGCCGTTCTAGCTCACTTCTCATTATGTGCTACAAACTGAGACGCGCTAAATGCTACAATATGAAATATTATCTGCGCCTTTGTCTTTGAATGACAGGCTTTATCAAATATTATGTGTTCCTCGCGGCTTTGCTTCCGTAGTTTAATGTTATATAACCTATAGACTCCAGTCAGAGACCATGCGGTTCACCTTATGTTGAGTGACTCCATTGCATCAACAACAAAAATGTCCTAGGTGGCTTTTATGGCAAAATTTTTAATGTCTTTGTTATATATAAGTGGCTCGCTTGAAGCTAGACTTCGCGTTGTAACGTATAAATCAAGACCTTTCATTTTATATTACACTAGGCTTTATTTATGTGAAAATCACCTATTTCACCTTACATCTTCGTTACGAATATAAATAACTTATAAAAAACAGGAGGTAAATTAACAAAGAAAAAATTGGAAAAAAGAATGATATCATACGTCGTTTTTATTTTTGTCTGCAGTTCTTTAGGTAAAAAGAAATATAGTAGTTCTAGTTTATTTCTATGTATATATTTGACACCATATTCTTAATCATATTACCAACATATCACGCTACAACATTGAGTAAAATATATGCAATTGTGTTAGACAAACAAACAAATAAATCTTCATCTAATTTGGCTTAGTCTCCGAGTACAGTTGCTACATTCATATCTCAATTTATAATTACTTCAGTTGCACGAACGCAATATCGGTGTGATTTATCAAAGTTCTAAGTTTTGGAGCTAATATTAGTTGAAAACTTTGGAGACGTTGCGCTTCTGCCATTTGTCTATCGTTGTCTCTTGATAGAATCCCGGATAAATTGTATTTGTTTTGGGTTAGGAAACCTCTGATTTATACTGTTAGGTTTTCAAGCCTTGATGATAGTTGGAAAATTTACGTTAAAGAATATTATGTATCTGATTATGATACGATTTTATACGTTCAAAATAATGATTATAAAGATTGAAAATGTTTTGATTACAAAAATCTATTCAACCATGATAGAAAAATCGTAAGTTACTACATACGTAGGGTGGCTTGTCGCAATTGGCGGCAAAGACCTGAAGACCGCAGTGGCGTGTCTAAGTGGGCGAATGTGGACTGAAGAGAGAAGGAGAGAGAAAATCAGTTATTAGTATAAGAATAAAGAGCTGTGGGACCCCAGCAGCCTTCTTTCTTACAGGTCAGACTGTGTCAAGACGGCCATGGGTCGATACTCAGATACGATTATCTGATGAGGTATGTGGTCGGAATGCTCAGTACAGGCTGGGCAACGTGTGGCATGGCCTGTTGCCTAGTGGACTGTGGGACACCAGCTTTAGACTATCTACACGATCATTTGGCAGTGGCAATAAAAAGCGCCTCGATTTCACTGTGAACCATGATTAGATTATGCAGACTTGGAGGTAGTTAGAGAAGGAGTTTTAAGTAGTTTTGTTATTTTTAACCTTGTTTTATTTCACTAAAATCAAACGTGACGTGC
Source organism: Phoebis sennae (assembly GCA_001586405.1). Lineage (NCBI taxonomy): Eukaryota > Metazoa > Arthropoda > Insecta > Lepidoptera > Pieridae > Phoebis > Phoebis sennae. Next base: position 360,952 of record LQNK01000226.1, read on the forward strand.
ATTTAATAATTTTTAACAAACAAAACCAGATTTTATTGAAAATTTCATTGATGTACACTCGATAGAGACACTTTCAAACGACCCTTTAAATCAATCACCAATCCGCTTTATTTGATTGGAAACAT
>LQNK01000226.1:388086-411018 GCA_001586405.1 Phoebis sennae
TAAATGCTTTTTCTTTCTTTCTTTCCTTCTTATTTCTTTCTATTAGGAACACCCGCTATATTGATAGTAGTTGTGATTTTGCTTAAAATATACGTCATTATTGCTTAAAGAATGGTATTAGGGTGCATGAATAAAGAGGAATATAGGTTAATATTAATTTAATTACATTCGTATTAAAATATATAATAAACGGTTACATTATTATCATTATGTTACTCTTTTAATAGTTCTATTATTAAAAATGCTCTTATTTCACGTCAAGTTTTTGTAGAGGATTACAACAAGTTTATTTGATACATTGCTTTCATTTAGGGGCATTTTTTATGATATATCTTCCATAGAAAATCACAAACTTGGTGATGCAATAAAATCAACCAATAAAATAATATCTCACTAATATTATAAATGTAAAAGTTTGTATGAAGACGCGCGTAGCAACTTCTCAATGGATTTAAGAATAACATAAGTAATTTAATCCTCTTTCACAAAAACTAGCATAAACCAATAAAATAGATATGGATTAACAAGTTCAGAGTACTCAAATAAAACAATTTATCCTCTACAAAATTACTATAAACACTATAATATTGAATATAAAAAGTTGTTATTTGTATGTTTAGACTCAAAAATCCTCGAAATTACAGGATGTATCTGAAAAATTCTTTAGATACTAGCATAATGGTTTTTTTACATTTTTTACAATATATTACATTACATTACGTTGACCCGATTGGCACAGTGGATGTGGCAATGGTCTATTCCGCCGGAGGGTGTGGGTGTGAAATCCATACATACTATAGATAAATAATACACTCAGATAGTAGAAAATTACAATGTTCATCATATCATAATTTTCTACTATTTGAGTGTATTATTTATCTATAGTATGTATTGATTTACAATAAACGTGTGTTTAAGTATGTCTATCAGTTATCTAGTTTCCATAGTACAATTTTGCTTATTTTAACTAGATGGCGTTGTGTTAAATGTCCAGGAATATTTATTTATTGGTTACTTGCGCCCGTGATTTCCGTAACGAATGCCACACTCTACAGGATAACCTTCCATTATTGTGTAACCCCGAAATTAACAAGCGAAGCCGTGGACAAAAGCTAGAACAAATATAAATTCAGACTAAATAAATACTTATGAGTTATGACGAGCTTAAGCAATAAACTGGGTCTCGTACTTTAAACTTTAGAAGGATAAGTTTGTTTACCGTAATAGAAACAAGATTCTAATTGAATTTATACATTTTAAATAGCAAGAATTTTAGCTGATTTTCACCCGAATCGACAATGTTTAGTTATTCTTGCTGAGTTTGTATTTCTAAGCTGAAATTTGAAATTGTTTTGTATTTTCGCAAGTCTTAAATGAAATAAATATTAATAACTTTGTGTTGAATAGTTTTCATTCGGACTAAGTGGTTAATAATTTATATTTTATATTGTCACTGATATGGAACTGCATTTTGATTGATCTAAAAATTGATTAAAATAAAATGGAAAGAAACAAAGGAAGAAAGTATTACAAGCAACAATAGACAGAAGAAATAAACAAACAAACAACTAGAACTTAGAATAATATAGTGTGTATTGTACCGATAAGGTTCGGGCTCAGCATGTGTCCATTTAAGCGTAGTTCTGGCATTTGTTTATAAATAAATAAATAAGGATATGTGTGAATATACAAACAATAAATATCACAAAGGTAGGTGTAGCTTAGAGGAATTCATACATACATAATACCATACACAATATAGATACATATAGTAGAGAACTAGATACATATAGTAGGATTATATATAAGAACACAGAGACAGGACTAAGGCATCTCACCCTCCTTTTGAGAGCTAAGAAGAAGAGATCGAAACTGTTTTTAAACAAAACGAATGAAAGCTTTGATCTGAGCTCCCGCAAAGGAGGAGGATGTCATTCCAGCATTTCGTGGCACTGAATTTAAAACTCCCACGGAATGCTGCAGTTCTGTCCTGTCCTGTAAATGGCTGTCTAAAGTTAGGTTCAGACCGCGCCACGCCGTGAGAATCGTGGTATCTGATGAACCAGTAAGGGCCATTACTATTTAGGTTTTTATTAATGACGAAACTTCATAGTATAACTGATACGAATCGTTTTCATTAACAAGCTTTGGTAGTTACGTTAATGCCACGTTTATTATACATACGATAAGTCTAATGACTTCCTCCTAGTACGAAATTTATCCCGTGTGGCGACAGGTTAGAATACATGTGTCGCCATTCCGTTTCTACCCGTGGGTGTCGTAAGAGAAGACCGGCGTGAAGCAGTATTGCACTGTGTTACGTACGGTGAGCGGGTGCCCGGAGGTCGGTATTCCCATCCCATTCCTCTCCCATCCTGTCCTGCTCCTCTCCCAACTTCCTATGATTAATCCTCTCCTTATCCCCTTCCCTTCCTTCAAGCCGGAAAGGCATCTCGACACTCTGATGTTGAGGATGTTCATGGGCTGCGGTCAGTCACTTAACATAAAGTGAACCGCATGCCCCGCTTGCCTGCTATAACATAAAAAAAAATTGTACTGTCCATGAGTAAAAGGATTCGTTTATCGATATTACTCATTTATCGTTATTTTTATAGCAACTTGGCATTAGACGGCGTAATGGTTGGCGTGGCCTATTGCCTGCTTAAAAATAAAAATATCACATGATGATTTATTTCTATTCAAATATGTGAAATTTGAATAGAACGTGCAACGTGCTAACTAGAGTTTTGCAAAGTAACAAGTTATTCTATCCTTCAATTTTTATGTTTCATAAAACCTTAGTACAAAGCGGTTGTACTATATTAAATTTTATAGCATCATTAATATTGCGTCCATATTTATGTTAATTCGAGTGCTAACAGTTGAAATGGCTAAAGTTGTAACCGTAGTTCCACATTGTTGGGTATGTTTCTGATTTATGAGCACTATCACACATTATTATTATTATTATTATCATAGTGATAAGGCCGCCTTTTGTGCTATACTTCTTCTTTTAAACCGACTTTATCGTATTTTTTTATATATGTTACCGCATATCTCCGGCGTTTGTAAATCGATTTGGAATCTTTTTGTATTCGAAAGAGTGGAGTTTCAGTGTGGTCTCATAGAAATTTGGTTCAAGTCTGATCAACCATGTGGAAGATATTCCAGGGAACTCCTCGAAAATCAACAGAATAAGCTCTGCGTTTAAGGTTTAATGATGTTTATACCCTAACTCTGAGACTTTAACCTCTAACTCTGACACTGAATTGTGACTAGATAATGTAATTACTCTTCACAGGTCACTAAAAAGGAAAAAATGATAACCTTTTACAAAGAAAAAAAGTATTGCCTTTTCCATCAAAAATAAATTAAAAGTTATTTTCTGCTTATTCGAGTGAGGAAATCGGTTCTATTTTTTTGTAAAAAGTTATTATTATGTGTAACATAGTATTTCTTGTGTGTATTTGTATCGGATTGGGTTGAAACTTGGCATGCAGATAGATGTTATGACGTAGGCATCCGCTAAGGAATTTGATCAAATCCCACGGGAACGGGGAAGGCAAATACACGCAGATGAAACCGCGGGCACAGCTAGTATTATAAAACAAAGACGAGTTTCTTACAAATCTTATAACACCAATTCTGCTGGACCAATTCGACAGAAAGCTTAGGACCAGAAGATTGACATAGGATACTTTTAATCCCGGACATCCCACGGGAACGGCCTATATATGCGGGTGAAACCGCGGGCCAGAACTAGTATTCATTACATTGCTTTGTTGCAATTTCTCGGGAATATTTATTTAAATAAAATATATCCCTCGTGTTTGTTTTAACGCGAGTACTTTCCATATTAAATAAATTACTTTTTAAAGCATTTTTTCTAAAATATATCCTATATACCTTTCCAAACAAGGAAGGAAATTAAAATCGTCCCAATACGCGTAATTCCCTCTCTCGTCCCATAAGACACCATCATTACATCCTTTAATCTCCTTTCTCCCTCGAGGATTCCCTTTGTACTGATAAGGTGAAGGATCTTCTGTAATCGTTTTTATATTAAGCTATTTAAACAAATACTAGTACTGCAGTTTCACCCGGTTATATCTCCAGTTTCCGTAGTATTTTCAGAATGAAAACCATCCTATGTACTTCCTTGGGTTTCAAACAATCTGTTCACAATTTTACTAAAATTGGTTTAGTGCTTTAGGTGTGAAGAAAATATAGATACATAGAAAGAGTTACTTTCGTAAGGATTTATATTAATATTGTTGTTAATTATTTAATCATTATCTAATAAATAGGTCGGGTTTTTAATGACCTTGTAAATAACAATAATTTTTGTACAAACTTGAGCATTGATTCTTATTCCATTAAATTTAACTTTTCTTATACTTTTTATGACTTTATGGGACAATTATTAATGGCATTGTTCCCAGTTACAATGTAACTTATAACACGCTATAAAAGTCACATAGTTTGTAAATAGCCGACGGCTCGTAAAATCGAGTTACATTCTACAAGTTTTTTCTCGCTTTGTCTTTGTACTATATAAAGCGATTGTCAACAAATATGTACAATACATTCTTAATATTAATTTTATATGAATAGATTTTTAATCAGGTTGCTCCTTTGCCTGCTCTGTCATAAAAAAAAGAAAAAAACTTACCGCCAATTTCACAATATTAAATATCAAATTTTAATTTCTCATCAACTATGAATTTAGTAAAACATAATTGTAAATTATTTTACAACATCTAAGCCTCCTACGACAAATAAATATTCTAGGTCATTTAACACAACGCCATCTGGTCCCAAACTTTTCAAAGCTTGTACTATTGGAACTAGATAACTGTTAGACATACGTATACCTACTTTGAATAAATAAAGCAATATAATTTTTGCACAAACATATTCCCACAGATTCTAATCCATTAATTTTTCCTTAACATTTTATGACTTTATGGGTCAATTATTAATGACATAGTTCTCGATTACAATGTAACGTATTGCATGCTATAAATGTCTTGAGGCTCTCTAAAGTGCAGACTGATCGTAAAATCGGTTACATTCTGCAAGTTTTCCTTTAATAGATTATTTCCAATTATTCTCCAGATATGTGTTATTTTAAACGATTTCAGCATTATATTTAATATATTAATAAATTTAATAATCAATAGTACTAATGAAACGTATGCATTTTATTACTACTTTTTTCATCTTTTAATAAATCCTCTTAAATTCTTGTTTTTATTGCAACCCTTGTTGGCTGTTGGCTAAAAAACAATTCAGATCTAACTTTACTTTCTAACAACAGTTTTAACCCAGATAAGCCTGAAACTAAAATTTTCTGAAAATTTTGAAAAAAGTTACATTATTTAGTTTATTAGATCTTATGAAACATAAAAAAAATTATGAAAAAAAAAATAAGTGTAAGGCTTTCAGGGAAACAGCCGTCCTATATGTAGGACAGTAGGATAATAAGAGGAAATAAAAGACCATTTATGACAAAACAGAATGTAATCAAAAAGTGTAGTTTATTAGATAACTATTGATTATATTACCCATTGTTATATGTAATTTACTAGATTAACACTATTTATGAATGATATGTTTCAAAACACTTGACACACACTCCATCATCACATTTCTTGCAACGTGTCAAACATTTTTTGTGACATTGACGACAGTGTGTTTGCTTCGATTGAGGAATAACCAGATGATTCATTTGGTCTTTACGACTATCAGCATGTTCATGATGGGAGGGTCGGCTAGGCCCTCTTTTGGCATTTTTTCTGTTTGTTTGATTCAATCAAAGCAATTGCTACCCTTCTGCGAAAGCCAAGATGATCCAGTTTTCCATGATTTATTTTATATAACTGCCATGCATTATGTTCGACAAGATCAATCATGTGTGTGAGCAACAGCATGTACCATTTCTTACCTCGTATACCAATTCGGTAATTTGAAATATTTTCATCAGACCGATTCACTGCTCCCATATATTTGTTATAGATGGACACCATATGTGGTTCTTCTATGACAATGTTTCTCTTTTCATTTTGTGAGAAGCGTTTGGCAGATTGTTTAGGATTTATTCCTACAGCATTAGAAGCAATACTGAATATATATTTGTCATGCCATTTAGCAATAATGAACGTGTTGTCATGTGTTGTTCTGTAATCGACAGCACCACGTTCCTTTTTTTCAGTAACTTCGATGTAATCAGAGGACAACTAGATGTCCTGTTTTCTCGAACTGTCCCTGTCACTGAAACATCTTCCTGTAGAATCAGAAGGATTTTCTTCTGTATCACTCACCATAATCTGCCCTTGAATCATTACTTCAACCGGTTGAAGCAGAATGTTTCGTGGCCAATTATTCAAAGTTACATTATCTTCTTCACCCGAATCTTCGTCAGTGAGACAGTCAGGACCAACAGGAGGAGGTAGAATACATATCAGTCGTTCTCTATAATCTTCTTCATCATCAGAAACATTTTCTAAAGCATCTAAAATTTCATGCGCAGCTAACGATCTGTAAAGAAAGGGTTTTATTATTGTACTAAAATCATGTATATTATCCTACTGTCCTATATATAGTACGCTAGTATTTGTAACAAGTTATACGTAATTTATTTATATTATTTTGCTAGAATATTTATTTAGTACAAAAATTAAGGTTATCAACTAGATATTAACACAGAAAAAAACAACTCACGAGTAAAATATAACTTTTTATACATACCTGTTATTTGCCATGTCTGCAACGCACTTTTATTACACACTTATAAGGTAAAATATAAGGTAAAAACTGTTAAAATAACTGTCTTTTTATTTTTTCTAATAAAGCTGACACGTTTCTTACTGCAAATTATAAGATTAAATAATCTTAGATAAAGAGGGTATTCTGATATTTTTTTTTATTTCTTCTGTCCTAAATATAGGACAGTAGGCTTATCTGGGTTAAGAAAATGTCCACTGACATTTTTCTTAGTGTCTTAAATGAAACTGTGATATCGTTTTAGTTATTAGTATTGACTACTAAATATTTATACTAGATCATAAAATAAGATCAGAACTATAAATTGAAAGAAAAAGTATAAAATCTGCTCACGTCTGAGAGTTCTGACGGCGCGTGATCCATTTGTCACTTTTATATATCATCTGTGGTGGGAATACGAAGTGACAGTTGACATATCTGTAATATATTTGTTTTGCTTTTATGTAAAATGTTGAGGATAGTTGTATGAAACAATATATAAATTTTTCGGGCATTTGCATGATTCTGCCAAGTTCGCATTCGTGAATAAAATTGGCATGAAAAGAATTAAATCGTCTGCAGGTGTTCTCTACACATATATTTTGCTATTGCTTGTATTTATGAGCTACTATCTGGTCGGCGCGGCTTAACTTCCGTTGAATGATATTATATAGCCCACAGATTAGAGTATAAAAGGCAAGTGGAGTGTGCTGAAGACTGGAGTGACGCTAACTACTCGTACGTAGAACATTCGTTTTAAAGAAAAATTAGGAAGCCTTCGTGATATATTACGTCAAACAAGACAAATGTTTTAGATTTTGCTTTTCGGGGTCATTCGCACTCTCATAGCCGCACTCCTCATAGCATATGTCACTCTGTGAAAATGTGGCTTTCTAATGGCAAAAGAAGTTTTGAAATCGGTCCAGTAGTTCTTGTGTGAAAACATTATAAAAAATAACACACATGTTTCTTCTTTATAATATTGTACAGGCTTGTATAGAGCACAGATACATGAGAAAAACCGCTTAATTCAATGCTTGTAATGTAATAAAATAAATTCACCACTATTGTATAGAAGTAATTAACGAATTATGCAACTCAAGTCACGATGGGTCTTTTCATGGCGTACCTTTTCACGGGTGACCGCTATGTCAATTGAGCGACATCGTTGTGTCAAATCAAAGGCTACAGGCGAGTAACTTTGACACAGATTTACCATTAACCACACGATTACATATACTACATACTGAAGACCCGCAGTAGATGTGGCAATGGTCTATCGCGCCGGAGGGTGTGGGTTCGATTTTACTAGTAGAAAATTATGATGTAATGAACATTGTAATTTTGTACCGTCTGGGTGTTTACCTATCTATAGTACATATGTATTTACAAGAAAAGTATGTTTGATTATTATCAGTTATCTAGTTTTCATAATACAAGATTTGCTTATTTTAGGACTAGATGGCGTAGGGTGAAATGTCCCTGAATATTGTTGTTTTATTTAAATTTACTCCTGGCAATACTGCTTACACTCATATTATTAGTTAAAAATAAAAATAGATAAGACCTATCGGAAAATGAAAACTTAAAACTATATAATTGCACCTGTTGAAACTCTATATTTCTTACCCTTTCTCGCTATTTTTTATCTCTTTCTTTTTCTAGATCAAACATTTGAGGTGGCACACATGTTTTAGGTGATTACGCGCTACGGTGTCAATTTAACATCAAACGTTTCGCATACTCGTTTCTCTTACTATATGATTTTGCTTTAATAAAAACACATAACAAAGAAATAATTCTTTATTTTAACAGTTATCAATGAAGTAACCAAAACTAAAATGAAACAAAACCTAAAACTCTAAAAATATGCAAAGGCATATCTTCATTACTCTTATGAAGGAAAAAATTGGAATGAAATTTAAACATATCAAAGTTATTTGTTGCGTATTCGACCAAAAAAGTTAACCACAACAAGGAGTCAATTATTACCCTTTATAAATCCAGCTTTGATTATCTCCCAAATTGGAATACCCTTAATGAACATCTCACAGTAATGATCCCCTAAGCGGTGTTATACAGGAATAATTAAACACTTTTTTCTCCAAGGATCCATTTTAATTTGGCCGAAAACACTTAACATTAAGTGGAAAATCGTGTTTAAAGGTTTTTCTTAATTTTTCCAGTGGAGATGTTCGACAGAAACTTTCGGAATTTTGTTTCGGTGACGGTCTAAAAGATTGATTGTTTGGGTATATCGTTTTATTTTTATTTTGGATTCTGAGGGTATTGTAGTATATTAACTGCTTTATGTTTTCCGCGCATGCTTTTCTGAGATAATGTACAAAAATGTTCAAAAAGTGTGTTTCTAAATGCTGATTGTTATTTACTAGCTGAGCTCCGGGGCTCAACTTGCGTATCGATCCCGTAGGATTTTCGGGATAAACTATCCTATATCATTCCTGGGATTTCAAAGAATCACTGTTCAAAATTTCATCCAAATTGGTCTTGTAGTTTCGGAGCCTATTCAATACAAAAAGCAAATCTTTCCTCTTTATAATTTTAGTATAGATACTTCATTTCTTCAGTTTTCAAATAAGAACTAAGTTTTATATACAAGTGTGTACTACAAGGCATACTAAGTACCTTTTTTTAAAAATAAATATACATACTTTGGGAGATATTATTTTCAACAATTCAATTCTTCTAAATGCATTAAATGACACTCAAGGAACACAATAAGAGACACGACATTTACTACAAGATAAAATGAATTGATGTTGTGTAGAAACAGTTACATGCAAAACAGACACACGTTCTCGCATTTATTGTCACCATTATTGAAAACGATAGCATTTGTAGAACAGTGCCAATAGAAAATAATGCTTTTTAAAGAATACCTTTTTATTACAAGACTGCGTCAGAAGGTGGGTAATGTTTTTCAAGCATATCTATGTATCTTCATATGTCATCTGTATATTATAAATCCCCGCAGTATTTAAAGAAGGATTATTACTTTGCTTTCCTAGACCCTATGGTTGTCTAGTAGAAATCGCTTTACAGCGATAAGGCCGCCTATTGTACATTCCTAGTTTGTAATTTGATACTGTGTTATTTTATGCTCATTTTAGTACAATAAAGAGTTATTCTATTCTATCTTTGTATGTTCATTTGTTTGGCACGCCCTACAAAGGGCTGGACGGATTTTGATATGTGTGGTGTGCTTGCTCGCTAGAATTGATCCTGGGTCTACCTCACGCTAATATCTTGATTACAAATACCTAGAGTACTGAAGGTACGTAAAATAATCAGTCAAGATAAATGTCATAGTGACGTACAAACAAACAAACCAAAAAAATACTATATTGTGCCATAGCTGACGGGCACAAACAGGCGGTCTTATCGCTCAAGCAGCGATCTCTGCTAGTCAACCTGGTGGGTAAGGACACAAAATTGGAAGAGATGTAAAGGGTATAGAAGAACGTACTCAGGTTATAGAAGGAAAGTTGATTTGAGATATAAAAAATCACACATACGCAAAGATCTCTAGACGTCAAACGTTAGTAACGTTAGTCTAGAATTGTCACACAAATTCTCAAGGTCTCATACAGTTCCCTTTTTGAAAACGATAGCAATTCGCAGAAACGGATAGAAAGCGACGGATCATTGATTTAATGCCTCATTGTCGCGGAGTGACAAATGTTCCACGTCTGAAGAGGTTTCATTTGTTTATTTTTATTTGGCATTTCTGCTAAGGGTTCTAAACAAATTAAATTTATTAATACTGTGTATTTTTGTGAATACCTGATTAAGGGTCATCCATTATTTACGTCACAGCTAAAAGGAGTGTGTGATAGGAGGGGTCCTCTACTTCGTAACTGCTGTTATTGAAATGAAATGAAATGATAATTTATTTGCTTAACATGAGTTACATAAATGGTGTTATCTTCACAATGACCTTAGCATGCTATGCTCACAAAAAGCGTGCAAATATTTATTTTTAGCATTATAACATAACATTAAATAAATTCGTACAATTGCATTGATAATAAATTACAAATAAAAATTAATATAAGAAGTCATTTACATTATAATAGCATTTTTTAATTAACAGTGTCATAAGAGCATTTTTAAATCTAGTTAATGGTAATTTTTTTATGTCATCTGAAAGTTTATGGGTACATGTTTTCATACAAACATGTACCCATTTTTATGATAATGAATGTCATTGGTTGTCCATTGAAAAACATGGAATACTAAGCTATACAAAGCCTTTAAAACAATTTAATCAAACAAATTGATGCCATTGAGTTGTTTCGCTTAGCAATTAATGCCTAAGGATAACGATTTGTCATTAATTCGTTTCTACGTACATCAATTAAGCATCATTAATACATGTACATGTAATACAAGTACAAGTAATATATGTACATGTAATACAGATACGTAATCGATTAACGTAAGTTAAATGCGGATTAATTAATTAAGGGTAGGGCTTTATTTGGATTTCAAACGCGTCTTCAAGGACATTTAAGCTTAATACCTTACCCCATCGTGGTTGTTAATTTAGTTTGAAGTTTAAACTTTAGATCAAATTAAAAAATTTTTTCAGGACGTTTGTAAGTTCATTTTGTTTCATGCTAAATAAAAGGTATATTATGAGGCAAATGATAAATATATTATTTCTTGTAAATTCCTTATTATTTTTTTACTATCTCATTTGCGTGGCTTTGCTTTCGTAGTATAATGTTATGTATATAACCTATAAACTAAAGCCTATGATACTCGTAGGTAATGTAGCCTGTGAATGGTGAAAGAATTTTTAAAATCGGTCCAGTAGTTTTTGAGCCTATTCATTACAACTAAACAAACAAAGTTTTCCTTTTTATAATATTAGTGTAGTTTAATTTTTAAAAGTATATAATTATGTAAGTTACTAACTTTCTTAATTCAAATGAAAGCCTGGCACACGGAAGTCTAAATGTAAAGAAAAAATATATAATTGTTAGCAATCAATAGTTAAGGATCAAGTTTATAACATTTTCTTCTTCTGTCTTTGGTTTATGCGAAAATGTATTAAAAAAAAATACAAAATATAAAATACAACAAAGAATTTACAAGATATGTATTCTATAGCCGAAAAAAATCAAAATTCCCCACCATTGAAATCTATTTAAAAATCAACAAAAATATGGAGAAATAAACCAAAACAAACTTAGCTGTAATAAGGGCATTTTGCGAGCAAATTTCCTAATTTCATTCGGAGGGAAAATCACGGATTCCTCTGTAAAGTTCAACGGAGGTCGTTTATTTTGTACGGGACACTAAAACCACTGCGTGACTTCTGCTTCATGAAGAGAATATTATTTCTGGCTGATTAAATCGATATTTGCTTTATTTTTGACGTTCAAAATCATAGTAAACATTTTGTAACCAATACTCTGAGTAATTCATCATTTTGTAATAATATCCATTCATTGTAAGTCTTTAAAATCACATTAGGTAATCTATACTAATATTATAAAGCTGAAGAGTTTGTTTGTTTGTTTGAACGCGCTAATTTTAGAAACTACTGGTCCGATTTGAAAAATTCTTTTAGTGTTAGATAGCCCATTTATCGAGGAAGGCTATAGGCTATATATCATCCCGATATTCCCACGGGAGCGAAGCCCTGGTGCGCAGCTAGTTTAATATACTTGTGTGTTCGAGATTAACCACCTAAAACACAACAAAAGGTCTGCTTTTAATAATAAAGTTCCCACAAAATCAACAAAAATCAATTAAATTGAATGAACTTTTGGACTGGATGATGATCATAATACATATATTACGAGCGGATTTCAATTATATGTGCATATCACATCTTTTCCAAAACGTTTTCAGTTGCATTTGTTTCCAGACATTTCTAAATGCCAACATAAACAGTGCGTTCTTTTTTTTTAATAACACTACGTTTTTATTAAATAATTCGTTCTCATAAAAAATCATTACAGCCTTATACGTAATTGGCTTATTTTGTTTCAATTACAAATTAGAAAATAAGAGGTAAACACAAGACGGCATTTTTTAAAGAACAATTATTACGTGTCATGTTACGTCAAACTAGACAAAAGTTTTTGTATTTGCTTTTCAGCGTCACTCGAGTCTTCAGCACACTCCATCTCTTATTATGTAATCTGTGGTTTCAACACATAAAATGCTTGATCATTAATAAGTGTTGCTACTCTCGAAGTCACAGCACACCGTTCGTCTCCTTCAGTCTCAGAATTTCATTTGCGGGTAACCGTAGAATTTATATCAATTCATTCCGTCCCACAATGAAGGTGCTAAATGTAACAATAAATAAGAATTGGTATCGTTCCAATCTGATTGGGTTTCGAGCGGCAATCTTTTGTCTTAAGCTTGTAGATTTTTTACAATCGATCTTATTCGAGAGCTATAGCCATTTTTTGGAGAGGTGTTTGAGGCAAGCTGAAAACTTGTATGATGCCTCTCCTATTATACCCCGACATGGGACTGTCGATCTAGCTAGTGAGTAGAGAGGCTTTTTTAAAGACCGGGCAGATAGAAATGCCCACTCAAAAGAGCTGTTGTAATATAGCTAAAATATAGTATTCTCAAAACGACAGATCTTTTCGGCGCGATAACTCCTCAGAAAATGGTCTTAGCTCTCGGAATATAAATAGATACTTTCATTATTCAATAAATTGGATACTTCTTATTTCAGATTATAAATGAAAAATAAAAAGTGCACCCGTGGTTGCGCATATACTTATGTACATAACATTAACCATGGATTCCCTCGCGTACCATGTTTTAAAGTCTATAATTTTCTTTGGAATGGTCTATGTAAAAAGATTTTTTTAAATAGGAACAGCAGTGGGATTGATCCAGGAGGATTGGCGAATACAAGCAAACAAATTCTTTAGGTTTATTTTTTAGTATATAATGCTTGTAAGTTAACATTGGTGGAATGCCTTTAAAAATTCAACACATAATAGTTTAGTATCTAGGCAACATCGATACACAAAAATGCAAGCTTATTACCTAAATATCAATAGGTGAAGGTGGTATTGCTCATTCAATATTTAAAGTTCAATCCATAATTTAAAATCAATACAACATGCTTCTATGGATTTCTATATTATCTAACTATTTTCATACACTGATCCTCTTCATAACACGATATTCCACTAACCCAGCTATATAATAAACTAGCCGTAACTTCTTATCCCGTGGCAACTCCGGGATCAAAAGTCTAGCCTTAAGCTCTTACCTATATGTATACCAAGTTTCATCAAAATCGGTTCAGTAGGTTTTTGCGTGAAATAGTAAGTAGCGTACATACCGTAGGGCGCGGCTACTTTTTCTATAGTTAAATTATATTTAGAATACATTATATTTAAGATACAATTTACCAATTTCTATTAATTATTAATAACAATCATTATCTTTAAGTAAAAAATTAATGAAAATTAGTATTCTAAAACAATTTGTACACTGATTTTCACAGCTTTTATAAGTGAATCGTAAAACAACTCAATATCAAGTATATAATTCAATTCTTAACTCACAACAAACTTTCACCATCAATGCATTCATTTTGTAAAAGGACACGATAAGAATGCTTTACTTGCCTAGATAAAGGGTGTTCCTATTGTAGAGATCATGTTTTAATTTAAGACGGTTTGGGTCCGCAATAAACGCCAGCCCCGACATTAATAAACAGTACCTTTACATTTAAGGAGAAGGCTGTAATTCTATAGGTTTATGTGGAAAATGCTTTTGAGTATTAGGGTAATTTTGTGTATCAAAATAAAAAGGTAATTTTATGTCTGGTAATACTTTGTATCATATTTCGAGAAAGGAAATTCATATAAAAATCTTACTCATTTATAAATACCTGTGACTTATCCGCGACCTTGTTTGATTTTTTTTCGTCTGGAAGTTTTTCTGATATATCCTACTAATTATAATTAGGAATACGAAACTTTGTGAGTATGTTTGTATATTTTTTATTCTTTCACACAAACAAACCGAACCGATTATGATGAAACTTAGTATAGATAATATAGGTAAGGGTTAAGAGTAAAATTTCGGTTACTTTAATCCCGTAGTTGCCGCAGGATCATATGATAGATTGATAGGCTAGTTATCTCCATTGAAAGTAAAGTCTCATGCAGATCCGTTCAGAAGTTTTATGTGAAAGAGTAACCTTCTCACAAACTTTCGCAATTACAATATTAGTACGAAAGCCTCCTTGAAAATAAGTCAGTCATGACTACTCTTCAAAGACATCTAGTAATTTTAGAAAAAATATACTTGGTTGTCCTACCTTTGGTATACGTAATAATATATTGTTTTGCAAAAGCACCAGCCCTTAATCAACAAACATACCTATATTGTTTGTACTAACCCATCCAACCAGCTTAACTAGGACCCTCCCACGCTTCTCACTACTAGAATTTCCATATTAGATTGACACCGTCGTTATAGCCAGGGGTCTTCAAATAATGGTAATATATGCTTAGTGGCCCATATTTTGGTGTCCTGGGAATCATTGTTGCATTATTGAATGTTTAATTAAATTGTATTAAATTTTGATAAGGGTTTTAGATTGAAGACCAATTCAAGCACATTATAATTTTCTCGTATTGGTTTGTCATAATATTGTGAATAATTTGAGTACCCAATGAGTCGCATATGACTATAAGAAGACGAGGAACCTTAGAATTACTTCAGGATATCAATCAATCATAGGCAGCTAATTTTTCGTTATGAGCGTGGCATTAAGAATAATAACAATAACAATTTATATAAATGAATTATAATTTGTAAACGTTATTGCATGGTGAAAGTTAAGGTTAGGAAGTCGATATTTTCATATGGAAGTGTATGCATGTTCTAAACCACACAAAAGCTGCAAAGACTAAGTCAATATATTATCACAATCACAGATTCTTCTTGACAGTTACATAGCTATTAAAATACCAAATAAATGGACGAATCTAACACTTTGACATTTACCTCATACATTCCATTACCCTTTTTTGGGTGATCGAACCTGTCACTGATTTCCCTGGGGACTTCTCTCCATCCACGGACTAATATTTCTCTAACCTAATAGGCTTACCGGACCGACCAGAATGATTAAATTAAGGATAAAGGTTTGGAGATTTAATAATAAAAGGTAGGCTTTGATTTTAGATTCGTCATTTGAAGATGTGTAAATATGTCATAGTTGTGACTGATTTATGGCTAGAACTAGAAGAAAATTATAGATAACAGGTACTTCCGATACTATATTAATATTTACCATTGATATTTCTTGCCTTATGCTCTGACTGGGATAGAAGTGCGACCCAACTGGAAATAAATCAAGCACAAAATCGACCCTACAGAGTCTCCGAGACATAGATCTTTTTAGGTTTCCGTATCTAAAAGGTAAAAATGGGACACTATTACCACAGATAACTATTACTAACCCTCCGCTGTCTGTCTGTTTGTCACGAGGCTCTTTCTCAAATATCGTGAAAGCTAGAATAGATAAATCATATTGTATTTTCGTGGCCATTATGATAACAAATTCTAAAAAAAATATTAAGGGGCAGGACACATTTTATTATTTACAGAACCCTTCGGGCCTGAGTCGGGCGCTTGTTCGCTTTTATCCAGTCGATAAATTGTGTACCTTATAGCTATTGAGACGTTCTATTAGATCACTAACAATAATAAATTGAAGTATTATCTTACCCCGTCAAAGGTAACATAATGTTCGACTCCTAATTTTATCATAATCATTTA
This sequence comes from Phoebis sennae, assembly GCA_001586405.1. Taxonomy (NCBI): domain Eukaryota; kingdom Metazoa; phylum Arthropoda; class Insecta; order Lepidoptera; family Pieridae; genus Phoebis; species Phoebis sennae. The sequence continues at coordinate 404,656 of LQNK01000226.1, forward strand.
AAAAGTATTCGGTAACGTTAAAACAAATCCTAAATCCATAAATTACTCGTATCACGTAAAATTATAGCCCCGTAACTCTTAGGGGACCTTTATCGGGCTGATTGTCTCTCAATTGTTTTATAGGCCCATTACCTATATCTTATAGATAAGGGAATGGGGTGTTAGCGGTTTAGTTTAATTATTGATTGGGTTCAATGGTTCGAGTGCTGAATATTAAGGGATGTTTAGGAGGGTATTATGCTGCGATCTATAGTGCTGATTTTGATGAATTCTGATACTTAGGTCAGATAGTAATTTTGACTACAGATACACTTGTATACTATAATATCTCCTACGCTAGGCTTTGTTGAAATTGGTCAGATGAGCTATTGATATCATTAGATAATATATTCTGAAAGCTAGAACCATTCACCGGGCAAACTAAAAACTTCTCTGATGCTTCTCCTATTATTCCCCTGCATAGAACTGTAGACCTAGCTGGTGATTAGCGGGGCTAAATTTAATAAAACTCAAAAAAATTATAAATATCATATCTAATCTGCACAAGGTTTTGAAGCAAAATTCGTAGAATGTCAATTGTTGTTTGTGGTATAAAAAAATTGAGAATAAATTGTCCTTGAAGTATTTGCGTTGATTACATATCAACACAAATACAACAATACAATGAATGCATGAATTGTTATGATAAAATAAAAATGTAGATCACGCTCGCTACAGTAATATACTACAAAATCATCCAAGACATGGCTTTTTAGTTTTGATTCTTGTCTATACTAATTATTATCTGTCTTATATCTTGATTTAGTTCTTTTTAAGTATTCTTATTTTTAAGTTTATGATCAGGAATCACACTCAGGTAAGTGTACTTTTTTTCTTATTACCAGCCTATACATTAACTGTATACTCTTTTACAAAGCTTCTGAACGCCTCTATACCCACTAACCGTTCTAATACCAGTAAATGTGCGCAATCTATATTTCCCCTAACTTATTCAGCCCGAATCAAATCAACGAAACACTTCGTACTCATTATCGCAGTAATGTATTCGATCACACGAGATTCCGTTATAATGTGATGTCGTAAATCACGGAACGGATGAATCGTTATCATTATCGTTCTTATGAGCATCGTTGTTCATGGCCTTTTTCGCAAGATTGTACTCCTAATTTAGATGAACATTTGTCAGAGTCAATAGACTGTGTTCTTATTGTATCTATACTAATATTGTACAGAGGAATGATTTGTTTGTTTGTATTGAATAGGCTCCGAAACTATAGGACCGATTTGGATGAAATTTCGTACAGAGATTTTTGAACGACATAAGATAGTTTTTATACAAATAACTCTACGTGAATGGGATATATACGTGGGAAAAACCGCACAGCTCAGCTAGTTAGAAATAAAACCTATCATTGTTCCAATTTATCTCGTTAAATAATCAGATTTGTACCGTACAATAAGATATAACGGCGAAGTAAACTTTTTTTTAACTAGAATTAGTATGTTTTAAGATCAATTAAAACGATGATTAATTGATTGTAACGATGTTGTTACCATAAAGTAAAGTAAAGCTTGTTCAATTTGTTTATAATTTATATTTTGTATAGTTACCTCTTGATAGAACTGCATCTTGATTTATTCCAAAAACTACTTCACTAAGTCATTTTTTTCTATATAAATAACTGTGGAGTGTGAAACTTAATGAAGTATTTTTACGAATAAATTTAATTTGTACGACAATATGGATTTGTTTTAAATCATAATTGGATATCAAACTTCTCCAAAGATCATCTATTCAAACTATGTCTTCAATACCTTCGATTAAGTCCTCAGCCAACATATATCTAGCGTCTTGTTTTAATTTAGAATGAAATCTAGTAATTCAAGATTCAATATAATCTTAAAAGCCAAACAAAAGAATCTCGATGACATTTCGAGAAAAACAAAATTGGCAAACCTTGCATTTTATCAAAACTCACGGCATAATCCATATCTTGTCAAAGAAAGCGACAATACGGCGATATGATTGAGAGCTCGTAAGATAATATCCAGTGCAGGGCCGGAGTAATGTATTCATGAAATTCTTATTATTTGTAGAGAAAGAGTTGAAATTTCCGAGCCCCGCTTGAAGCCCCATTGGATCTAGACGGCCCTACGCAGTGCCAAGATATACAACTAATTCTCTCCTAAAAATATTGAACGAAAGAACGTTTATTTCTAGTTTCACATGCATAGATACAATGTGGAAGGCAATGAGAAGAAAATAAACTGAAAATAAAAACACGTAACTTGTAAGAAAAATAAGACATTAAATAAGCGCTTACTTCTAGCGTCATACTTTAATGACGTTCGGTATTATAAATTCCGTACCTTAAAAGTAAAAACGGAATCCTATTACTGCTCCACTGTCTATTTGTCTGACCCACCAGGCAGTATCTAAGGAAATGTGATAGATGATAGTACGGAACCTTTTACGTGTGACTTCGACTCGCACTTGCCCAGTTTTTCAATGAGATCCAATTGGTACTATCACATATCCTAAAGTCCCTTTCTCATAGTATATTGCACACCCCTAACATCTTATCTTCTAGTACAGGTCATGAAAGGGTCTAACTGCCGTTTTCAAAAATGTATCAAAGATTATGGATATATTATTATGATTATATGACAATAGATAGACGAAGTCATAGCAAAGGCTATCCGTCGATAGGATATTGAAATGAAAGGAAGTGCAAGATAGGTTTGTCCAACTTTAGTAAGTGATACAAGGGAAAGATAGAATATTGAAAACAGCGTGGCCTCACGCTGGTTCAATCCGGCACTTACAAGTTATCTGATTTACATAGAAATGTTTCATTTGATTTCTTATTTCGTTCGTACGATATTGAAAATAGATGTAACGCGAATAAAGCCTGACAATACGTTTGACTGTTCAAATATACAGTTTTGAGTTGTAAAAGCTTTTTGATCGAACGCGAGATTATGAAAGAGTTTTAGATTAAGATATGGTGAAGTTGTGTAGTAGATATTTAGCAGATAAATTTAGCATAATAATATCGGAATACTGAATCTGCTTAGTTTCAGACGTGCGTCTGTGTGATATCATTTTAATATTTTTAATAATTTGATACTTAAAATGTTCAATGCATTTAATACGACATGTATTATTTTTTTGTAATCTTGGTTTCAATTCTCTCTATACGCTGTACAAATTGTGTTGTCATTCTGTTGAAATTCTTATCTATAGCCGGTTAGTACTTTTAATTCTCGAAATTCCACGGGAATACGCGGATGAAACCGCGGGGCTAGATAGTAGTAAATATATCATAATAATTTCACATCATAATTACACGTTAAGAGATCTTTTTTAATGTTACAGATTGTAGATTACCTCTGTAGTTAAATAATGGTTAGAGCTGTGCGTCTGTGTCAGTCAGTCAGTCACCTTTTAGTTTTATATATATATGATTGTGATTATTTGTTAAATTTTATATATTGTTTAAAGTCGTACCCAACGTCTAAAAAATCCTCTTTAGGTATTTCAATTTCGCTAAGATATTCCTCAAAATTTGTCTCTTCGATGAAGGCATAACATGAATAGCTTTATAAAATAAAAGCGCCCGTCGATTTATCATTCTTAGAAGCCTACGTAAGGGTTGATGTCCAGAGGCAAGTTATAGAATAATAGATTTTTTATCAGTGTCTCTTATTTTAAAGGAATTTTACTTTTGGTACGTATTATAAAATAACTGTACTATAAAGCATATTTTTATTTATTTATATATAATTTTTTTAATAACAAAAGGAGCACAAAACTATAATAGCCTATGTGTAATTCGGGATCCTTACCTATATTATATGTATATTGTATACCAAGCTTCATCATAAACTGCTTTATAGTTCTTATGTTAAACAGTTACAGACATACATAAAACCTCACAAACTTTCGCATTTATACCTATACTATTAGTAGGATTGATCATTGCAACGTATCAAAGAACATACAACGTAGATGTGATAAATATTATAGTAAAATCTTATAATGACATCAATTTAAAATTCTTAAGCTAATTACATTCCGTATAGCATAGCTCCCCCTGCGATACCAGATTCCTTACTTTGTGAGGTCTTTTATGACCGTACGATGTCAAATATTGAATTTTTGAATGAATTTATTAGCTACGACGTTGACATTGACGCTAACAAGGGGTAGCTGTCCCGATATTAAAGATATCTTGCATTAATTGTTTGGTGCGGGAATGGAAGAATGGAACATTCTAGAAATATTATATCTTCCTTCTTAGACTGCAGAAATTGTTTTAAATAAAGTTTTATGAATAAAAATATATCAATTTCATTCTATTCTATTTTATTGAAAGAAGTGACGCCACAAAAGCCAACACAAATTCAAAAGAAAACTAAAAATACGTTCCATAAAATTTTATTTTGATTTGCTTTTTGACGTCATTTGCGTTCCATCGCGATCTTAAAATGTTTTCGCCTCTAAGCATATAATATACCACTTCCAAACATAAATTCTCGGGGCCTAACGGTCGGCCAGTCCTGAGGTTCAGACTGGTCGAGGATCCTCCCTTTTCGTTGGAGGAACTACACCATCCTCCACACGATAATTTGAGCGAGAGTTCGCCCTTTCGGTTTAGTAGTTAGTGGGTTTGCGTCACAAGTGAAACGTATTGGGCTGTAATTTGTAAACTTCAATTACTTATTCAATCCAATTTCTATGAAGATTAGAAGAAATGATGACAGAGTGTAGATGCAATGTTCAAGCCTTCGAAAAGGAAAGAAAACAACATTTTCTTAAACACATCGTTTTATTCAAATTTAAAACAATACAAAATTTATTAATATTATCCCTGCTTACGTTACAACAGTTTAAAATTTAACGCATTAATACAAAAAGCTTGTTTATAAAATTTTGATGTTTAGAGAAAAGTGGAACTAAATATTACAAAAATTTAGTTATTTTACATATTTTATATCTTAATGTATACGTCAAATACAATTAGAAATAAAAAATTAAGTTTTTAATATGATGTTTAATTTAATTCATAATATTATAGTTCCACTAAACATTGTTTAATATTTTAATAAATTGTACACGCGAGAAAAATATGCAAAATAAAAACTAACGAAAGTTGTGTATTTTAAATGTTAGAGCGAGATTTGGTCCAACCCAAATTAACTTATTATGCATAGTCATGATCTTTCTGCTTTATGAATCTTTTGTATTTTTGGTGATATCTTCAAAATTTACTTTAAAAGATGCAAATTTTAACCAACGAAATTAAATATTAAAAGTACGAGACACTTTTTGATAAACTAAACTTTTGAATTTAAAAATCGTTCGCTAAAAGCTATATATTTGTAAAATATATCGTGGTGTAATTATAATAAAAATTCGCTAATAAATATATTACAATCTTTGGTTGTTATTACTAAATGACTAGAAACGTTATTAATTAAAAATGTACCAAATCTTCAATGTCGAATATACATTTTAAAAATTACATTTTACAACTAAAACAAGATATTGTTACCATATATTATATTGACTATGTTCTGGTAAATGTTATGAATGACAATTGGTATATTATAAAGTATTCTAGGTTTTAAAATGAAGTATATTCCGCTGAAAGTGTGGAGAAAAATTTTGGTTTAATACAATTTTTGTTCCGCAAATTTAAATTATTCTTAGCATTCCCAAGATTCGGGTCACTGCACATAATAAGGTCAGAAAACAAAGAGGAATTAACATAGATATTCGGACGAAATTTCCGGATTACGGTGATCCTTTTAATTAAGCAAAGATATCGAAGTTATTTAAGATTCGATATCCAATTGCCAATTAGGGATGTTTCAATGGGTTCGGATTACAATAAAATTTTATATTTGCGAACTGTGAGATTGGATGTACTTTGTAAATTTTGCATTTAAAATCTTTGGTTTAATAACAATTTCAATAGTGAGTATCTATTTCATAAAACGAGAAAAATATTAGTATCATAGCAAAAAATATACTTTGATTTGTAGTATGAATGTCTTCTTTGGTGTAAAATGTTTGTGTTTAACTGAATCATTTAACTTTAATTATTTAAAAATGTGTACAGGCATCTAAATTAAATTAATTTTGACAAAAGTAAAAAAAAATATGTGATACGCTTTAAAAGTTTACATAAATGAATTTAAGTATATAGGACGGCACAACAAGGCTTGAAATATTGGCATAATAAGGTCTTAGACCATTATTTACAAAGCATATAAACACATTAGTTATGACTTTATTCTTGAATGTTGCATTCGGTGAATCTGAAAAAAAATATGTTTTTTAAATTATATACTTAA
>LQNK01000226.1:411151-433378 GCA_001586405.1 Phoebis sennae
ATATTCAATGTACAAATTTTGACTTGCTACGATTTTATTATATGTATTGATGATGATGTTGCATTCGGTGAATCTGAAAAAAAATATGTTTTTTAAATTATATACTTAAGCTATAAAATATGATGTTATAAAATACTTATTTTAATAATAGTTTAATCACAGATTAGAGAATAAAAGGCAGATAGAGTGTGCCGAAGTGAAGCTCGCAGATTTCGCTCGTTTTTAAGAAAAATTAGCGAAGAAAATTACGTTACTTCAGCATAAACAAACGTGTTTGTATTTGCTTTTGAATTTTGCATTTACTTTTCGGCGTCACTCGAGTCTTCGGCGCACCCTATTTGCCTTTTATTCTCTGGTATTCTAATATCTGTGAGCTTAACAGTAATATTAATAATTTAATTTTTCTAATGCTTTACGTATCAGTTTCAAATAATTTTCAATTACTCATATAACGTTGTTATAATTTATATGTATATCATGTACATTTAAGTATTTTTCTTTAATTAATACATAATCTAGCAAAAATTGTAATTTAAATGAAAACAATACAATATAATATTACTTCATAAGTACTCTGTAGAAAGTTTACATGAATAAAAATATTTTCTATTCTATTCTATTCTCATGCTTATTCTATATTCCTTTATCGGCTTCTATACTTCGTTACCTTCAAAACAGTATCTATCTCTCTCTTTTCACCTCACGTCCATCACCCACCTTAAAAAACCTGCACTCTATGGTTCTCTCTGTCGCACACGATGATATTCCCATTGGACATGACCGCGATGCCCTCCAGACCTTTGAACTCCCCGTCCCCTGAGCCCCAGGACCCGAAGGCGCGGAGGAACGCACCGTCGGGGTGGAAGATCTGTATACGGTTGTTGCCGGAGTCGGCTACTACGATGTAGCCTTGGTCGTCCACTGCGACACCCCTGGAATATTATTATTAATTATTTATTGAATTTTGTTACTAATGGCTCGCTCCGAGATAGACCTCGCGTTGTAATTGTAAATCGAGTACGGAAAGTACTAATTAAATAAATACTTTTTAAAGGATTTGAAACGAGGTTAAAATCCATTAAAAAGTGGAAATGAAAATTAATCGCATTAATATAAACACAACAAAAAACTACTTTTTATTGTTGTAATGGTTGATTTAGAAATATTTTTACTCTCTTTTTAACAAAGCCTTCCTCACCTATCATAAAGTAAATTTTCAAATTCACGATACAAATAATGCAGTATATATAGAGACGTGCTTGAATAAAAGTTTGTATATATAAGTGTCATATTTGTTTTCAAACAATACTTAATTTTGAAAATTTGCCACATAAAAATTGTGTAACTCAGAGTTTACTTTACTTACGAGAGGCTGTTGAAAGATTTTGCTTTTAAACATAAAACTCCTTTAGCGACCCTCTTTTACTTCCTTATGGGGCCAGAAATATAAATAAGCACTTGAATTTTATAAAAATTCAGCAGGTCTATTGCGTATCTTCGTTGACAACTGGGTGTATATCACTTTGCAAAGTGACTTCTCAAACTACCGTTTTCGTATTGACTATTAACAGTGTACAACAAAAATGACGTCATGAGCACCGAATCAATTTGATCACCGTAACTCATTTGACAGATGTTTTTGTATCGATAATTTGTAATTGGTTTCCCTTCCACATACGTTGTTTTCAAATAAGCCGCATAATATCGATAAAAATAGAGCTGTTTAAATGCAAAGAAAGGCACTGATTTGCACAGTATTATGATGTCCACTCATTTCAATTCGCAATACCAAATCTGATAATCTTTTTTTGACATCAAATGCTGGTGCGCAACTATAGATAGTTGTCAACGAAGATACGTAATTGCCCTACAGATCCACTGAATTTTTACTAAATTTAATTATACTATTATAATTGTGATCTATCTTTCTAATTTATTTTTATCCTTTTCTCGGATTGCCTGGAAGAGATCGCTTCCAGTGATAAGGCTGCCTTTTTTTAAAAGCTTTTATTATATTGTTTTATCTGTTTTTATCGTCCTCAATGCTGTTATAAATAAAGTGTTTAAAAAATAATAAATAAATACTAAAATTTTCGTATCTACAATACAATTTTCTGCGTCAAAATCTTTGCGTCTTTCCCTACTGTATTCAAACGATTTTATCACGAGACGCATAACGTATTTAGTTCATAGAATGTTTAAACTCTAGTTACGTAACGAAGATTAGCCATTATTCCCGGGATAAGCAACGGTTTAACCAGGATTAAGATGGCTGAGCCCTTTTGAAAAAGGATTTTTCGAATCTTGTTAAAGACCACCGTCTCCGTGGATGTTGCTTGCGTTAATTGACTTTAATGGTTTATATTTATTACGATAATTAGGGATTAGGGGAAGTTTTATTTAGCTCGCATTTTGTTATTATCTGGTCATATATCAGTTTGTCTTGTAATACTTTTGTTTTTATTAGATACTTTTATGGAGTAACTTTCTTCCGTAGATTACAACATTTTGTACCTTTTGGTAAACATGTAACCTACATTTTGTTGCGAAATATAATATATTACCTAATAAATAATACAAATTATTCAAAATTGAAGGAAATATTCACAGATAGTCTGATAGTAGACGCTGCGCGTTTACCGCCCTCTATCTCAAAAACGATTGAGCACATGAAAAAAAGGTTCAAATAAAATTTATCCTAAATTTGATGCTCTACAATTTTATAATAGATGTTGACATCATTGGATCAATAGAAACTGATATAATCGCGAAAAATTATTTTTATAACCCTTGACCTCGCATACATTCCGATGCAGACACGACATTGATACTTTATATGATACAAATATTTAGCTTTTTACATCTCATTCATAATCCCTTTTTGTGCTAAAGTAACTGACCATATGCGTTGTGAGGACTCATAGTACTGTATGTGAATACGGGTGTAAGAATTTAGAAATAAACAGAGCACGTACTCAAGTCAGTCGAGGTATTAGTTTGTTAGTAATTCAAGACAGAATTCTATTGTTATTTATTTTCTTTTCATCTGTATAGGTTTTTCGGTATTCTGTGTACTTTTTAAGTTTATAATTCCTCAATTTCAACTAACGCAGTGTGTGTGAGTGATAACAACCAGTCTTGAGAAAACAGTACATTTGTAGTAATAAAGATCAGACCTGAAGTAAACAGAACACGTACTGAAGTCGGTGATTTATTTTGTTCGTAGTTTATTAGGATTGTATATAACAAGTGTAAGAGAAATCATAGAAATGATTTATTCATTTGAAATACCGATTGAAGCGTCCAAATGTGTCGCCACCCAATTTCTACCCGTAGGTGTAGTAAGAGGTGACAGAGGGTAATTTTACTGCATAACGTCTTCGGTAATAACGGCCCATTCCTCTCACATACTCATCTACCAACTTCCTATCATTAATCCTTTCCTTATAAATGCTCTCCCTTCTCGCCGGCAAGGCATCTGCGACACTGATGTTATAGATGTTCATGGGCTGCAGTCAATCACTTAACATCAGGTAAACCACCGCCGCATAGAAAAAAATTATGCGAATTTAACATGATCAATTTTCTGTCCTATTGTATAGAGAAACAGTACATTTGTAGTGTCTTAGAGGTCAGAACCAATAAACAGATCACGTACTGAAGTCGGTCAAGGTATAAGAGATTCTTAGTAGTTTGAGACTGAATTTTGTTCGTTATTTTCTACGAAATGTATAGGTTTTATAAATGAGAATGTTGAATAGTTGAAGGTCAATCACGCCTTAATCTCGAGACAGATTTTGATGAAATTTTGTACCCAGATAGGCTATAAGCTGAATTAGATGAAAGGATATTTTAATGCGCATTTAATGCGAGCGAAGCCGCGTACATAAACTAATAAATACATCTGCAGACATGAAGAAAAGTTGGATAACATGAATATCTTATTGGCCGTAAAAATGGTATGTATATTAATCAATATAATAAAGAGGAAAACTTTGTTTAGTTGTAATGAATAGGCTCTAAAACTACCAGACCGATTTAAAAATTCTTTCACCATTCGAAAGCCACGAGTCACACATGCTATACCTATATAACATTATGCTACGAGAGCGAAGTCGCGCGGAGCAGCTAGTAAGTACTATTTTTGTAGCTTGTTTTTCTCTTAAATTAAATAAATTAATCTACAAATTAATATGTATAAAACATTACATTATGATTAATAATAATCACTACAATAATACAAGCTATATTACCGAGAATTTCAATTAATATATTTTCTGATACATCGCTTACAACATGAAACTTCAAGTTAGAGGCTTTCCCAATAGTCGTTAGAATAGCGAGACATTTTCTTTGTTAAAGCATTTAGCGTGTTAAATATTAATATCGCAAGAAGTGATACACAAATGTAGATACAATCTAGATCATCCAATTTTATAAAAGTACTTAAAATAAATTAGTTTGTATTGTTGTATAAAGGTCGTTATTATGTTTCTATAAACAACTGCCTTCAATATAAATGACTATTTCTATGAAATACTTTATTACGACCCACGAATAAAAAAAATATAATAATCTTATATATAAAAATTAATCGCATAATGTGTTGGTAAGCGCATAACTCAACAACGTCTGGACCAATTTGGACAATTCTTTTTTTTAAATGTTCGTTGAAGTTCAAGCATGGTTTTTAGGCGAGAAAAATTCGAATAATTACCGGGTCCACGCGAGCGAAGCCGCGGGCGGAAAGCTAGTAATATATATAATTATCAATGGAAAGTACTTGTATTTAGACAAACATGAGAAAATACTATAAATACTTCTTTTTACACTATTAATTTTTGCAGACAACCTGATAATGATTTTTAGAATTTGGTTACAAATAAATAAGTGTAGAAATAAATATTTATTTCAATATCGTATCAGATATTTTTAACTGCTATTTTAAACGAATCGTTCTATACCGGTTTACCTTCACTGCTATTTTTCCGATAGCATACAGCAGTTATTAAATGTAATAACGTATCCAGCCATATTTTCATCCACGGCTTTAAACTTTCTGACCCCAAACAGACACGAGATATCGATTTCTCGTTAACGATCACCAATCGAGAGGCACCTCGAGCCTTGAAAGTATAAGCCTATTATCATAGTGTTAAGACCTTCCGAATGGAATTTTGATATCCGTAATGATGACAAAAAGTCATGTCCAAAGTGAGGGGACTGACCTGGATGGGTTTATGCAATAATTTAATTTTAAAGTCAAAAATTTTATTCTAAAATTAATTAAAATATTAAAGGTTTATTCTGTGTTAAACTACGATGTTGGGGTTGAAATTTTATTTAAGGTTCTATACTTTAAAGGTATACAAATATAAATATAATTTTAAAGTAATTCTTCTTCTTTTTTAGAATGATATCCCTCTGTATAAAGGATTCTGCCAATGTCCAGTATTATTTGAAAGAGTCTTGTACTTGCGCCAAACTATTTCTAAAAGCATTCAAATGTATGAATTTGACATCTAATGTTTAAAACAATATGTAAAATATCCTATTTATAGTATAAATGCGAATATGATTATACATATTATAATTATGTATGTCTGCCATGCTTTTACGCAAAATTACTTAACGGATTCAGATTAAACTTTTCAGTAATAAAGCTTAACGTCAATATTCACACAGACTACAATTTATAATTTCGTGCAAGTGAAGCAGTAAGTTTTTTTTTTAAATAAAAACAGCACTTTGATACGAAGTATGCAAATAATTTTTTTTTGTATTATTTTCGGTTCTTAAAGAGTAAAAGGTATTCTATCACTTAATCCAACTTTAAAAGAAATTTTAACAAAATCAGTTCATATTAGTGAATACTAAGATTTTAATGTACTACCTACATTTATGTAAAAAATGTATAAGGCTATTGTCACACTCCTGTTGAAATCACCCTGCGGTGTGATCCAGGTTCAGAACGTGCACAGACTAGATACTGGTAATGTCTAACTGAACACTTATAGAGGCTTTTATAGTTAGCACTGTGGAACCGTAGTACTGGGAGAGAAGCGTGACTTCCGTAGATGGTTTTTCATTGAAAAATATCACAAATTAAAAACAGCCAGCATTTAAAGCATGTAAATGTTTTGTTTTTATTCGTTTTAGTAGCTTCTTCCCGGATTCGCTCGTTTTATATTAAGGTTCTAATTTTTATTATAAGGTATTCTATCACTTAATCCAACTATAAAAAATATCTAAATCAGTTCATATTAGTGAATACTTAGATTTTAATGTTCTACCTACATTTATGTAAAGAAATGTAAAAGGCTGTTGTCACACTGCTGTTGAAATCACCCTGCAGTGTGATCCAGGTTCAGAACGTGCACAGACTAGACACTGGTAATGCCTAACTGAACACTTATAGAGGCTTTTATAGTTAACACCGTGGAACCGTGTACTGGGAGAGAAGTGTGACTTCCGTAGATAAGGTTTGTGTTTCAATTTGGAAAACTAACAATAGTATAAATAACTAACTGATCAGCGCGGCTTCGCTCTCGTAACTTAATGTTTTGTATAGACTATGTTTCTCGTGGATAATGTGACTTTTGATTGATGAAAGAATTTTTTAAATCGGTCCAGTAGTTTTAGGCCTATTCATTACAACCAAGTTTTCCTCTTTATAATATTAGAGACAAGTCCTTATTTTGAATTTGGTACTGGGAGTGTATTCTTGGAAATGGTTTGCGTTAAGAAATATTTGGAATCTTAAAATAATGAAAATGAGTTTCATAAATTTAAAATATTTAATAAATTTTGAAGAAAATATACAAACAAATAAAATGTCAGTTATATCCTGGGGATGAATAAAATGTGAGAATATTTTGGTTTGGTTCAATAATGAAATGTACAAAATTTAACATTAAAAAATCTAAATTTAAATAATTTTTAAGTATAATTTAATTCTACAAATACAAAAAATTTTGTTATGAAGTAAATCATGCGAATAGTGTACAACTTATATTTCATTTTTTATTAATAAAAAGAAGACCTAATGAAAAAAAGAATAAAATAAATCTGAGACAATTGCTACACCCACACACGCTTAAAGAACGCGAATAATAACAATTGTTTCGAATATATGAAATTATATTTTGGCCTAGATAATTTGGTATTACGTAAGATGAAATTTAGAAAACAAAATATACTATAAAGAGTCTGGATGAAAGTAGGCCACTTAAATTATAAAATTTTCCCATCCAAATATATAAAAGAAAGACGAGTTTGTTACAACACTTATAATTCGAAATCTGTTGTACCAATTCGGCAGAAAATTCGTAAGAAGTTAGCTTAGGACCAGGAGAATGACATAGGCTACTTTTAATTACTGAAATCTCACGAAAACAGGCTATATACGCGAGTGAATCCATGAGCCATAAATAGTTTATAGTATTAGTCGGGTTATAGTTTTAAAACAAAACTTCAAATTCAAATCCAAAAAGATAATAGACATATTATGTCAAATATATTGCACTTTTCTTTTTGAACCTACGCGTTATATTTTTACAATTTTTTGTACAACAGATTATATCAACATATAATACAAATATTGATACAATACAAATTTTGTCTCAACAAACTTTTAGGTTTGTACTGAGGTATAAAACGTTCAGCAAAAACTATAAACGCTAGAGTCCAATCTGTTAATGCGTGTAACGTGATCTTTGTAACGAGTGTGAGACTGTTTCTGAATAAAACACTTGCTGAAAATTGTTTGCGATTTATGTTGATAGCTGTGCTAGCTATACCTCCCGGTTTCACCCGCGTATATCTCCCGTCCCCGTGGGATTTCCGGAATAGAGATCCTATGTCCTTTCTCGGGTGTCAAACTATATTGACACAAAATTTCATCCAAATCAGTTAAGTTATTTGAACGTGAAGAGGAGATGGACATACAGGCAGACATAATATTATTAAAGATTTCTGACAGGTTTAAAAATTTAATTTTATGTGTGTATGTTTTCTACAAGATCACTGTTACGTGAACAACAAAAAAATTACTATTTTATTTTAAGACTAGCGATCCGCATTCGTGGATAATGTAGCTTTCGAATGGTGAAAGAATTTTTTAAAATCTATTCAGTAGTTTTTGTGCCTATTCATTACAACCAAACAAAAAACAAAGTTTTCCTCTTTATAATATTAGTATAGATGTTATAAACCTTCCTTATGAATAACTCTATCTATTTAAAAACCGCAACATTCGTAAGATATTTTTAAACATCAAAGCATACACAGGAACAACAGTGAGAAGTCACTTTGTTTTGTACAGTGATAAGAACACTACTAAAATTGATTCTAATAAACACATGAAGAACAAAAAAAAAGGATGTCATCTCGTGCCATTAAGATCGTAATAAGACGACTGATACGGATTCTTTAACATATTTTTATTTGCAAAAACCATCTTAAAATAATAACTTCAGCTTTGCGAGCCTAAATATAGAAAATGATCAAAAACTCAGTTATCAAAAAGAAATATAAAATCATAAAAAATAAATGAGAATCGGATACGAACATGATAGGATATAAAAGACCTTCTTAATTATTGCCTACGCATTTGATTTTTCCTCATATTTTCCACCCTCTAAAAACCTCCATACCAGTAAACTAACACAGAAATATCGCCAAGAAATAAGTCGAAAAACGAACATATTTATAGCTACGTGATACGCTTACAAACAGCAGTAGTTCATACCTTATGTCCCCACGTTTCTACAAAATAACGAGAAAAACTTACCGGTATTTTGGGAAAATACCCAGTACATTTGAAGTATGTATATACCCTTTTTGTAATCCCGGGAAATACCGCGAATGGTTATGGTATTCGCGAAATTATCTTTATGATTGGATGGCGTTCCTGTTAAGTAACATGAAGAGAGAACAAATTTGTTTTTATGAAAGAAATATCGAAGCCAATAATTTTCCTTACATTAACGTGATCTTACCGAATATCTTATTTGATTAGATACGCGATATTTTTGTAAAATTGCGGTGACGAAAAGATGTTTGTGTAAAATTAAGAGTATCGTTGATATGTATTGTGTTATTATATTACATTTTAATTTTTTTTTTCTTGCACAAAACTACGGTTATTTCGTATGATGTGAAACATAAAAACACCCTCTCCTTCAAAAGCCATGTTTTTTTATTTCCATTTACATAATTTGTCACACCCCTGAGGCTTTTTTAAACGTCAAAAATCGTGCAACTACTGTATGATTTTAACACTGTGATGTGGGCGCCTAACGTTCTTAATTTCATTTCACGAGGTCACTCGTATACAACCAATTATGGTTTTCCAAGAAAGGGCCTTAGAGTAATTTTACATGATTCATAAGCTGTTCATTTATTATGAAACAATTTATTTAAAAACCTATACTTAAATTTCTAATATAGTCTGGATGACTGGCAAACTCCGCTGTTTAGACTACAAGTCAGAAATAGTGTCACTGAAAGTCAGTAGTTGGAGAATCTATTCTCCAACATATGCTGATGTGAGGACCTTTTCGGCGCCACCCATTAAAGTGTGTTTATTTCGTAATGTTTTTTCTTATACTATATATATTTTTGTGATACCAAATAAAGATATATCATGACGACCCGATTGGCGCAGTGGTTCAGCAATGGTCTATTGCGCCGGAGGGTGTGGGTTCGCTCCCCACGAGCAGAAGATTATCATGTGATGAACATTGTAATTTTCTACTGTCTGGGTGTTAATTTATCTATAGTATGTATGTATTAACAAAAAAAAGTATGTTTAAGTATGTCTATCAGTTATCTAGTTTCCATAGTACAAGCTTTGCTTAGTTTGGGACTAGATGGCGTTGTTAAATGTCCAGTATTATTTATTGTCATAATATCACTTACCTTGGGAATTTAAACTGTCCATCCTCAGAGCCTTCTTCTCCAAACGACGACAGGACCCGTCCATTCACGTCGAACACCTGGATCCTATGGTTGTTGGAGTCGGAAACCAGCACGCGGTTGGTGCTGGAGACGGCGATGTAGTGTGGGTGTTCCAGCTGGCCGAGCTTGGAGCCGAAGGAACCAAACTTGCCGACGAAGGTGCCGTCGGATTGGAATACCTAGAAGCAGAAAATAATAACAATATTGCAATAATAGCTCCCCTGACCGATTTCGGCCATGGTGGCCAATCTCAACAGAGACTAGCCAGCTGCGCAGGAGATATTATAGTGCACAAGTGTACGCGCGAACACAAGTGCACTCTTTTCCTTTTACTCTCATAACCCGATGGGACGGCAGACCGACACGACCGGAGAGAGTTCAGGCGCAGGACCGACGGCTTAATGTGCTCTCCGAGGCACGGGGGTGTTCCAACACCGCCAACTTCCAGACTCAGGGCTGTTACTATGATTTCTTTGTCAGAAAAATCCTAATAACATTTCTTTTTTGGCCCCACCCGGGAATCGAACCCGGGACCCCTCGATCTGTAGTCAAAGATGCAACCACTAGACCAACGAGGCAGTCTAGAAAAAAGCAGAAAATAATAACAATATTGTAACACGTATTTCTTATACTGTAACTAGAAAACGTGAGATGCTTCTTGTATTATACAGAAACGTAAAATGATGGGCCGATGGGTGCAGTGGATACAGCAATGGTCTATTGCGCTGGAGAGTGTGCGTTCAATCCCCACGAGTAGAAAATTTTGATGTGATAAACATTGTAATTACAAAAAAGTGTGCATAAGTATGTCTATCAGTTATCTTGTTTCCATAGTACAAGCTTTGCTTAGTTTGGCACTAGGTGGCGTTGCGTTAAATGTCCAGGAATATTTATTTAAAACATGGTATGGCATGTAGAAACAAACTTCTTATTCTGTTACAAAATATTTTAACTTATGGCGCGTTTACATTACACGTTTGGGCCCGCATGCAGGGTGCGGCGTATTACTGTAACGTATGCCATACAGCCCGCATAGAGATAATCGTTTTCACTGGTCGATAATATCTCCTCTGTGTATGTTAACATTCACCAGTGTATGTCCGATTCAGGGTTAAACTAAGAACAGTTTCGGAGTTACACCATCATGAAACCATCAACGTACACCGGTGAATCTTTACATTTACTAATATCTAACATCCACAGCAACATAAATCAAACGTATGTATTTGACGTATACCAATAAATACAAAATTAGTCTAATGCAAATAATTGAAAACGACTAAATATTAACTATTCAGTGCTTAATACAAACTATTTAATCTGTTATTCTAATTTATTATTCTATGTGTAAACGAAATAGCTAATACGCTTATTATGAAGCGTGTTCCAACAAATTTCATTAAATAATCTGCTTTTGTAGAGTATTTGGAAATTATGCAAGCTAATGGTTCGAAATAGGTTATTGTTTAATTAAATTTTTGTATGAACGTCATTAAGATATACATAGTAGGGTATAAAATAGTATAGTATTCATTAAAAAATGGAGTCATATTCAATTAATTGATACAGTTTAATTTACAGATCAAAATCGATAGTTCAGAATTCAAAATACAAAAATTCAAAATTAAAAAATTAAAAAATTTTAAATTTTAAAAATTTTAAAAGTTAAAAATTTAAAAATTTAAAAATTTTAAAATCGAAAAATTGAAAAATTCCAAATTCAAAATTGTTTATTTGCTGTACACAAGTGACATTTATATGACAATTTTGACTAGAAAGTTATCAAATAATAATATTTGTAAAACACACCTGTACTCTATGGTTTTCCTTATCACAAACATAAATGAATCCGAGGGCATCCGTGGTGATACCCCACGGGTAGTTGAACTTCCCATCGCCTGTACCCTGGCTTCCGAACGACCTGAGGAAGCGACCTGCTGGATCAAACACCTGGAACAAGTCATAATTTATTTAGTTCTATGAAAAAAATACATGGACAACATACTAATATTATAAATGCGAAAAACTGTGTGGATGTATGTATGTGTTACCCTTTCACGTAAAAATTACTGAACCGATTATGATGAAACTTGGTATACATATAGGTAAGGATTCAGAATAATAAACACGCTACTTTTAGGTTTAGTTACGGGTTAAGTTACGTTGAAGTTGGTGTAACCGCGCGGCACAGCTAGTATGTTATGGCCAACTCATGTGGCGACGAGTTAGATTAAATGTATCATCACCCCATTTCCATTCCTCTCCAAATTTTCCATCATTAATCCTCTCCCTATTCCCACCCTTTCCTTTCAAGCCTGCAAGGCATTTGCCACACTATGTTGTTGTAGATGTTCATGGGCTGCGGTCAGTCACTTAACATCAGGTAAAACGCATTCTCCGCTTGCCTGCTTAACCGTAACATAAAAAAAAAATTTAATATATATACAAAACAATTTGTATGATAATGATGAAGTTATGTAAAAAGAAGAAATTACACAACACTGTATCTTCACAACTAGTTAATATTTATAAACAGCACTTAAACAAATCCCCCGGTAAAACTAAGACAAATGAGAGCAGTTCCACATCAGCGGCGTTTAACCTAAATCGGGCCAAACAAGCGCCGTATGATGAATACCAAGTAATTTCAATTACGATATGAATACAAGATGTCTGGTGGGAAATGAATACACTGTAACGCGATCTGCTGGGAGTCTACTGGGATTTGTGGTGTAAAGGTCTTTCAGACATGCGGCGTGGAGCAGCGGTTGGTAGCTTTTTTATTGACTAGTATTATGTTTGAAAGTTACAGATCTATCGATGTATTTTTCTACTTCTAAGTCAAAGTCAAAACGTTTATTTTCCAAATTGGCCAATTACGAGGTGCTTTTAGAACGTCATATACATGATTAATATTTTTTTTATTTACCGCCGATTCGGAAGGCTGTCTCTACCAAGAGGAACGGGCGAGAAACGCGAGTCGTTTCTTTATGCTTACTTCAATAAGCTAAAAGAGAGAAGGAAGACTTTAACGTGATTTACCGCGAATTCTAGAGTTAAACTCTTTCACATGAGCGGCTTGACGCAGTAGTTTGCAGGGGCTATTGTGTTTCATAACTTATACTAACTTCAATTCAGGGAAGGAGAAATGGATGAAGTGTAATGCGTTCTGCTGCAAGTCTACTGGGATTTGTGTTAAGCTCTTTCAGACGAACGGCATGACGCAGCGTTTGTAGTGAACTAATGTGTTTTAAATGAAAGTTATAAATGTGAGTTTTATATTTTTATATGATGCATTATCTTCTCAGTCCTAGGAGAACGGGTAGTTAGTAATATAAGAAAAAAAATCGTAGTTTTTAATTTTAAAAAAGACAGCACTTTCAGAATGCTACTCTGGTCTGGCTGATGAAGTGGCAAAAGGTCTTCAGGAACTCCAGTTATAAAACTGATAAGGAGTCACCCTCTGAAGCGAGCAGTGGCGTTTTTTATCGCAATATGCACTTTAGTAAGTTCATTTTAAAAAAAATTGTTGTTATTTCGCTGTGAAATGTGCTGTGTGAAAAACCATTACAGCTCATAATAAATTAAGACATTATAATAATTTGAAGATAGCAAATTATAGTCAAGGTTACAAATTATTTAATGAGGAGACACGAAGCTTAACCTTCTGTTCAACGTTATTTTAGTTTACCGATGTTCTTTAAATGAAATGGAACTAAATTTTTAGTTTTGATAAAAGACTGTTATTAATTTAAATTAATTATAATGAAAGATTATTGTAGCTGAATAATATTCATTTAATAATTCACGGATTTTTTCCCTAGGGGTTCACCTGATGTTAGTGGAGAAGAGGAGTAAAACAGAATGGGAAAGAAATGGAATGGGAATACAGGCCTCCGGACACCCGCTCACCCAACGAAACACACAGTAATTGCACCGATGCTTGGCCCAATCTTGCAATGCTCGGCTCCCGTAGAATTGGGTGGTGTCACACCTATTCTAACTCGTAGCCTCAGGGGTATATATGTGCCGTTTTCAATAATGTATCAACGATTATGGATAGATTGTAATCTCAAATTAAATGACGTTTGATTGTCAAAAGTCATAACAAAGGCTCTCCGTCGACAGCATATGGAAATCAAAGTAAGTGCAAATAGATAGATTTGCCTTACTTTAGTTAGCAAAATAATAGGATAGATAGTGTATTGAAAATAGCCGATAGAGATGTAGAGATACCCCTGTGTGATTTATGCTCAAATATTCAACTGATGTTTAACACTGAGAGATGCTTAAATATCATAGTGGTAGTGACAGTATGATATTTTAATCTTCGCGATGATTGTAATTTCAGTCTTTGGGGCAAAACGTTATCTTAAGATATTGGCAAGAATGCAAGTTAAAGACGAAGCCAAAAATGAAATAAAGCATCGTGTATTTGAGAGGTACAACGAAACGTACATACTAATGTGTTCATAGATGAGGTACGTGGATGTTATATCAATGTTTAAGATGTATTGGTACATTTTACTCTGTTCAAATTCAAAACTGATTATTAAAATTGAAGTTTCGTATGGAATGGAGCGGTTTTTTGTTATTCGTTTTACTGCATCTTAAATCAAATCAAATCATTTTATTGCAAATCAAATCAAATAATTTAAGTAATATTGTTATAATATGTTAGTGCCATACTTTAGTTTTAAATTGTGGAGTAGAATTATTGTTTATTGGGTGTAGGGTTTTATGTGTTTTATGATATATTTCTTTGTACCGGTACATATTACTTAAAATTTACTGGATTGTTATTTAACTGAAGCTATAAAAATAGCAGCTTTGAAAATTGAATTCCATATGGTAGGTGAATTACTAGATTCTCATACACATGCATTGAACACAAATAGTAATAAATACGCAGATAATGATTAATGCTTTGGCCGGACATGTCGGTGTCATGATCCCTAGCTTAACTACGATAGCTTTAGGAATATACCTATATTTTATTATTGTGCACTATTTCAACGGATTATTTCTGATTTTCATTGCGATTGTAATATTTTGAGACTTAGGACCATTTTTTTAGCGAGGTGTTGTATGATGCCTCTCCTAGTATACCCCTAAATGGAACTGCAAACCTGGTTGGTGAGTAGCGGTGCTTTTTTTAGACCTTGCAAGAAACTCTCAAAATATGTTCCTGGCTCTCGTTATAAGGGGATTGATAAAAATATAAAACAATATAAATGAAAATTTCTTCATACCTCTATTGTTGAACTAACGATAGACAATATTAAAAACAAAAACATATGTTGAAAATGTGTGATGAAATGTTGCTCAGGAGTGTTGTACCAACATCGCCAACGAGCTAGGCTATTACTGAGATTTTTTGGCTTCAACCGGGATTCGAACCAAAGACAACAGACCAACGTGGCAGTCCTATACCTACTTATAATAATTATAGAAAACAGGATTATCCATTTGATGTTTTCAGTATAACTCTACTATGCGAGTGAAACTGTTGTTCCTCTATGCATAATCAAGGTTTACCTACGTTTTATGTACAAGCTATATTTCTGTATAAAGGATGACATAACGCGAGATTCCATCCGCTCTTTCGTATCGAATAACCGTGGGAATTATTTATAGGAAGCCATGGCGGAAATTGAATATTTTCGTGCGTTTAGAATTCGCGGGCCTCAACGGGAACGTTGCATTATTTTGTTTTGTTTATGGATTTTTTCGTTCAAAAATGTAGGGAAAGAAGTCTAAAGAAGTGTAGGGGATTAAGTGTTGTGCAAATATGAATTTGGTTCTACAGATATTTAAGAAAAATATTTTATTTTGTCGTCGGGAAATAAAGAGTAATAATATATTGTAAATCACCTATTTAATAGATAAAACTTATTATACTTTTTTTAAGCTGATTTTTAATTTATTTTTGACCGAACAAAAAGTGATTATTATTTATTTCTTGCAAGTTTCTCGCGACGAATAATATAGCTAATATTTTTAACAAAAATAATATATTCTTCCATTCTTATTACTATACAAAGAAAAAGAAGACATATAAATCCGAATCAATGAATAAATGATAAAATTTATTTCCTTCTGGCATCAAATCAAATCTATAGAGTGTATTTCCTTATAAAGTACCCACCTAAAATTATATTATGGTAATGTGCCTTCCACCACATGACGCATATCATTTGTCTTGCTACGGTAAAAACTAAATATAGTACGTTACATTTTATTCCTTTTTTGTACCATGAAATACAGAAACCGATATTAGGCGTTGTACGCTACGTTCTTTTATAATTAAAAATAATGCAATTCTCTTTTTTGGTATTAACACGTGTACTTCCCATGTTTTTTTTCGTACTTAAAAGATCATAACTGGATCCTATTACTAAGTCTCAGCTGTCTGTTTGTATGTCTGTCACCAGGTTGTGTCTTATAAACCGTGATAATTTGAAAGCTGAAATTTTCATAAATTATGTATATCCGTTGCCCGCATAACAACAAAATATATTAAAAATATTAAATAAGATTAAAAAATAATAAGTTGGGTACGGAACCTTGCTTGCGATTCCGACTCTCACTTAGTCGGTTTTATTTCGTACTAGTTATCCAGAAAGTGTTTTTAAACATATGTAACCTTTTTTAACTAATTCCACTCTATGGTACTTATATTAAACTTTTGTAATTTAATTTGTTTTCACAATAAAAAGAAATAAATGCGAATTATAACACGCCTAATTTTACAAAGAACACGAACATCTTATGAAAGTGCTTAAATGCTTAAAGCCCTGTCATACGTAGCAAAGCCAAATTTAACGTCAAAAGTTTGTAACATGCAAATTGAAGCGAAGTTGTAAGTATGTGACAGTTTCGACGTGGCGGTGTCGGAACGAATGAGGCAATCCAGGCGATTAAACAGGTTCATTTATTTACTAGCTTTCCGCCCATAGTTCGCTCGTATGGACTACAAAATTTTTGCCAGTTTCAGCACAATCGTTGCAAGATATCGATAGAATAGGGAATCATGGGGGACAATGAGGGATTAGAGATTAGAGTTAACTAATATTTTGTAAATTTATCTATTAGCTTATTTGCTTTAACATGAGTACAAAGGTGGCAAACAATATTAATACATGTTTTGCCCGATGCAAAACTATAAGTAACATACATGAAAAATACAATACAATAGACACAGTCATTACAATTGTTAAGTTCAATAAAATGACGTTATAATTCATTTTTGTGTATTCGTTATGTTTAATTTATTATAAACTAGCTGTGCCCCGCGGTTTCGCGCGTATATAGCCCGATCCCGAGAGATTTCCGGGATTAAAAGTATCCTATGTCATTTTCCTGGTCCTAAACCTTCTATCTACGAATTTTCAGCTAAATCGGTTCAGCCGTTCTTGAGTTATAAGTGGAGTAACTAACACGACTTTCTTTTATATCTATACTAATATTATAAAGCTGAAGAGTTTGTTTGTTTGTTTGTTTGAACGCGCTAATCTCAGAAACTACTGGGCCGATTTGAAAAATTCTTTTAGTGTTAGATAGCCCATTTATCGAGGAAGGTTATAGGCTATATATCATCCCGATATTCTCACGGTAGCGAAGTCCTGGTACGCAGCTAGTATATAGATAAGATAAGATCTGTAATGTCACTGACCTGTATGCGATGGTTGTATCTGTCAGCGATGATATACTGTCCTATTCTGTTGACGGCCACGCCGGCGAGACAGTCAAACTCTCCTTCTGCGCTGCCGTACTGACCGAACTCCTTCACGAAGATTCCGTTTGAGTCAAACACCTAAGGCAAATATATTAGTTGAAATGAGTGGAGAGTAAAAGAAACGTCGGGTTAAATAATAATGTATAATAAACCGCGTTTAAAAAAGAAAATCGTCTTGGAAATAAATATTTAAATACTTACAAAGATAGTTTCAAATATGTTTTACATATGGTATATCATAAAGACTTTCAAATTTTGTGAATTATTATTTATGTCGGCCATATAATTAATACACATTATAAAAAGAAGTCCCCGGCCGTGTCTCTGGGTGAAAGCGAACTCGAAAACTATTAAATAGATTTTTATACGGTTTTCGACTATAGAAAGAATAGTTCTTGGGGAAGGTTTTAGGATATAATTTATTTTTCTTTTTTTTATATATTATATTTCTTAAATTGCTCATTTATTTTTATTTTTGAGTACATAATATAAAATAGTAAAATTACTGTTCTTTTACTAAAATTACCTGCACTCTATGGTTAGATGAATCGGCCACGACCATAGTGTTGTCGGGCCCTACAGCGATACCACGAGGCCAAGTAAAGTAACCGGGTTCGCTCCCCCGACTCCCCACGCTGAATTGTAAACGGCGTTTCTGCAGATACTGGCTCCTAGGGGAGGAACCTGCTGCTGCGAAACCTGAGACAAAAATAACCATTAGTATACAAATAACCTCCACAACACAGCATTTTCCATAAGCCTCAAACCTATTTACACGCCACTCGTTTATCTAACCTGCTACCGCTGCTGTAGCCGCCGTAGGGGAGATGGGGGAGCCTGCCGCGTTTTTTGAATCGTCATCAGAACTGGCAAGCTCGTTCGCCGAGCGTAAAGGTAGCCCGAGAGACAGGCGACGTGACGTGCTCGACGACGTTCCTGTATCGCGGTCCTTTCCTCGCGACCCGTATTTGTTTTTCAAGTACCGCGCCCAAGAACTCAAGGCCGCTCCGTCCTTCTCGCCGGTGACCGGTCGTTCAGGGGAGCTCTCTCTCGATTTAAGCGCGTGCGATGATCGGCTGCGAGACAACTCCGAACCGCCGGTGCCGGAGCCGTATCGAGCCGCAAGATATGCGGAAGGAGACGCTGTCGTAGGTGACACTGGTTCATCAAGATCGTCATCGTCACCTACACCGAAGCCACTGTGGCTACTTTTACTTCTCGCTAGACGATTACGCCGCTCTTTCAACGCTAAATACCTCGATCGAGCGGTTGGATATTTAGAATCATCATCGAACGAAGATGTAGTCTCTTCTTCTTTAGGCTTACTGCCGTATCGGTTACTGTATGAAGAAGAACTGCTTCCATAACGAGGCGTTTCTTCTTCAGCCGGTTGTGGTCGTGTACGGTAACGAGACTGAGTGGGAGTGTCTTTGCTTTTGTTGTCTTGTGCATCATTACGGGCATTGTTACTGCGGGCTAGAAGTGGGCCTATGTCGCTTCGTGCCATCGCTTGGCTCTCGGGCTTCCTTTGTGGGGCAGGCTCCTCTTCGCTCTCCTCTGACGAGTCTGTCTCCTCCTCGGAGCTTGTGTCAGAGTCTTCCTGTGCCGGCTCGGCGGGTGCGGGGGCGGGTGTTGGTCGCTGCGATCCTATGAATCTGCTTTGCACGCGCTGAGCGCCGCTAACCGTTCCGTTTGTTGTAGCTGGTGCTGTTCTCTCGTTTCCTGCGGACAAAAAACGATTGCTTGGTTTGGGTGGAAATCCATCACTGCTGTATTTCGCTTTTAATTCTGCGATCGTAAGTATCGCACCTGTATGCTTAACCGCCGAGCCGGAGCTTTCTGTCGATGCACTAGATTCTGTACTAGCGGCTCGTGCCGCTACTCGATGTGCAGTAGGAGCCTCTGAAGCTGACGGTCTGCGTGCCACTGCGGCGGGTTTTGATACTGGTGCTGTGGTCTTTCGTTGGTTTCGTTGTAGAGTACCGAGAGATTCATCTGACTCACCGTCGCTGGATGCCTGAGAAATATATTGAAATTCGGTATTGACACCAAAAGTTCGAGGTACGTTTTGTTGTGTTGTGTTTATGTATTATGAGTTAACGTGGAGTGTGTGATTGGAATGCCCTATTTAACTGTGGCGGTTCCCTTGTTAGTAACTTGGTGATGATTAAAAATTCTACGTAGTACTGCAGTTTCGTTTCGTCAATCTGTCTCGTCTTCCCAACTCACCTCCCGGGCCGGTGTTGGCGGCTTACGAGTAATAGAGTTTCTTTCCTCCTCCGTAGCTCGTTGAGCAGATCTGTCTGGTTCCTGGGAAGAGGCAGCGCCTTTATTTTGTCTTTTCAGGCGAGAAATTTCGTCATCTTCGCTCTGTTGCCTCGCTGGCGGTGGTCGGCGTTGAGGTTGTGGTGTTGGTTGAACAGGTTTCGGTGGTGGAGGTGGTTCTTTCTTTTCTTTCTTCTTACCACTTTCTACGTCTAATATCCGTTGCATAACCCGCGGACAATCGCTCAATCTAAATATTCCACTGAGTGGTCCACGAGTAGCGTCTTCAGTGTCCGCCACTTTCTCCTTTTCTTTCTCTTTTTGTTCAGCCTTTACGCTTCTTGTTGTTTGTTCTGTATCAGAGTCATTATCTTGTTGATGACTCCTAACAAAGCGAGACCTAAATCTGCGCGATGGTCGATGTTCAGATTCATAGCCGCTGTAATCATCAGCTGCACTGTAGTCCCTCGTGTGCCTTTCAGGTGGTGGTGGCCGACGTTCGCCGAATTTTCTTCCACCAAGAATTGGTTCATCATTTTCATAATAACTCTTGGTTTCTTCTTGTTGTCGGAATTGAGAAGCGAGGCGATGGTCGCTCTTTGATCTAGTCAAGCCTTGGGATGGTTGCAAGCTTGAGTAGCTACTTGCATGACCAGGTTGGGTCATATTCAATTCACCGTAGCTGGCCACGTGCATAACAAGTTGGTTGGGGTCATGCGTCATAATAAATCTAATCCTACGGTTATAATCTCCGCCCTCATAATCAAAGTTTCTTAAGAATTCAACAGTCTTTAAGAAGATTTCTTTGGTATCGACTAGTTCAGTATCTTCCCACTCGACGTCATCATTCATATATTTATCGGCGAGATCACAATTACTTTGTATATTACTTAATTCTAATTCTAAATTATCCTTAAGATGCGTTAGGTTTCTAAGTTCTGTGGCTAAATAACGGTCGATTTCATTTCGTAGAAAATCTGTTCGATCTTTGAGCGCTTTTGCCAGCCTCTTGTGTATTTCGTCTACTTCACCGGCTACTGCAGCACAATTCGTTTGTAGATTCGACGTGTTGCGTTCAACTATACCAAGAATATCTTGAAGTCTATTTACACCGCGGCGAATCTGATTATTAATCCTAGTGATTTCCCTACGGAGAACTTCCATGTGAGCGGATTTGCAGTCATCGCAGACTTTCTTGTCGCAATGTGCACAGGCTGCACAATATGCTTTTTCTGAGCAAACGTTACATCTTTCCATAACCTGCCCAGCGGTGGGATCCGGGAGCTCTCCCGCTATTTGAGCGTGCAGTTCTAAGAACCGCTGAAGGGTGACGTTTGTTGGGAAACCCTGGACTCCCTGGTAGGGAATACGGTGTTCTGCTCGGCATTCTGGACATTTAACCTGTGGATAAAAGAAAGTATTAATACCATTCATGTGTAATATGATACAATATTTAGCATCATGCACACTCTAAATTTCATTATACACAAAGTAAACTATGTACAATTTACAATTAGTATATTCAATGTTTTAATTTTTTGGGTTTGTTTAACATTTGATGGAATATAATATATGAAATGTATAACCCAAGTCGCAGTAAAATTGGCAGTCCACTGTACAATTTTTTGTAGTCAAGAATTCAAATATTTTTAGTATGCAAATCGGGAAAAATTTAAGATTGAAAAAGCAGACTAACCTGTCGTCTTACATAGTCGACCAGGCCGTCCATGCACGGCTCCATGCAGAAGCTGTGCTGGCATGGCAGTAGCTTGGGATTCCGGTACCGGTCCAAGCATACGCAGCAGGTCAGCAGTGATTCAAACTGCTCCATTTTTCAACGTTATTTATGTATCTGCAACAAAGAGAGAAAGTTATTTTACGTGCCAAATATAAAGCTTCCAGCGTTGTTTCTGAGGACCGAAGAAATTTGACCACCCGATTGGCGCAGTGGAAACAGCTATGGTCTATTGCGCTGGAGGGTCGCCGATCCCCACAAGTAGAAAACTATTATGTGATGAACATTGTAATTTTCTACTACCAGAGTGTTCATTTATTTGTAGTTTGTTTTAAAAAAAATTGCTTAAGTATGTCTATCAGATATCTAGTTTCTACAGTATAAACTGTGCTTAGTTCAAGACTAGATGGAAAAAAAAGAAAAAAGCCCGTAGGACTGTTTAAAATACGATAAATATAAGAATCCCATCATGATTGTTATTAGCGGCGTTGACCACTTATTGTCAGGTTGATCTCCTGCGGGTTTATAC
>LQNK01000226.1:441878-457367 GCA_001586405.1 Phoebis sennae
GGGTGAATGAGTTGATTTTCAATATGAATACAGCCGAATATGGTATCTGTAATATATCTATAATCTATAATATTCAAATCAACATATCCATCCTTTTCATGTATTCATACAATAAAAGATATTACACACAATGTTTACAGGAAAACCTTGGCATGCATATATCTGGATATATTCATAAACCTCCACGTGTCATACTTTATAGCCCTACGTTCAATTTCCATTTTCTTTCGCCTACTCACGTAATCTTGGAAAGTTGCCTATAATTTTTAATGTTTGTAAAACATTTTAACAGTATTGGACGGTGACGTTTCGTTGTACGTCAGAACTATTTTCAACAAGGATGTCTGATTTACGCCGCAGGATGAAATATGTGCTGCTAATGTTTTTATATTAAAACTCGTTGTGCCCCGAGGTTTCACCCGCGTATATAGCCCGTTCCGGTGGGATTTCCGGGATTAAAAGTATCTTATGTTCTTCTCGTGGTCTTAAGCCGTCTCGTGGTCTTTTAATTGAACATTTTTAAATATTTTTAATGTTTTTAATTTAATTAGTATCAATTTATATATTTAACATAGTTTTTAAATATGTAAACCAATCAATGAGCCTCTGATGCTTTAATAAATAAAATTTATTATATTAAGCTACTTCCTTGGGAAATTTCTGCCGAATTGGTCCAGCAGATCTCGAGTAGACGTTGTAGACTGCCGTAATCTTAATTCTGGTTCTTTTTCATGTTCTTACGTTGTTGTTTGTCTTTATTTTATTTTTTTTTAATTTTTATTATTATTTTAAGTGTTAAGTTTAAGTTTTATTATTTTTTTGCATGTTATGTATAATTAAACGGCTACTAAAATGGGAGAGGGCGCTAACTCCTGACATACAGGTGCTCCTAGCTTGAGAGTCAGAGGCTTCAATAACTAAATGTAAACATAAATTGTTGGCACAATAAAGAATTTATTTATTATATTTATTTTTTATTATTTTATTTCTTTCTTTCTAATCTTTAACAGCTTTTCATAATAGTACAAGAAGTAAATAGAAAAGTGATAACTATGTTGTAAAATCGAAAGGTTTTATTGCGGTCTTTTTAAGACTTGATCCTCAAATGTATTGTAAATATTACTGAACCTTCCCTTTAGATTTACAGTAGAAAAACTCAATAACAATGGATCTTACTAATGTATTTCAAATAATATTTTTATGGATACTATTGCTTACTGTGTTGTGCATCTACTTCGCCTTCTATTTACTCGAGATTTCTATCTTTCTCTAACCACGGGTTGCCTGAAGATTTTTTTTTATGAGGGCGGGAAAACGAGCTGGTGGGTCACCTGATGGTAAGTGACCACCGCCGCCCATAAGCACCCGGAATGCCAGAAGCCTCGCGAGCGTGTTTTTTCTCACTAGCGGTTAGTGGTAGCGCCCTTTTCATGTATAGTTTTAAGTTTTTATTCCTATTATTATTAAGTACTACTGGTGCATAAAATAAAGTGTTTATTCATTTATATTAGTAAGCGTTTATCTGAGATCAAGTTTTGATTTCAAAGCTTCTTATGGAATATCAAACGTAAAAAGTAAATATATTTTGAAGTCGAGTCCACTTAGAAATTGCTTTAAATAAATGTATATTCCAAAAGATCTAAAAACTGAAAACTTGTACAGTGTTTTTACTTTTACACGAGTCACGTTCTTACCAAATACATTCGTAAGTGTGTAATATTTTCATTAAATAAAATATGAAGCTTGAAATGCCATTCAATTCGTGACGTTCTAAACCTAGTTCATAGCTAGTGCTTGTAAACTAAGCTACATAACTAATAATGCTCGCTATAGAAACACGGATAAACATTAAAATAACAAAGGAATTCACGAAGGCCGTGACGTCACGGGTGTAAGGGCGACCGCGGAGTGCATTGCTCGTAAAGTTTGCAGATGTATCTAGAACGCGCGTTTGTAACAGCAATGTAATGCAAACTTGTAAAAATCTACTGTAATGATATTAAAGATTGAAAGCTTCTCCTAGATATTGACATACGCTTGCTTTCTTACTGATTTTACGCAAATTGATAAAAAATAAGAAAGAAAAGAAAGAAAGAAAACATTTAATCGAACACGATACACAAAATATGACAAATAGTAATTTTGACAAATAAATAATAGTAACATAAAAAGAAATTAAAAAAATACGTTTAATTTATCGTCAAAGAAAATGGTAACATTAATATGAAATACGTTTTCTTCAAAATTTTAGTACTAAAAGAGCATATTGAGCTGGGTTTTAAACAACCTAGCTCTCAAAAATCGTAAAAAATTTATAACACGATCATCAATATTATTAGTTCTCATTTCTGTGCGACTGTCATTAAAAATATTATTGTGAAAACTCGGTTGTGGGACAATAAAACCATGATTTCATCGACTAAATATAAATTCGTGAAAATTTGTTTTTCTTCAAAATGTGAATTAGAAATTTCTGTTTTAAAATGTGAATCGAATATGTTATAATAATGTTTATTGGCAGAAAGATTTTGGCAAAAAAAATGTATTTAAAATAGTGTCACTGTTAAATTGTAAAATTAATTCAGAGTAAACACATATTATTTGGATTTAAGGAACATTTCACAAAGTTTACCGTCCCCAGTAAAAATATACAATCAGTAGGAAAAATACCACATCAAGTGACACACATTCCACTCTTTCAACTCAAATAAACTGAAAGGCAAGAAAATTGGGCCACCGCAATTTACGAGTTAGTACAAGGACGTTACAAGCGTACTTACAGCGCATTAAAGGGCAAATCCAAACAAAAAATCAACACAAATTACTTGTCATCTTGCTGCACAGGCTACTCAGTATCCAGTCGGATTGGGACTGAGGGAACACGATACACCGTGTTATTTTGGGAGCGCGTGCGATCAGGGATATTTTGGAAAGGTCGTTGGACAGCGTTTGTGTAGGTTAGGAATTGTTTGGATACTGGTATATTACTGTGGCCTTCAAATTTTGGTTAAGCTGATAAAATGCAGTCGTAGGTGATGGGTGTTTAAGGGTAGTTTGATTTCCTGTATTGAGGCAATAAAATATATGTAATTTTAAGATACTGAAGATACTACCAGATGTCTTATATCTGGATCATGAACGATGTTATTTCCTTTCTATTTATTTTAAGGGGTTTTTAATCGTAGAGTATACCAGCCCGAAAGATGCTATATAACGTACGCAATGAAACATAGGGAGTAGAAATCATGCAGATAGAGACTAAGACCGAAGACCGACTCACGGTCAGTCTCTTCGTTAATACTATATGTTTAAGGAATTATACCTTTACGTAGAATAATAGAAATGACTCCACTTTAAGCCACATGTTTTTACACTAGTTATAAGAGATCGAGACAATACCTCCATCTTCATAAAGTTACAGTTTTTTTTGCGGGCATTTTTATTGTTAGTCGGTGTACTCTGCTTCATAGTCGCGTAAACAAATCATTTAGATGTAATTTGAAGTATTTAGATAAAAAAAAAACTTTTTATGATAACTAAGGAAAAGAATTCATCTCTTTATAAAAGCGGTTATTTTACCCGTCTTTCTTGCAAGTCAAAAATTTTCAATGTTTTGCAGTAATTACATAGTCATTATGCAAAGCAGTGATATAGACATGCTTCATCTATTGCCTATTAATTACCAGCAATGTGTGTCTCAATTATAGCCAGAATTAATTATTCTATAATGTGGTCCATGATTTTGTGTTTACACGAGTATTATAGTTTGCTTGTTCAACAATATGAACGTTACTATTGTCCAAATAATCAGTAGATCCATCACGAGATGCTTTCATATGCATTCTGTCCCTTTTTCTCTCCATAAGAGTGATAGTGACTACGTCATATTTAAGATCTGCTTATAGTTGAGTATCATTTTATTAGTCATCTATTTGGAAATTATACATTTTGGGATTTCGAGATTAAAAGTAGCCAATTCTGAACATACACTTACATGTATACTAAGTTTAAAGTGAAAGAGTAACAGACGTACATGCATACATCCTCACATACTTTCGCATTTATAACAGTAGTAGGTTTTGATTCCCTGTTTTAATTCACATTAATAAAAATAATACTTATATTGCTAGAATTAATGATATATATTGGAAGATATTCCAAAGAACTTGAAAATTAACTATATAAGCTGTGCGGTAAGTTTTTACGATGTTTGTGTGTGTCTAGCTTTGATATGGAGGGTTATCTGTCCCTAAAAATGGATAAAGTACAATAACTTATTATTGCTACATACTATTTCTAGATATATGATAAAAAATATAAAGATAATAATATAATATCTAGTAGACGTGCCATAATATTTTATAGATGTATAAATGGCTATAAATGTCACATTAATGGGTGTTAGATCATGATATAAATGGCTAACCCGTGTCCTATTTTAATAAAATAAATATGATATATTTTTTGACTATTATGAAACTATTTTTACGTGTGTTCAACACCTAACTACTCAGTTTAGTATGTAACGTCGAGTTGAATAGTTTTGAAATCTATTTGATTCGATTTATGAATATAGGTTTCACAAATTAGAGAATGAAAGCCAGATGGAGTGTGCCGAAGACGACTGACGCCAAAAGCAAATACAAAAACGTTTATCTAGTTTGACGTAACATGGTACGAGGGTGTCGTATTTTTTCTTTAGAAAATGCCTTAAAATCTGTGGTAGGTTTCATATGCATTCAGGCCGCACAAGGGAAGCTCCCGCTTGCATCGAACAAAGAAAATCGGTCGATAAGTCGGTCGATTAATGTGGGCGGGACTCCCCGAACACGGCATAGGTACCAATGAAACTAGTCATGCAGACCTTATAGCATATGTTATAGAAATCTCCCGCACCCCGAATGCGAGCTGTATGGCATGCGTTGCAGAAATCGGCCAGAGCCCGCGGACCCTAACGACCGATGTTAATCTGTCTTAAATTCTAACTAAAATATAAGTACCTTTATAGGTCATATTCTCTGATTTAAGCAAAGTAAGGGTGGTTAGCAATACTATAAGAATCTTAAAGTCGGCACGTTGTATGAATTCATACGCGGACGTACGCATTTACATCTATAAATAAACAACCTACTGTCCTTTTCAATAAATGCCAATGACTTCAATATAAAAAGTCTGGATTGAATGCGTTGACAATTTGAATGCACTTTCTCTTGAAAATAATGAAAGATATAAGGATGCAATCTATTTAAAACAAGCAAAATAATGAAATTTGATTCAATTTTATGAGTGGAATAAGATTATATTTGTTAATAAGTGCCGCCAAAAGATCATGTTTTTTTCTCTTAAATCTCATTTCTAATTCATGCCATTTCTAGCATACCAATTTTATGAATCGTAGCAAAAGATAGATAGATAGATAGATAAATCTTTATTTGTGAAAAAAGAAAACAGAAAAGATACAGTACATGGTAAAAAACTTAAAAATAAGCATTTGCACAACAGGCGGCCTTATCGCAAGCGGCGATCTCTACCAGGCAACCTTGATAACAAAGCAACAAAGATCTACGTGAAGCAATACTGCACTGTGTTTCGTATGAAATATGTGCGCACAAGTGCGTACAGGTGTTCCTACTCTTTATTCTTAATCTAACAGGTCGATAATATCATACGAGAGAGATCAGACGCAAGAGTGACGATTTTATAACTTCGCGACTACTAAGTTGTACAGTTGAATTCTTAAGTTAACTATATTCATGGTAGTTACAATAGTGTTATAATTAATTCACGATCGGAAAACCAAATGTTAAAACCGATGCATCTAGATACTCTATTTAGACAATGTTCTTGGTATGTTACGTAAACATCCCGTGAGAAATTTAGAAAGAAGAAACACAGCAGAAAGCAAAGAATTCTAGATACAAAAACACGTAATTAACACGTTATAAAATAAAATAATTCACCCTAAAAGTTCTTAGGAGCCAGGCGGCGAAAAGGGTGCCCAGATTTGCTCTTCCCTTATATTAGACTAGCTTTCCGCCCGCGGCTTCGCAGGCGTGGGCTACTAATTTCTGTATTTTTAGAAGAGCACAAAAAAATTTAAAAAAATAACGATCGCAAGACCAGTGATATATGCGCATGTCTATCTTTTTTTTATATAATCTTCTATGGAAATAGGTTTGACCAAAATCTCACAGAGCGTGCGCCTCTTCAAAATACAGAAAATTTAAGTCCACGCGTGCGAAGCCGCGGGCGGAAAGCTAGTTTAATATATATTTGAACCAATAAGTTTTAATTAACCAGTAACGTGTTTAGTACATAATATGCTTAACAAAATACAAATACAATTATTTCTAGAAGCGAAGCAGCGGGCAGAGAGTAAGTTATTTTTTGAAGGTTTTTGAGGATTCATTGAGTGTTTTAACGTCTTAATCTATACGTTAAGAGTATAAAAAGGCATGTCCGCAACTCAACCAAAATCTCACATTGTCACGTGGTATGACATTTTCACGACTTTAGAAGCATTTTTCTCAAAAAATATTTATTTTAGCAGATAACGCATTTAGAAACCTCGATATCATTTTTAAAGACCTTTCCAATGATACCTCACGCAATGATGTATTCGCGAATTTATTTTTTTACCCTCCGTTTACATGTATGGAGAGCCACCCCTAAAATATTTTTTTTAAATAAAATATAGCCTATAAGTTGCACCTAATATTGGTCTGTCAGCATGTGAAATTTTATAAAAATCTGCCCAGTGGTTATTACGTGATTGACGCACATACAAACAGATAAACAGACAAACAGACAAACAGACAAACAGAAAAAAAAAATTTTAACCATGGTTTCGGTATCTATAGAACATACATATTGCATACCAATTACCCTTTTTGAAAAATATTCAATGTACAGAAATGGTTCGGTTACTGTTTTATTATATGTATAGATAATATTTTACTTACATTACCTAGGAATG
Organism: Phoebis sennae; assembly: GCA_001586405.1. Taxonomy (NCBI): domain Eukaryota; kingdom Metazoa; phylum Arthropoda; class Insecta; order Lepidoptera; family Pieridae; genus Phoebis; species Phoebis sennae. The sequence continues at coordinate 448,855 of LQNK01000226.1, forward strand.
ACAGAGATAGCTCTATTTTTATATGTATAGTTTGAAATTGATAGCAATGCGATGTAGTCGGTAGAACTATAATTATAAAAATATATAATATATATATAATTATAAAAGTTACCTCGTTCATAAGATCTTTAACGTACTTTTCCAAAAGTTTTATATATCTCACACACATTATAAGTTTCTTTCTGGTATCAAATGTTATGCCGGCTATACACTCTCATCTGAGAGTATTCGGTACGTCTCCCCCAAAACGCCTCGGTCAAAGTAATTACATCACGTGATTTTTATTAATTTTATTAATTATATATTTACCACATGTCATTACAGGAAATTTTCCCATTCATGTGACAGTGACTTAAAAGTTAACAATTAAAACTAGGTATTAAATATACTGTTTAAGAATAACATGTAACATATAACAAAACCCTTGCCAGAGGTGGCTCAGTTTGAGTGACATCTTTGATCGTGAAAGATGTCTATTTTGTCATGAAGTGCGTTAATAATACTTTGGAAAAAATTTGCTATCGCGAACAAGTTAATTATGACAGACCGATGCGAGCAATCACTACAATTTACACTCTTGCACTCGCTTTTGCTTGATGTCTCAGCGAGAGTGCACAGCCAACGAAACATAACCACCTTCGAGAGCACTCAGTAGGTCTCTCTCAAAACGCCTGAGCGATGTTATCACGTACAAACAGCAGTTCAACGCAAACGTGCACTACCATCTACACCTTCGCACTCTTTGCACGCGCTGGCGGTGCGGCGTCGTAGCGGTATCGTTGCAACGTCTTAAATAGAAATATCTGTGGCATGTCACACGCACTGCGTTGCCGCACCGGCTTGCAACCAACGAGACGAGGTGGGGAGGGGTGCATACGTTGCGACGTAGTAGCGGCACCGCTCAGGTGCTGATTGTCCAACACTTCTGTTGTTCCTCGACCGGTGAAGCTGTGGAATGGCCTTCTATCTGCGGTATTTCACACACACAGGCCTTCAAGAGTCAAGCGTATATGTCTGTTAAAGACTCGCAAAGCCCCTGCGACACTCCCGGTGTTTCAGGTGTTCATGGGCGACGGTGATTACTTAAAAATCAAGTGACCCACTTGCTCCTTAGCTTGCTCTGCCTAAAAAATCTCTTCGTCTGGCGAATCCGCGTATCGGCGGATACGATTAAATCTCTGGAGCGAGGCGACCTAATGCATCGTGTACTCCCGCTCTCAGTGAGAGTGTACAGCCGTCATTTCATTATTTGCCCAGCTCTCGTTGGCTTCGTAATAATATTTTAAGAAATAAAAATATGAGACCGCAACGTTTATTAATGTTATCTTTTGGAAAAGTCGTGTTTTGTTAAAACGAGATGTTTTAAAATACATTTTAACGTATGTTTGCTCTTATTTCAAATAGAAATGAACGAATATAGCTTCTGAAATATGCTGTAATATGCATTTTCTAGGTTTCGTACTTTAAGCTTGTGTTCTACATGACTTCTTTCACGTTTAAAAAACATAATTTCATATGTAAAATATTGTTGTTTGATAAAAATGCGACAAAGCACAGAAAAAATTATTCACGCAAAACTACTAAACGTATTTGGATGTAATTGTACATCAATATAGCATATCAGATTAACACAAAGGCTACAATTTCTAAAGATTTTGTGTAGTCTGAAAATTAACCTAGTCCTAGGATTCCATGTTTGTGTGTCAAAGACACCGCAACTACTGAATGGATTTTAATGAAATTTTGTGTGCGCATAGATGCATTGATCTCAAGTTAGACTAGAAGCTAGTTAAACGATAAATATCCAGTAAACTAGTACCATAAAATCTTAGATTTATACAGATATCCAACAAGCCAAAGCTACACCTAGAACGAAACGCAGCTGCAAACTAAATTGGTACCGTTTGTGAGACAGTTACATTAAATCTATGATTTAATTCCAGTTTATAACAGAATTGTATACGACCCTACTGGTATAATATACAATTATGCAAATCTAGGAAGACCGCAATCTAAGAAAAATTCATCGCAACTTATAAGTAACAATCTCAGACCATCTCAGACTATAAATTGTCTTCTTTTAGGCAACATACTGAGCCAATAAAGTATTTTCTTGTCAAAAATATATCTTCCTTTGTGTTTATATTATAATAACTGCTAAAGTTACTCAAATTGGATCGTTGTTTGTATAGTATATTTGTTAGTCTTTGAATGAAACATCAGTATAATACTAAGGCTATTATTTTTTTTAGTTTTACAGCAAACATAAATTGACCGCAAACATTTAATATTTTTGTGTTATTAAGCCTTCTCTACTCAAAAATAAATTCTACTTCCTACTAATATTATATCCGCCAAAGTTGGTCAAAATTGATGTAAGTTTGCTAGTCTTTGATGCAAAACCTATTAAGGTCATTTGAATGTAACATCAGGATAACAAAGGATTCAATTTGTGTGTCATTTTGACATAATATAACGATATATAACGATCAACATCGAGTGGGAAAAACCTACGTGCGAAGCCGCGAGCAACAATTCTCGCTTGTACGATTCACAGCAAACTAAATTGGTACCGTTTGTGAGACAGTCAGATTAAACCTATGATTTAATTCCAGTTTATAAGCGAATTATATACGACGCTCAGACAGTAACTCGATAACATGTGTCAGTGAAATTAATCAGACCCTATGTTTCTTGCGTGCCAAATTTGTCAAAGACTCAACTCGGCTAACTCGTTTTGAATACAATATAACCTTAGTTTTGATGTAATAATATTTAAACGTTGTAGTGGTAGTCTAGGTTTGGAATGAACTGGGTTATTTATTAGAGAAACTAAAGAATCACCCTCCAAAACCACTTCCTTGTGTGTGTTTCGGAACAACGAAAATTATTGTATAACATAGTCTATTAGTAAAGTATTTCTCATAAGTGATAATTGTAAGATAATCTTGGAGAAATAATAAAGTTCTTAAACCTTAAACCTTTCAATTCTAATTATATAACTTATTATTATTTATTTTATGAATACTTATTCTGTTTATTATATTTCCCCTTTTCCTTCTATGGGTATATATTTATTTCTTATACACTTTCAGGCAAACCGTGGTAAGAGGGACCACTGAAAATCAGCACTTCGGCTGCCAATGACGCCGGTGCATAAGCTGAGTGACCACCTCATTAAGCTCCTTCCTTCTCTGTTTATTTTTATGGCATTTGAGATTTTTCTAGATATATTTGAAGTAATAAAACGTCCCTTGTACAAAGATACCCCTTTTTTATTTAAAGTAATCTATGTTCTCTATCCTTCAAGTAACAAACTCTATACTATGCTATATTAATCCATATTTTTTTTTGTTTCTTCAAAGCCGCGTAACAGCTGGTATCGAATATTTTCATATGTCATTACCTCCACTTACAAACCTTTGTGACACGGTATTGTTCCCAATACAATCTTCCGTATTCTTTGTCCAAAGCGACAAAGTATGTGATCTGTTTATCACGTGTATACTTTTGGCGGCTCGCCCAGTCGGGTGCATATATGCGTCACTCTTTCACCAGGTAATGTCAAATGGTAAAATTATTAAAAGAATTGTAAGTCAATATACTCAAGGAACAATTTTAATTCAAAGGATTAATTTTGGAAGCTTCGTTAACAAAAAATAATATTAAAAGTCCTAATATAATGTCTTTCAGATCATATCAACGTTTGTTATTCTAACAAAATATTTGCTTAATCATTACATAGACTATCAATACATTGTACATGTATTTAAATCTATATAGATCACTATTAGTAAAAGTGACTGGCTCGTTGGTCTAGTGGTTGCATCTTTATCTACAGATCGAGGTTCCTCGGGTTTGAATTCCAGGTAGGGCTTAAAAATTTGTTATTATGATTTTTCTGACAAAAAAATATCAGTATCAGCCTTGAGTCAGGAAGTTGGCGGTGCTATTACACCCCTGTGCCTCGGAGAACGCGTAAAGTCGTCGGTCTTGCGCCTGATCTCTCTCCAGTCGTGTCGGTATACGTCCCATAGGATTATGAGAGTAAAGAAATAGAAAGTGCACCTGTGTTTGCGTACACTTGGGCAGGAAGTCGGTCGGGGAGCTATAAATAAAAGCGATTTCAAGATATGCTTTCCTTATGATGCGTTTTCAGAAAGATTATTATTCCAAAATCAACGGAAACGGTACATACATTCCTATTTTTAGACAGAAAGGTCAAGTCACGACCTGGTTGAAATGCACCGTTAAAAATATAGTTTAAAATTCGTAATTTGAAATTTCATCGAACATCAACAGATAAATATCACAATTGAAGGGAGCATTCAGGATGGTGTCGCAGAAAATTCGCCAACAATATTGTCAGCTCTTTACAGTTCTATTTCAAACTCGAGACATGATGCAGACACACAGATTTATGTCAATTATTTACAACTCGCCTTGACCGGAATGTGTTATTTGTGTGAACACGAAAACAGTTTTTTCATTAAGGTTACTATTTATGGTGTCGTGGTAAGGTTTATTAAAGAATAAAGTATGCAGATAAACCCCACCTGTTCACATAAGTTAAAATTTTTAGTTAAAAAAAACGTATTTTTTTATGAATGTTACAGCATATTTCCGGAATTCATGTACCGATTTGGAAAACTATTTTTGCATTTGAAAGAGTAGAATAAAGAGTGTCAGTGTGGCCCCATAGAAATGTGGTTCAATCCTTGTGGAAGATTTTAAAATAGCATTAAAATATGTTTATATGATGGCAATTAGCAATAATGTTTTAAATATAAACCGAATTTGATAGTATATGAAGCAATAGTATAAAATTATATAGATATAACCAAAATAAAAAGTTAAATATTTTAAGTAAATATTTTCAAATGAATAACGTACCCTACAGTCGGAGGCATAAAAACCCAGATTTACTTAAACATTATTTACATAAAATTACAGAGAAGTAAGTCTAGCCCGATGCTAAACCACTTATATTCTGAAGCAAAATTGATTATAAAAGTAAATGTAGCCAGATATTCCTTCCACGGGAAAACGGCAGCGTCAGCTCTTTTATACAAATGATTTTGTGTTATTTATTTATTTATTTTATTTATTTATTTATTTATCCATTATTCACTGCACTTACAGGAGTTACACCAATACATACAGGAATAAATAATTATATTAAGAAATATATAGTTATGACAATATAGTTCTATATTGTTGCTTTCTTTATTTATTTGCATATTTAAAAATATAAAATCTTATATATGTTATACTTTGTTTTGTTGCTTCTTGATGGATTGTACATCTTTTCTATTCAGGAAAAACACATTTTTTCCACTATATTATTATGAATTTTAAATTATAATATACACGATCGGTTATAACATCATCGTGGGTTGAAAATAAATAAATATATGTTTCATACATATTCATTTCAGTTAATTCAGTCGGATCTGGTAAGGCTAGGATAATGGTGGTTTCCTTCCTACGCTACGATTCGCTCGCTTATTAAATTATGTTCGTATGAATCAAATGTGTATTTGTGATTTATTCATCTTTTAAATACATATAATATAACTATCCTAATTGTATTGCGAATGCTAATTTGTTAATATACGTAAATTAGATTATGAAACAATAGTAATACATTTAGAAAATGGGTACCAAAATACACGAAAACCTGTTTAAACACGTTTTTAGTTGTGTCAGTGTGGCTACGGGTTAGAATACGTGTGTCACCACCCCATTTCTGCCCGTGGATGTCGTAAGACACTCAGACAGAGGTTAATTCTGCTGCATAACATCTTCAGCAATAAAAGAGTGAGAGCCGAGCATTGCACAATTGGGCCAAGCTTGCACCGGTTAAATTACCACCCCCTTAGAAAAAGATTGGCGTGAAGCAGTATTCTACTGTGTTTCGTATGGTAAGTGGGGGCTCAGAGCCTGTATTCCCATTCCATTCCTCTCCTTCCATAATTTTTATTTAAAGTCAAACATGTAAGTACCTCACTTTCATACCTATGTGTATAGACACAGACGCGCTTACTAACTTATGATAATATGATGAGTCAACTGTTCCGAAGCAGCTCGAGATTTCATGTCGGTGAACGGTGCCTATGTGTGTGTTGCTTGATTACGCTTTATATGTAGTTCAACTTCTATTTCTATCTATTTTGAGCTAAAAGACCCTTCGTGAATATTTAAAACCGACGGTAACAATAAATTCAAAATTTCTTGCATTAAAACGTTCTCTCCACGGCACTCAACATTTTTGTGAAAAACGAAATACCGTCGCAAATCTTGAAGAATATTTTAAAAGTTTCCTTTTTAGATGCTCTGTTTCTCGCAGTTCTAGATTTTAGTGAGAATACGTAACCTAGGCCCCAAAAAAGGATGTGAGTACAACCCAACCAAAAATGATAATGAGTCAGCGTGAGTTGTACGAAATTGCATTTATGTAGTGTGTACTATTTTATTTTCATCTCTTCTTAAATGAAAAGTCACCCCTCCGCCTTTTTCACGTGCGGTAGGACATCTGACGGCTCGATTGGCCGAATAAATATCGTAGTAATTTTTTTCTGCCAGAGGGTGTAGAAATTATAATGAGATGAATTTTGTAATTTTCTTCAAGTTCTTATCTATCAATAGTTTTTTATGCAACAGCAGGCAAGTGGAGCATGTGATTCACCTGATGTTATGTGACTAACCACAGGCCATGTACTTCTATAACATCATAAGGTTGCAGATGCCTTGACGACCTAAGTGAGACGATAAGGAGAAGATTGATGATGAAAAAGTGAGAGAGGAGTAGACCAATCTAGTGTGTCTCTCAGTTCTACTCTATAGTAGGTATTTACAAAAAAGTATTTTTATTAGATGGCTACTGTCCACAGTACAAGTTTTGCTTAGTTTGGAACTAGATAGCGTTGGATTCAATATCCGAAATGGTTTTATTATTCTCTATCCAAAAATTACAAATATCGTATGGCGTAAGTCTAATAATGCTATACTGTTTAATGTGAGAATATAATTATATATTCAAGTTTCATTTGCTCGTAGAAGCGTTCGGCCGTGAGCTAATATGTTATTAAAGTTAACTATCCGTATCTTGCTGGCTTTTATTTAAATATTATAATGAAACTTCAGAGCTATTTTTACTTGTTTATTTTCAGTGTTTTAATACACATTACTTAAAGTAGGCTTTTGAAATCCAAAGTACAAAAAACTACTACAATACAATTTAATAGAAATGCTCTTTATGCATGCGGCATACATAAGGAAATACAAAACTGACATACAATAAGACATACACAATGCAAAGGGCAGTTTCATCGCTCGTTAGCGATTTTTTCCAAGCAACCCTGCCGGGAAGAGAAATTGCGTACAAGAAAATTAGAAAAACAATAGAAAAAAGAACATAAAGAAAGAATACTAAAACAATTACAAATACATATTTATAGAAACTAGGTTGAATAGATTGTGTGTTTGAAAAAAATGTCTTTTTGTTGCTTTTTTTACGTTTCAATAGCAAAATTAGCTACTACATATTTCAAGAAGCTTTAAAAATTTCTACATATTAAGACACGAGTAGGATATGTAGGCACACGGAGTATAATGTTATCCAATACGGAGTTCAATCAAAATTTTCCTGAGTTCAAAGAATTTAATTTAGTGAAATGTTCTGAAAGAAAGAAAGAAAGAAAAAAAATATTTAGTTAATAAGAAAGTACCACCACCCACAAAAAAATAAAATAAAAAATATTCACATAACAGCTATACAAGAAGATAACCATAAAAAAAACTTAAAACATTATTTGAGCTATTTTACTATGGTGCGGCAGTATCCTCAAAGTAAAAAAGAGCCCACTCAGCTTATACTGTTGCGTGATAATCGCACACAGCATTGACTTCTAAAAATATTGAGATAAAATATTATCGTTTCCTTTAATTATTTCAAGCACAGTCATAACTTTTCTTAGCTATAACAAACTGAATGGTTATTCAATATTTAGGTAGTAAATAAAACATTTTATTTCTCCGATGCAATGCGCGTTGCATTTTATGATATATAAACCGAACACATTTATAGCAAATATGATTTTATATTTATGTGAGTGTTATATAAATGGAATAATATTGATATTTTTGCATAGGAATGCGTTTCGACTTAAATTTTAAGTTCATGAAACTACACTAAAAATTTTGAATTTGCATTTTAAAACATGTATTAAATTTTCAATTATGTAATAGTATATTGTCATCTGAATTATTATTATGTGACATTTTGCACAACTTTAAATTTTTACTAAAATGAATGGAATATGGCTTAATCTGAAATAAAATATTTCAATTCTATTATATATTTTTGGTTGCCTCTTCATACTTAGCCGGGGGTTAAAAATAATAATAATAATAAATAAATAAATCATTTATTTCCTCTTAACACAAAGTAAAAAAAAAAAATTTGAATTAACACTATTTTCTTACAAAACTATACCAGTGTCAAGAGGCTG
>LQNK01001979.1:0-13333 GCA_001586405.1 Phoebis sennae
CACAGTTCGGAATAAACATATGGGTAGGAAAAAGTTACAGAAATCAAAAATAAAAATAGTGCAAGTGTGTGTGGTGTGTATAGGTAGAGTATTTTATGTTATAGTATGTGTATATGGAGTGTTGTTTTGTGTGTATTTACTGTATGTGAGTTGTATTTGGATGTTTTATTTGCACCGAGATGTGAATATTATTAAATTTTCAGTAAGGTTGTAATCCTTAGCAAGCAGCCAAGTTGTTAGTTGTTTCAAGTAATTTCACAAAATATCTCATTGTGTCGTTATTTAGTTAAAATCAGTTCATCGACTAGATACTTTATCCATTTTGTAATCTTTTTCTTACTTTAATTTTTGACCTTAAACTTTGTAATCTATGCTAATCTTTGCAGATCAAAAAAAACTGTCAAGTCATAGAATATCAATGTATCTATTGATTATTGATTACAAAATTCCCACAACATATCTATTCACGGCGCATAGAGCATTATGCTCTATGGTTCCTGTAGAATTTGACCATAAACGGCCGGCATCCTGTGAAGAGGATAGGATGTGCCCTCCGTGATTGGAGTACTAAGACCTTGGAAATATGCGGATATCGAAGAATAAGTAAAACACCGATTTCCTATTTATGTATAGTGAAAATTAAAATTACGAAAGTCCTATCCATTATTTTTTAGGGTCGGATGGAGTTTTCCTTGTCCAAATTTGCCATTTTTTGAGATATTGAAGTCTTCTAGATTTCAAGTAAGTCTTGTTTTCTGTTGGATGTTTTCTCGTGGATAATGTAGCTTTCGAATGGTGAAAGAATTTTTAAAATCGGTCCAGTAGTTTTTTAGCCTATTTATTACAACCAAACAAACAAAGTTTTCCTCCTTATAATATTAGTGTAGATGTATAAAAGTAAGCGTAATTACAGTGTAATATCAATATAAATTGCAATCGCAAATCGACTTCCCAAAAGAAAGAGGTCATCAATTCAGGGAAGTACGAATTGATGATGACCTAAGTCTTTCCTAACGGCCGTTTTCAATATTCTATTTATCCCTTGTTTTGCTCACTAAAGTCAGACAAATCTATCTATTTGCACTTACTTTGATTTCAATATGCTGTCGACGGATAGCCTTTCCTATGACGTTTGTCAATCTTACGTCATACATTCTGAGATAACAATCTATCTATTATCTTTGATACATTATTGAAATCGGCCGTTAGGCAAAAATGTTGGCACTATCAGAGCTAAATATTTGTATGGAAGAGATGACCTTGAAGCTATTTAACTTAACAATTGTCAATCGTCCTTTTCCTAATTTAGCGTCCTGTGAAGAAGGGACCGAAAGGATGCGCCTAGCCACGTGACCGGAGTGCTAAGACTATGAAAAATGCGGATGTTACCATCGTAATATCGAAGGAAATATTATGAATAGATTACATTTACTATTATACATTTAATATCACCACTATTCATAAGCTCTATAGTAAAATTTACACATAACAGTAATCATTTTTGTTATAGGGGATACATATTCTGCATTAATGGTTTGAGTCTGGTCCTTGAATATAGGAACCATCTCGATCTTTAAGTCCTCAAAATAATTTTTAAACTTTTCAAGTAATTATTCACTAGCTGATCCATAACGTAGCATAATCTATACTAATATTATAAAGCTGAAGAGTTTGTTTGAACGCGCTAATCTCAGAAACTACTGGTCCGATTCGAAAAATTTTTTAGTGTTAGATAGCTCATTTATCGAGAAAGGCTATAGGCTATATATCATCTCGATATTCCCACGGGAGCGAAGCCTTGAGGCGCAGCTAGTGTATAGCTTATTTTACTCGTTGATAATGTAGCTTTCGAATGCAGTAAGAATGTTTAAAATCGGTCCAGTTAAAGCCTATTTAATACTCTCAAACTGAAATCACTATAAAGAAATACTAAAAGTACGTTATGCTGCGGATTCAAATGATTTATCAGTATAGGTATTGCACGCTTCGGAAAACAAGAGTAGCGATAACATCTTTTGAAGGTTATATCATGAATTCTTCTGGCGATTTATTTTAAGTATACATTATATTTATCTCTGATACATCTACACTAATATTATAAAGAGGAAAACTTTGGTTGTAATAAATAGGCTCAACAACTTCCCAATTATAAAAATTCTTTCACAATTCGAAAGCTACATTATCCATGAGTATAGGTTATATAATGTTATATAACCTATAAAATATAGAATATGTTACTATAGTATACTATACTTTTATTATGTTAAGTTTTCCTTACATAACTAGTTATTAACCTTGACAATTAGTTGTTTAATTATATACGTATTCTGCATAATAACATTCAAATATAAGTACATATAGTATTCATGAAGTATGTTTGAAACAAATAGACAACAATGAAAGGTATTTCATTTATCCTAGTCATAGCCTAGGTTATAGCATTTATCCTAGTCCTAGTGTAATATTATAAATGTGAAAGTTTAGATATCTAGATGTTTGTTTGTCAATCACAAAACTACTGAACGGATTTTGATGAAATTTCGTTCGTAAACTATTAGTTGTATTATGTGAAAAGATTTTGCTTGGCCCGTAATTTAACGCGAGTAAAGCGGGCCGAAGCTAGTGGCTAATACCTACTTATCGAATCTCATTACGATATTGTGCTCGTAAAATTTGCTAAGTAAGAAGTAATACATTTACATCGACCAAATAACTTGAACAATTTTCACCGTTTATTATGTTTCATAACATTTGAAAAAGTCATACATTTAATTTTATCATCTGGGCCTCCTTCAAGGCTCTCAAAAGTACATTAGAACATAATTTTGCTACTATATCGTCTGACATAACAGTCATTACTGCGCGCAGCCCGTGACGGGAGCGCCTGATGGGGCTTTGTTTCGCTTCCTTGTAAACATTACAAGCTACTAACGGTATAAAAACATCTTTGACTATATACTTCTATCCTATAATAAAATAGCTGCGCCCCAGGGCTTCGATCCTGTGGGAATATCAGGATGATATATAGCCTATAGCCTTCCTCGATAAATGAGCTACCTAACACTAATAAAAATTCGATAATAATGAAACAAACAAACTCTTCAGCTTTATAATATTAGTTAGGATGTAACTGACCGCAGCCCATGAACATCTGCAACATCAAGGTGTCTTACACCCGTATTCTAATACGCTCCTCGAGCATTCCTCGACTTCACTCAACCTCTGTCAACGAAAATTTACATTCTGAGTCGGAACTCTACTAACTCACGTCCACTCACGTTATGAAAATTTCGGAGAAGAAAATTTAACACCTCCATTCGTTCGATCTATTTATTAAAATATTATATTTTTATGTTATGAATTTTCGATTGAAATTCGTCATACGTCATATTTGACGTAACCTGAGTGGAAGTAAAATTAAGGTACCTTCTTAGAATACGGGTGTTAGTTGCCTAGCCAGCTTGAACGAAGGGGATAGAATAAGAAGAGGATTAATGAAGGAAAATTGGGAGACGAGTAGAATAGGGGGAGAAGGAATGGGATGAGACTTGGCTTGAGACCTACTTCGGCCCACGCTCACAATAACACAACAGCGCAATATTGCTTCACGCCGATCTTCTGCAGAATAACATATTCTATACGCTATCATTCCTAAATAGCTGAGAATAAAAAAATACTAATTATATATCGTTATATCATGACCATTGTATATATTAATTTGTGTCCTAAAAGCAATATTTTCAGAGCCATAAAACAATACATTAAAATCCAACAATACCTAATGAACACAAGATAAAAAAGCACTTTTGGCAAAGCCAACTATTACATTATAAAAAACAATGGAGTGATAAAAAAAATACTAAAATATTTGTTATTGTACGTTATTGTATTGCGCGAAGGTCGTGTAAATTATCGTTGTTTATTATTATATGTGTAATTTCATTGTTCTTCGTTAGCTTATTCCATTCAAAGTTCTTCATACAATAATAAAATATGACATACTAGCTCCGCGCGGCTTCGCTCCTGTAGCATAATGTTATATAGCCTGTTGTTCGCGGATAATGTAGCTTTCGACTGGTGACACAATTTTTAAAATCGATCCAGTTTTTGAGCCTATTCATCACAAACAAAGGTTTCCTCTAATATTAGTATAGACTAGCTTGTACTTTTGACTTAACTCGCGTCGTCTGTCCCTTCTTCACGCCTTAAACACTGAACCGATTTAAAGAGAATTTTCTACTGAGATTGTTTGAAACCCGAGAAAGGTCATGGAATTGTTAGCCCGGAAATCTTAGGGAACGGGCAAAACCGTTAGTTTAATATAAATTCTTACCGAAAAGCTTTCCAGAAACTCCTATATCTGCCCAATATCAAGCAATTAAAATAAACCAGGCATATAGGTTGTTAGCGTCCTTCATTTAGGCCACTCACCTCTTAATATTTACATTCGCGAATCGCTTGATAGTTGATATATAGCAGAAGTATGTACAGTCATTTGTATTACTGTAACAGAGGGATATTTAAACAAGAATTGGCCTGAAAAGTCTTACACTGGCCTAAAAAGAAACAGTAAAACTTTTTTCAATTTTTTTCTTTTTGATAAAAACTTATTAGATTTCACGCAAGACTTCACACAAATAAATGCAGGTAAAAAAATGAATTTGTACAAATTTTAACCAAGTTATTTAATATAGTTTAATTACTCTAAGTTTTTATGTATGTGTATATGTAATATGAAAAATGCCGCACCCCGCTGGCCATCATCATCATATTCGCATATTCGGCAAACGGGTGATCAAAGTAGCTAGTGGCGGGCCTATATACATTATTAATATATAGGAAACTATGCCACATATTAATCTCTCCATAAATTCGAATACACATAAGCAAAACACACCTACAAGTACGGTCAACAAATCAATTCGCTTAACAGAAATAGTATTCACACCTGCACAATAGAGGAAACAGCGCAGGAAGTTTTGCTCCGAAACGTTCGCCATATTTCGTTATTGCATTGTTTTGGTAGCACTTCCCGATGTATAGGTTAGGGGGCTTTGATCTCGGCATCCATATTGTATACTCAATATTGAATTTTTTTACATACTATGGAAAATGCCTATAAAAATCTGGTATAAACTGTTATATTTTAAGCTTATAAACAATCAAGATTTTAAAGTATGTACAGCTACATTATCAATCCAGTATTTTTGTTCTCTGTATGTAAATTTAATTGCATTTAATGTAACATTAATTTGTTTATTCCAATCAAAGGTGTCCATTATATTATGTCAGCTATCTTCTTCTTTAAAACCATGACAGCATCAGCGATACCTATATTACTTAATAATAATTTATTATGTTTATGATGCAGTGAACATTACTCGAACGTTTGCTCGCTCTAACAAAAATATTTTATAACCATCCAACCCCCATTTTCTTTTTGATTATTATCCTATCTTAATATATAAAAGGCAAGAGTTGTTTTCGTAGAATCAACGCACAGGCTAAACCCTTGGGGCTAGAAACTTGAAATTTGGCACACCTTAATATTTATGATATTAGTAAGAAGTATAGAATTAATATCAAGTTAAGTGACTGTAGTCCACTTGAGTATGAAAGGTTAAAGAAGTTTCAAATACGCGGGCGAAGCCGCGGGTTACAGCTAGTTAATATTATAAACTTGAAAAAAGGTTTGGTTGTTTGTGTGGCAATCACGCCTCATCTACTGAATGGAATTTGATGAAATTTCGTATACAGATAAATATGCATTAGATTATAAGATATGTTAATTTATTGATATACTAGCTTTCCGCCCGCGGCTTCGCACGCGTGGGCTACTAATTTCTGTTTTTTTAGAGGCGCACAACAAAAGTTTAAAAAAATTAAGGTTGCAGGACCGCTCATATATGCGCATGTCTATAGTGTTTATTATAATTTTCTATGGAAATAGGTTTCACCAGAATCTCACAGTGCGCGCGCCTCTTCAAAATACAGAAAATTGGAGCCCACGCGAGCGAAGCCGCGGGCGGAGAGTTAGTTATTTTTTGAAGGTTTTTGAGAATTTATGTAATGTTTTTACCGTATCTATACGTTAAGAGTATAAAAAGACATGACCGCAAGTCAACCAAAATCTCACATTGTCACGTGGTGACATGACATTTTCACGACTTTAGAAGCGTATATCTCAAAAAATATTTAATTTAGCAAAAAACGCATTTAGAAACCTCTATTTCATTTTTAAAGACCTCTCTAATGACATCAAATTTAATAATTTATTCGCGAATTTATTTTTTTAACCTCCGTTTACTTGTATGGAGAGCCACCTCTAAAATTTTTTTTTTTCACATAAAATGTAGCCTATAAGTTGCACCTAATATTGGTCTATCAGCATGTGAAATTTTATCAAAAACTGCCCAGTGGTTATTACGTGATTGACGAACATACAAACAGATAAACAGACAAACAGACAAACAGACAAACAGATAAACAGACAAACAGAAAAAAAAAATTCTAACCATGGTTTTGGTATCTATAGAACATACATGTTGCATACCAATTACCCTTTTTGAAAAATATTAAATGTACAGAAATGGTTCGGTTACTGTTTTATTATATGTATAGATATATTTTTATTTATTTATAGGTACCGATTTTACGAGCGAAGCCACGGACAGCTGGTACTAGGATAAAGACTTGTTTGAAAATGCAGAAAATAAATGCACTATGTACATTTAATATTACGAATGTACATGGTTGTATTAACATTTGAGATGTTCATTATTGATAGATGCTCTAGTGTGGGTGTGTTAATACGGCGCCATCTTTAGCTCTAGTGTGGGTGTGACCCTTATAGAATTGTTTGTAAACAAACGATTTATAACTAATGTTAATGACACGTAGGAAGAACTGCTTAAATTAACGAAAAGTAATGAATGGTCTGTTGGTTTAGACTTAAATTATTATATTGATTCATAATATTATATTCATTCTGTGGGTAGTTTTTGATTCAGTAAATGCCCGTCGCAAAGGCGAATAGCTTTACAATTAATACCAAAGCCAGACTTTTTTGGGTATGACTTTTACGACGGACGCCAGACAGACTGACAGTTAGACATGACGAATTTATAAAGGTTCTATTTTTCGCCATTCGGCTCTGGAGATCCGGAAACCTTAAAATAGTCACAAGCGCTATTTAATTTAACAAGATGTTGCACCGACTTTGTATAGATTCAACCAAAATAAAACAAAAGTTTTTTTTTACTTTTAAAAGTAAGAAAATCGGTTCTTATTTTTGGCAAAACAATATCGTAAAGTATATTAAAAATTTATTGTAAAAATAAAATTTTAAAAAAATTACAATAAAAATTTTGTTAAGTATATTACTTATGAGAAAAGTGTAAAGACTGAAGTCCGTCAAAATATGTGAGTTTTTTAGAATTTAATTTCCTGAATAATGGCCAGAGGGCGTTATAATATATGATTTATAACTAAAAATGTGAAACTGTAGGGCAACTAGTAATAACTATAATTTACAAACACTTTTAGTGGCGAAACGCGACACAGTACGGGAAATCTGAGTCAGTGGAGTGAGCGTTTAATTGCGCTAGAAATAGATGCGCCCGCGCACCGCATACCCACCTGGACTGGGTGTATATGCTATGGGATGTTTGAAGCTAAATATTAATAAAAATATTATTATTATCATGGGCAGTTTGCTGGTGTCCCATAACACATTAAAAGTCTATAAAAGGGCCTCTGCGAGTTGGATCTATATCTCCGCGTAAGCCTACTAAAGGACCGGGCACTTTCCTTACGGGAGTGACCCGAGCATTATGAATAGAGAGATTATAATGATACAAAAAATGATACAAGATAAAAATACAAGTTAAATATATTAATGCAAGGAAAAGTCTAGTTTTACTATGGTCATATGAAGCATATTTTTTACTATAATTGCAATAAGCGATTTTCCTATGAATATAGCCGAGTGTGGTATCAAATGAAAGGTCTTGATTTATACAGCTAGTTTATATTCAATTTCTTTGTAATATAAAAAGCAGCTTCAACTAAAATCCATTTAATTTCAAAATGATTGTCACCCTCATTTACAAAATTATATTGGCTGCACTTCATCCGCAAACCCCAGACAGAGTCACGTCGCAGAGCTATAGGAATACAATCAAAATTAATTACTGCTTCTATTTTAGGAAGAAACTATTTTTGTAAAGGGTAAATTGACGTCTATGGGAAAAAAATATTTTATGTTTACAATTTTAAAAACAATGCAGTACTGTACTATAAAATTCAGTTTTTTTAGTTTCTTGAAAATAAATAATTAACATTGCTTCTATAAAAAGCTTACATAATTATTTTGATACTTAGTAAAAATGTAATCGGATTATTTTTGCCTACGTGTACCATGATAAGATTGCTGATAAGAATTTAGCTCTCAATCAAAAATATATAGAAAATCAACACATAAAATGTTTTATGGGAAACATTTTTCTTGGAGACCAATAATACCTCATTAAATTATAAATTACCTAATGATTATAATATAGGCATCATTAGTTTGAAAAAAAAATGTTTGGAATTAGAAAAAGGGAAGCACTATTTTTTATTTATTATTGTCTGGTTTCGGAGTATGTTAAACTATAAATAGGGATTCATTAAAGTAAACTGTCAGACAAATTTCAGATGAAATTTGATAATTATGCGTTGCTCACAAACGCAATTGTCACAATAAGTAATGTCTGTTACCCATAGATTATTAAGTAACTATTTAGTTATTATTCTCTGCAGGTTTTGATACTTCAATCATCCGTTCTGATTTAGGCTTGGGTAATGCTGCTTATAATATGTTAAATTGTATGTAATTATTTTTGGCTAACTATTAAAATAAAAAGTACCGGACATTGTTCGCTATCGAATAGATAAACAAGCGTCAAAGTAACTCAGAAACGCGGGCATATAAGGAAGATTTATTAATTATTTAGTTACGTCGCAGTTAGTTATACAACAGTTAGTTAATTCCGGAATGCGCTGGGAAAATAGGACGAGAAATGGTAACCGAGTCCACGACAGCCGATACTTCCGAGTGTCCGATGATCGTCACACTTCCATTCACGTTCTCCCACAGGTGTCCGTCACTTTGCTGTGCTCTGCTTGGGTCTGCTGATTGACCCCTCGTTAAAGAATAGTTAATTATTTATCCTATTTCCCACTACTGGTTATCATTATAAATGTGATAGTTATGTTTCTTTTTTAAGACAAAAATATTTAACTGAATTGGATCTAAGTAAAAATTACAAGTTAAAGGATGCAGATACTTAAAGATGTATGCAGATTAAAACTTAGTAAATCGACCAACCGTAGACATCATGTGTCAATCGGCCAATGCATATTTTATGTAGAAACTAGCTTATCCGCGCGGCTTCGCTCCCGTAGCATATTGTTATATAGCCTATAAAATATAACCTACTATATAGCCTATAAAATATATATATTACTCGTGGATAATATAACTTTCGAATGGTTTAAGAATTTTTTAAATCGTTTTTAGTCTATTTATTACAACCAAACAAACAAAGTTTTCCTCTTTACAATATTAGTGTAGATAAATACACTGATGTAGGTGTTAGAGAAAATAGTTTCGTAAATCGTTTCTTAACAGTAAAAAAGTCACAATGGCTTCCGAATCCTGTGTGTGACTTGTTATTCTCATGTAAAATTCTAGTCACAAGCGGAATATATCAGCCGGGAAGCGAACCTGCGATGCATGTCGTGCGGTAGCGCCGCTCCCACCATACTGACCCCTGTGGGAATTACGTTTAGATCATATCGTTGCACGCAGAAATATTTTTATTAAGTTTTACTTTGATGCACACATAAACTGTTATAAAATAGCGAAACATATATATATTAATATTTGATGTAGATATACCGAGTTGTGGATAAATATGTTGTACGTATACACATCAATAACTTTCTAGTTCATCAGCTAGACTGACGCATTGTTGCCTATATAATATAGTTTAATTTTAGTTTTTTTCTTTTTTATAACAAATTCTATTATACAGGATATAGCGTAAAGAGTGGATAAATATGGTAAAGAAAAAAAAGATGGTACCTGCAGATAGAGGGAGTTATGACGATTCTGAAAAATATATTTTTTCAGTAAAGGTCCCTCTGTTTTGGAGATTTTCAATATTTCTAAAAATTAAACAAAATACACCTTTGCTAGACTCTTTGTAGGGGAAATTTAAATGATGGGAAAATATGAAGAAATTGTGAATAGAATAGTAATAAAATAGTTCGTGTCTGTCAAATATGTCTCGTTTAAAAATTTCGGCATGAAGTTCGCTGGGTCACCTAGTTTGAAATAAAAATAAATAAATACATATTATAAAATATATAAAACTTAAACGCCAAGACTATCCTTAGCATACACGGAAGCTAGTTACCTAACAACTGTTGAAATCTACCCAAGTTTTATCAATCTACGCAATGAGATCTAATCTCAATAGCAATAATATACTTACATAATATATTAAAGCTTGGAATCCATTTGAAAGGCACCGCTCAGCGCCGCGCAGTCTACCGCCTACGATTCCGCCCACCAAATACAATTGCTTTTTCGTATTTAAAACCTGTTTCATATAATCAGACGAGGCAAGTTAGTTAGCTAGCAACGTTGGATTGAATAGCAAACACAATTTAAGAGATTCTACATGAATTAAAGCATTTAATTTAATTTATATCTTATATCCTATATATATAAAAGAAAGTCGTGTTAGTTACTCCACTTATAACTCAAGAACGGCTGAACCGATTTAGCTGAAAATTCGCAGGCAGAAGGCTTAGGACCAGGAGAATGACATAGGATACTTTTAATCGTGGAAATCCCACGGGATCGGGCTATATACGCGGGCGAAACCGCGGGGCAAAGCTAGTTTATATTATAAAGAGGGAAGATTTGTTTGTTTGTGTTGAATGGACTCCGATACTACAACACCGATTTGGATGAAATTTTGTACAGAGATTCTTTGAAACCCCAGAAATGTGAATAGTCATTTAATATACCTTTAGAAGAATTTTTCATCGAAAACAACAATAATTTATTGGATTTAAAAAATATATATAAGATAGCCAATTAATATTAATATTGTAAAATATAAGAGTATATCTAGCTTCGTGTATCTTCTCTGAAGAATCAACTTTACAAACTCAAATTAAAAAAAAAATAACAAAAAGGGGATTCGTAAATGCTTATTCATGCAATTTTCATGTGAATAAAAACATATTTCTACATATAATAGGGAAAAAGAAAAAGAATTGTATAGCATACTCTGCATACTAGCTGTTCCGTGCGGGTTCGCTCTCGTACCATAATGTTATATAGCCTATGTATGTCCAATAATCTCGGAGCCTATTCAATTCAAACAAACAAATAATCAAATCTTTCCTCTAGTTCTATTTACATAAAATCCAGCATGGTTTTTATGAACAAAACCATTTTTTAAACCCAGAAAAATATCTGCAATATAACCATACTACATAAAAATATAATGTTGCCATAACGACTCATTATATAACACAAAAGAGTATTATGTTCGCGCAAATTTATCAACATTAACAGTAATTTTGTATATATTAACATAATTATGTATTTTTTCTTGCCTTGTTCATTTGAGACTGTTGCTACTGTATTTCGAAAAAAATGTTGGGATTTTTCTAACAATGTAGGTGACGTTGAAGTCAAGAGTTAGTAAAGTAAAAGTGTGATAAAGCGTGGATCTTGCATTTGATCTTTTTCTAAAGTAGTAGCACAGATAATATAATACTATACTGTAGTAGTAGTGGTAGATTTACATTCCATTAGGTAATGAAACGGAATATAAAGTGGAGGATAGAATTATCCAATGAAAAGGGAGGGTCCTTGACCAGTCTGAACCACAGGACTGGTCGATGTGTCCCCGATTTTAACATCGCGATTTAGAAATTGTGTCGCCACGTGACTCCACAAGAGTAATATTCATGTGATCGATGGACATTGTCAGAGACTAGGTAAGTATGCAGGAGATTATAGAACACAAGTATGTGTGCCAGTGTGCAAGAACAGCTACACTCTGTATTCCATTTTCACAACTCGATGGGGCGAAAATACGACACGATCAGAGAGAGAACAGAGAGTGGACCTATATATATATATATATGGATAGATACAATTGTACACTCAATCTTCTTTGCTGTTAACATATCTTATTTAGAACTGCTAGACTAGAGGCTCGCTAGAACTTGTGTTGTAACTCGTATGAATCAGGACCTTTAATTTGATACCATACTCGGCTATATACATGAAATCGCCTATTGGACCGTCTTATTCCCGTACCAATTTCATTCAACTTCGAAATCCACATATTCTCTTGTCTTAACTATTCACCTACGAAATGTTATCAAGATCGAATAAACGATACTCCAGTTATTGTCGGATATATACAAACATACACTGGGCCATCTCAACTGGAAGACCTCACTGCGCTTAGTCAACAACTTTCAGCTTAAAAATTTATTAAAATGCCGTAGTTTTTTCAATTCAAATCTTCTAAACATAGTTTATTTTTGTCCACTGTCCAGTCACTAAACAAACTATGTATTTGTCCATTGTTATGTACTAGATACTAGACAAAAACAATGACAGGCGACCTTGCGGCTCATTACCGCGTCTAATTCATTGTTACCCACTGGGAAATGCAGCTTGGGAACAGCTGGACTTAGATTTATTTATCATTGTGATGGTATACTTATTTATTAGGTCAGGGGTTCCCAAACTGTGCGTTACGACGCCCAGCAGGGCTATTGCGTATCTTACTTGACAACTTTTTCTGGTTGCACACCGGAATTTGATGTCAACGAAAAATTAACAGATTTGGTATTGCGTATTGACATGAGTGGATATCATACTACGGTGTTTAACGGTGCTCATGGTGTTTGCATTGGAACAGCACTATTTTTATCGATATTATAATTCTAATGTGAAAACAATGTTTGTCAAAGGGAAATCAATTTCAAATTATCGATACAAAAACATATGTCAAAATGACTTACGGTGTCGATCAAATTTATATATTTTTATTTTGTTGGACACTGTTTATAGCCAATACATAAACGGTAGTTTGACAATTGATTGTTGGTCACTTTGCAAAGTGATCTACACTTTCAGTTGTCAACGAAGATACGCAATAGCCCTGCTGGTACGTCGCAAGAAGTGTAGAGGGGCGTCGCGAGGACTTCATTGCTTCCCCTCCCCGCACTGTCCCCTTAATCCTATTTG
>LQNK01001979.1:18682-37322 GCA_001586405.1 Phoebis sennae
TTTTGCCCATTAGTAATTTAACTTAGCAAATACCCCTGTAATAAAGACCCGTTTACCCCTAATATAATAAAAGACAAATAGGAAGGTGTGTGTTCTGTGCCTGACTGAGACATTAACTTATGTCTACAATCCTGGACATCAGTAGCTCCCAGTCTTACGCATCTGTTACACTACGTTGTAACACCATCCAAGAAAAACCGGTCATATTACCGTCTCGCTAACTCTTACATAACGAAGATTTGCACATATTTCGCTTATGAGTAACGGTAGCCTATTAGCAAATCCTTCGCGTTGCTGTCACACATCCTGCCATAAATATTCAATGATATAGATTATACAGAAATAAAATCGATTTTTATCAATGTTTTTTGTTTTAATTGCCTTTATCGGAAATTCCCGAAAATTGGAACGAATTCATACAAACATTTTGACAGAAACATCTGATTTTCGTTACTTTCTGATCGGATTCGTATTTTTGAATAAGGGACCAAAAAGTATCGAAAATCGGAACAAGATTCATACAAATTTTGACACAAACGTCTTCGTTCTGACCCGATTTGGATTTGTGAATCAGTACCCTGGTGCCAAACGGTCAATTCTACCTCCTTCCCGTTCCTTATTTATCCTTTAAATTATTATTACGAAAAATAATTGACAGGAAAAAAATTGTAAAAAGTTTTTAATACAAAATTAAAAAAACAAATTTAAAAGCCTAACAAATACTGCAAAAAATCTAACCAAATACTTTCCCACCAAACCAGTGCCTAAAAAATCTACCATGCACAAAGATATGACATAAAAAAGTTAGGTTATTAACATTACACTAATTAATTGACGCTCATATCCGACGCGTCTATTGGAAATAATTAAAGCATCGAGATTGATATGAAATCATTTAGATTTAGAAAATAGTATGTCGGATGCTTTTAATATAATGGTTTAATTAAGTTGATACATGCCAGTAACTGCAAGACTTATATTTAAACTAAAAAGGTTGTTAAAAGTATACATTCTTTACAAAAGTAAATAAAAATGTCAATCAATTTTCAATCAGTACAGAGCTAAAACTTTAAATATTCCTGAATAAATATTCTTGGACATTTAACACAACAATGTAGTCCCGCAATAGACTTAGAGCATTCTAGTTAATAGTCGATTAACACTTTTCAAATATATAACTTATCACTTTAAAAGATTTATAATTCATTGGTATACAAACAAATTCTATCTTTACAGTACGTAAGTATATTTGTTATTAATAAAATGAATGATTATTCTTCTTACTGAGGTTCTTCGACGATAATGATTGCTCTAAAAGTTATGACTTTACATTTTACAATCCATAGTATCTGCCCCAGCAGTATTCTATACAAAATGTAATTATCTTTCTCCATATGGTTTTTCTGAGTCGCCTCTGACCTCCTTTTAACAACAAAAGAACACTTTAATAGAGGTTGCAAATTGCAATGTTTTTCTATCAGAATACATAATTTAAGCGATTTTTGTTACAAGCAGGACAATTAAATTTTACGTTATCTGTGTAACAAAAACCGCCATATTGAATATTTCGCGCCAAATTTATACCAAAGAAAAGATCCAATTGCTCTACTTAGCTCACAAAAAAGTCAATTGAGGCGTCAAAAGTTCGCAAATACAATCGTAATAAAAATTAAAGATTGCGGTATTCACAAGAACTATCCAGTTACGGAAACACCGTTACCATTAATTTCGGTCCAGTTTTCGTAACGTAAAAACATGACATCCAAATTACGACAATTTAAGTCTTAGTTCTGGTAAATAAAATCGAAATTAGATTATGTTAAGAAGGAAGGAGATGTAACGTCCGCTCCAGTTTGTGATTACAAATGGTAAGCAAATTAAGATTGGGTTACAATATTACAATATTACCAATGCATAAGTAGTGATGTGCTCAAGGACGTTTAATTCTCATAATTATTTCGATGATATATCGATTGGCAAATACTACATTCGAAACATAAATGTGTGTATCTAAATCATGTTTACGATGTAAAGAATTAGAATGTTTTTATGTAAAATTGGTCATTTTTTATAGAGAAATAACGAAATAAAGTACCTTCCTTTTTTAATATGTTGTAAACGAGCATGTTGTTTGTATATTTAAATAAGTATTTCATGGCTGAATGCGTTAAGTAAGGCTTAGCAAAGAATTGACTTCACTTTTTGCATGAATTACAAATAATTCCATAGGCAAGTGCTAGTCTTATTAAAAAGTAGAAAATAAATATTTTAGTACGAAACTAAGCAAAGCTATGAAAACTAGATAACTGATAGACATAACTAAACATACCTTTTTGTAAATACATACAATAAATAAATTAACACCCAGACAGTAGAAAATTACAATGTTAATCACATCATAATTTTCTCCTCGTGGGGATCGAACCCACACCCTCCGGCGCAAAAGACCAATGCTATATCCACTGCGCCAATCGGGTCGTTAAAACTAATATCTGTCCCTTGTCCCACTAAACATAATACTTTTACCCAATTCACAAGCTATTTTAAGTCCATTATGGATAATAATGGTACATTATTCCGTACCAGTAAGCAAGTGTTTTATAGAAAGGGAGAATAACCAAATTCTGAATAAAACCAGAGAAAGTAACGATATTTGTATAAAACCGAATATTGAAATACGTGTCCCCACATTTAAAAAAAAAAATTTAGTTATCTAGCAATGTTCGATTCCATTTTAAAATTTTGAATTTTAGTAAGAGCGTTTTCACGTTACCCGATCCGATATTGCCAACACGATATCGGCAAATAAAATAAAACAATAGGCGGCCTTATCGCTTTAAGCGATTTTTTCCAGGCAACCCTTGAATAAGTGTGATGTGATCTCAATTATCTCAGCGTGTAAATTAATTGATCAAATGCCGATATTTTAACAGCACATGGTAAAAAGAAAAAAGATAGTTTCAGACTCGAGAAGGCACATAGAATAGTTTGTATTCCAGAAATCTATGGGAACGGGAATAACCTCCTCCTTTTTTTGAAAGTCGGTTAAAAAACAGGAGGCTTTACTAGTGGTCAATAAACATAGAAGATAAATAGGTTGGGTTTTCCCCACAATACTGAATGATAAATAGCTCCCCTGACCGATTTCGGCCATGGTGGCCAATCTCAACAGAGACTAGCCAGCTGCGCAGGAGATATTATAGTGCACAAGTGTACGCGCGAACACAAGTGCACTCTCTTTTCCTTTTACTCTCATAACCCGATGGGACGGCAGACCGACACGACCGGAGAGAGATCAGGCGCAGGACCGACGGCTTTACGTGCTCTCCGAGGCACGGGGGTGTTCCAACACCGCCAACTTCCAGACTCAGGGCTGTTACTATGATTTCTTTGTCAGAAAAATCCTAATAACATTTTTTTTTGGCCCCACCCGGGAATCGAACCCGGGACTCCTCGATCCGTAGTCAAAGATGCAACCACTAGACCAACGAGGCAGTCACTGAATGATATATATACAATAGGTGTAAATATTAAAGTTTGCTTTTTGTGTATATTATTTATGGTCAATGATCCCACGCTTCAACCTTCCAACGACCTAACAATGACTTATCAGAGAGCCATCTTTAACTAAATCTGAAGGTTTGGAGTTTCATTTAATTTTAATATTACTGCAGTACAATTGTTTTATTAATGCTAATTTTAAACAATCTATTACTAATTACAGCATACAGATCATTAAATGAGAATATGTCCATCAAATGCTGGCGGAGATTAAGATTCTAAATGTTTAATTATTTGATTATTTAGCATTTTTATTGTAAAAAACTTGGTTTCAAACATTACAACTGTTTTATCATACTATAAAAACAAATAAATTAAAATCTTTAATAAATTCTTATCCATTTTAAACCTACTATCAAAACAGGGCCTATATTTTAAAATATTAATTGCTTCTTTCCGCAACTACACTCACGTTCAATTCTGCATAAAAGTTTCCGATCCCATGTACCTACAAACAAAACTTCATCAAAATCAGTCTAGTAATCTAGCGTGATTGACAAGCAAACAACCAAGATTTTCCATTCAATATTAATAGGATAGAAAGGGTAATTTTTTCCTCATTTAAAGGACGTAGATTTTTCCAGCAGTCCCATATTTTCAGTTTCACCAATCTTCCTAATGATACAATGCCGTAATCAAGAAGAGTGTGGGAGCGGTGTCATGTTCTATTCCCGAGGTTCCACCTTATTGCCTGTACTCGGAAGGCGACAATCTTAATTATGAAACTGGATACAAGTATCAGATTTGTTTACAATTACAAACGTGGGTGTACGAGATACAAGGCAATTTGGTCTTAGATACTCTGTGGTATACATAAAAGTGTTGCTTTATGTAGGTATCACAGATAACAATGGACCAAAGACAATTAAAAACAAAATACCATAGATTACGAAATTAAAAGCCGCCATTAAGAGTAACAACTTATACTTTTGATGTGGTCTTTCGAAATTATTTATGTTTTAGGTATAAATAACCCAGCGTAATAATATACATAATAAAGATTATAAAAGTTATAAGGAAGACGATAATTTCCAAAAAACCAATGCCTACTTGAAATAATTGTATTTTGTAAAATTACATGATTTGGCAGAAAATTACTATAGCAAGCGTTCAATTTCGTAATTTTTTTTTTTGCGGATTTTGTCATTTTATTATATTTTGTACTTTGTAACGTACAACTTATAATTTGACAATATTTAATGTGTTTGCACAGACGTCAATTTGAGGAAGATCATAAAAACATCGGTTAAACCTTGTATTTCAACAAGTCATTCTGTTTTTATTATTTTAAATTTACAATAATAAACGTGATTTCTTTAAACCAGGAAAATTCAAAATCCGTGATTTACGTCGGGTTTTCCCGGTGCGTTTGCACCACTCTAACCTACGTGTATTTAAATATGTTGTCTACAGTACAGTAACATTATAATTACGTAATTATTTTCTTCTCAATAACATTTTACTATTTTTTTATTCACAGTGTTGGTACACCCCTATTTGAAAATTGCATTAGAAATGAAATAAAGAAAATGAAATTAATTCATATTTCTACAAAGGTCTCTTCTATATATGTACCTTTACTTTTACGTTGTAAGTTATCGGACCGCAGGAATTATTATTAGACAATCTACTGGTTCTATCTTTTAGTACTTTTAGTTAAGAGAGACTCTCTTGCTACAAAAAGTTATTTAGATATTGATTTAACACCTGTTTAGTAAAACATTGTCTAATAATTTAAACATGTCGTGTGTTTTACTTAAGTAAATGTTTAAACAGCGTGTTTCTCTTAACTATCTCTAAACAACCCTTTGTAGGAACGATTTTGAAACAGTTGTTAAGGTTGTATAACATTTTTGTAGTAAGACCGATTAAGTTTTAAACCCATGACATCATTATCAAAAATTCACCGACTGGCAGTGTAGAAAAAAAACAGGCTAATTAATCATTGCTCATATCTGATGTTAATTTAAAATCACGCAATATCTTAATTCGATTATCACCCATATTTGGTGCCCCGTTGCCCTTAACCGCCCCCGTGCAGAGACCTTCACATCCCTTCACTTGTTTTATTTATTATAGTCATTAAAGTATTACAAAACACCTTCATTTTATGAATGTTGACGACAATTTAAGGTGGAACTTTAATTATTCATTTTTAAATATAATAAAATTAATTTAAATGTCACTTTCATTCCCTTTTCGGGAAAGACAAAAGTGCGCGTATAAAATTTTAATTGGCGATACTAAAAACGACCCACAGATTACACTGTTCTTTATAAATCGCGTAATTGCTGATTTTTCCAGCGAAATACATAATTATAAATTGCTCTCAAGCGAAATAATTTTAAATTATTGTAATAACACGAGCTAAGAGCTTTTACCTGCTCTCGCTCGCATAAATTGGAGGTCTATAGATCAATAAATATTATTATTCAAAAGTTATTTTTATTCAAACTTTCATCAAAATCTGTTCAGTAGTTGCGTCATGATATATGCGCCTAAAATATCCAAACACACATAAAATTCACATATATATTCATAGGTCGAAAGGCACTTGTTATAAAATAATAAAATAATATGACATCGTGCAATAAAACTAAACTATTAGCTTATTTGTCGCTCGCTAAAAGTTTTTACGACAAAACAAAAACCTCCAAAACATCGAAATACCATATTTCAGTGTTAATAGCTCTGTATTTGGGCTTATTTAGGCCTCGTGGGGGGCAGTGGGCGGCGCCCACGGGTGATTGAAAGGTGATATGTTGCGACATGGTTAGGTCAATGTAATTTATTAAAGGTTATTGTTAATTCTCATAATAAAGTCTTCAAAATTGAGAAAGAAAAGTTACGTGAAGAAATGAAGTTATAATTGGTTTTCCTGTAATCTTATCTCTACTAAGCTTCTTATTGGTGAAGATTTATATAACTATGGCTTATATTACTCTGAGATAAAGATATAATATATAAATGGCATTCTAGTTACAAAAGAAATTATTATATAACTATGGCTTATATTACTCTGATATAAGAATATAATATATAAATTGAATTCTAGTTTTTAATCGGTTTAGTAGGTGTCCCCTTATTATATGAGTTAAAAATTTCAGTCTTGGCAAGATCTACAATTGCCAGGAAACGTATGTATATATATAAAAAAATTGTGGCTAATTTGGAAAAAATTGAACTGCTGTTTAAACACTGAAGTCCCTGAACTTATTGGAATTATTATACGTGTAATATAAAAATATTGTAAAATTATTTGAACCTTACAATATTCTTCCGCAATCCAATTCTTTCATAACATGGCAGGCATAATAACATCAAATTTAATGTCGTAAATATTGACTCTAGTTAGTTGTAACAACCCACACTCGGTGTACTAGGCGTTAGGTTTGGTCAGAAAGCCCTATAAGGCCATATAATACGATATTAAGGGCTTTATAGTCGTTGTTTTTTCTTCACACCATCTCGCAATGTCCTCCTACGTTGTTTTTTAATTAATTAATTATGAGACACATAGGGTAGGCCAAATTTGACCGTCATGTTACTGACGAAAAAATAACACATTTTTTTCACAGAATGATTGATTTCATAATGAGTGAATTTAGAAGAAGTATATAAATTGTTTTAAGTTATTTAAGATCTTGTTACTTTACTACAGTATGATGTCTTAAATAAATAAAATTATTTTAATTTGAGTCCAGTTTTCGACATAAGTACAAAAAAATGTACTAAATCAACAAATACGACCTATGTTACTCGTAGTTAATGTAGCTTTCGAATGGTGAAATATTTTTTTAAAAATCGGTCCAGTAGTTTTTGAGCCTATTTGTTGCAAAGAAACAAACAAAGTTTTCCTCTTTATGATATTAGTGTAGATTCCAAAGAATGCAATGTTATGAATATATTTCTTATCTTCAGTCTATTTGAATAATAACAATACTGTTCGTACAAAGATAAAATAGCGACAAGGAGGAAAGGATAATGTTTTTACAGAAGTTACATTTACAAACAAAGTAGCAACTAGCAAGGACGAAATTAGATTGTCGGTTTGTTTGCCGTGCTTCGTTTGAACGACTATTCCTGTAAAAGTTATTAGTACAAACTAGTTTGTGCCCACGGCCTCGACCGCATTTATTTTCGGATCAATAAAAGGTACCCTATCACCTTATTCAGCTAAAAGTCTATCTGTATATGCAATTTCTACAAAATCTGTTTAGTAGTAGGTATTAGGGTGATTGATAAGCGGGTAGTGACCATTTTTTTTTCCTTTTTTTATTATATTTTT
Source organism: Phoebis sennae (assembly GCA_001586405.1). NCBI lineage: Eukaryota > Metazoa > Arthropoda > Insecta > Lepidoptera > Pieridae > Phoebis > Phoebis sennae. The sequence continues at coordinate 26,532 of LQNK01001979.1, forward strand.
TAACTAATAGCCAGTAGTAAATTAAGATCTTGTATCTACATTTTGAAAATATGACAACGTGAAACGGGTTTTGGTACTGTTTCGTCAATGGTGGTCAAGTGTACGGAATTGAAAGTAAACTTAGAGCTCAATACTACCATAATATATTCAATCTAAGTAATGCGTAAACATTTTTGAAAATGTATTCCATTCTTGTATTCAAACGAATTGTTATTTATCCTTATTAGAGCCAGCAGCTATTCTAGCTAGTATTCATGTAAACACGGCGAGAAAAGCAGTAGTTCCGTGAAGCTAACCCTTCACATCCTGCCAATGTCAAGTTCGCCACGTGTCCGCATTTGAACGTAAACGTACCATTACAACTGCAGTCTTCAATGTCCGTCCGTCTTCAATGTCCGCCGTATATTTTGACTATAGTCTATACTCTATAGCACAAATTTCAGGCCGCTAAGACACTGTTCTAAATTCAAATAATTGAAGAACAAAATTAAAATTGGCCATTGGCTATTCCTATTTATAGTTAATGTGTATTGTTCGTGTATCGTATCTACTTGATGCTAAAAATGTTGAACAATGAAATGCACATTATTTTATAAAACGTCGGCCGTAATCTAGTTCATAATTTAAGTAAATATACATGTTCTGTATAAATGTCTTTGTCGCATCAATCCGAAATGCAGCGCTTAAGAAAAAAAATAATTTAACTAAACAAGATCATGTATAATGCATTAGTTATTAGATCAGATTCAGAAATCATTTAATAAAAACACATTTTTTTTAATTCTCATCATTTCATTCATGTCCTTATTGTTCATTATTAATCTTAACTTAAACTTCTGATTTTTGTTTGAGGGCCTGATGACCCGTAACACAAGTATTTATTATTTAATACTTATTTCGGACACCAGTCTCTCACAAATGATAGTCATAAACATTCAATTTACGATCGTAATGTACCCATTTGTGATGAGAGAAATGAATTAAAATTAAAACAATACATCTTTCAACTTTAGTTTTAAAAATAAACGATATTCAATAAAATACTTTTTAAGGGTTTTAAACGCGGTTTATTATACATTATTTTACATTATTATAACGCGTTTAAAATCGTTTAAAAAGTATTTTATTGTTGGAAAGTACTCGCGTTAAAACACCAGAAAATACTAAACGATATTTACTTATTAAAATATTTCAGTACATAATAATTGAAGTAATCCACAAATGTGAAATGCTCCAGCCTCCAGATGCAGACCGCGCATCTGTTCGCAGTTCCCACACCCACGTCTTACGGATTTCGTTTTTTTGCCAGTCGGAAGTGCCTTCCTTATTGTTTTCGACGTTTTTTGTAAGGATAGTAATTTAAGGTCTATCTTTATTAATAGTGAGGATTTATATAGTTGCAAGGATGTCGTAAAAGGAACACCTTTAGACCGATTTTTCTCAATTTTAATAGAGATCAAACCATTTCTTCTTGCCAATTTTCAATCAGATAAAATCATCCATATTTGAGCGGTTGATTAACAAAGATACAAATAAATGTCAAGCATTTACAAAATACATATATATTATATACATATAAATAGAAATTGTATTTTTGCGTAGATAAATTTATTATCAACAGTCAATTTTATTGATGGGAAATATTTTAATATAACAATATTTATTTTAATCATAATTAAAAAATATTACACCATAACATTCTTAGCTTCCCGTCATTAATTAATTTTAATTAAAACTATCATTTATATCACCCAAATGGTCATACCAACAATAAAAAAAATATGAAAATAATGTATGTAACCTACATTACGAAAGAAAATGTTGTGTTCTAATTTCAAAAACAATTATTTGTACTAAACCACAAGACGTGTTTAACTATTGTGCGTACAATTTATTTCTAAAAACACAAACAAAGCTCTAATAACATACAAATAGAGTATATAATAACTTGTCTTTTAACATAGAAGCATATTGCTTTACGCGAAATTGATGCAGCACAGGTGGTAAATCTAGTTCCCACAGACAACAATACTTTTTTTTTAATTTCACAAGTGGCATCAGCCCACTCTCACATGCTATTCGAAAAAAAATAATGAGGTTAGTGATGGGCTGTTATAAAAATTTTAATCGATGTTTGTCGATGTCATATTTATGTTTAGTACTATGCATACAATATAAATCGTTTTTATAATTTTTTTGCGATTTACATATAACAACTAATTAAAAATATAAATAGATTTTTGGTATTAGAAATAACTAAATAAAAATAATATAACAATCAATGAAGTATTTTTTTTACCAAGTGACTAGGTTTTCATTTTAAAATATAAGAAATTTACTTTTATTAAAAAAAAACAATACGAACAAAACGTTAGATGTTTTCAGGCGAAATAAAATTGTGTTGAAGCTAAAAATAGTATGATTCTACTTGTAAAAACATTCTATTTTTTTATAAAACATCGATACATGTGTCTAAAATCCTACATCTCTAAAATGCAATCTTCCGTGTTCAGTCCCACACGCTATGGTACCCAGTTGTACATCTCGAAACCAGAACAAACGACAATACGCGGAAAGTAGAAAACAATATCTAGCTGTAAAGAAATGAAGAGGAACTATCACTTATGTAACTGGTACCTACTGTTTAAAAGTACGGTTTCAATTTCTACTGATTGATTCAGCGAGATTCGTTGTATGGTATTGAATATTGATTATTATCTTTCCTTCCTACAGCTGTTAGACTAACAGACGAGATATGAACTGTAGGAAACATTGCACTAAAAAGAATTCTAAAAATCTCTCACATATAGTTTAGCACGTCATTACCGTCTGAATATCTGTCTATTTTTATATTATTTAAATTATAAATAAATTAAGTAGAATATAATAGAGTAAAAATCACAATCTCAAATTAGATTAGAACATTGCATTTCTTTGGCTTTGAAAAAAAAGAAAATAATTTCTGTTTTTTTTTCAGATGCTGTGGTTGATTATGGAATGCTTCCTTCAAACAATGTACACAAATATTGTGCAATTATTATTATTAATTACTCGCACGATTTACTTTTGTGTGGTTGATGTTACAAATTGAACGTGACCGGCTTTTATCTTCCTAGTTCCTGTAACAAAAAATATCTACCATATTTTTATAGACACAATGTTAATCGCTTTTAAGCGGTGTCTGCCTAGGGTCACACAATTGAGTCAGTTTAAACTCTTTATATGTTAAAAAGGTACCATCAATGTTTTTGACCTCAACGTAAAATTCTATACTTAGATCCATAATTTTTGTCACACCTATTCCTCATTTTTAACCAACTTCAAAAAAAACGAGAAGTCTATAAATTCGGGGGGTATTCATTTCTACAATTGAATAGAGTTCAATTGCGCTCTACACTTAACATAAAATATAAATAACTAGTTGATCCGCGGCTTCGCTCCCGTAGCATAATATTATACTTATATAATTATTATAGCCTATGTTGCTCGTGGTTAATGTAGCTTTCGAATGTTGAAAGAATTTTTAAAATCGATCCAGTAATGTTGAGCCTATTCATTACAAACAAACAAAGTTTTCCTCTATATAATATCAGTGTAGATTGTTAGCAACTTGCATATTCTAGAACATCCTCACAAATCCTAGGTAGAATCGTGACCTTATTAACATAGGTCTTACGCTCAATCTAGACGCTAACAATAGCCTGACTCACATTGCAATTATGCAGTGGTAATAACTAAGACTAATTGCGCCGAAATCGTGTGCAACTTTTTATGGAAATCAAAACAATGCAACGTAATATACCTTAGCACGCGCAAATTACTAAAAATTTAGTCGGAATACAAACAATTTGAACTCTATTCGATTTACCCTAAAAAAGGAAAATTTAAAGACTTTTGGATATGATTATTTATTACAAACCTATAATTAAAAAAAAAATACAAATAGATCTATAAATACCAGAGATAATATGCAATTACATAAAAAAATACGGTCGAATTGAGAACTTCCTTTTTTGAAGTCAATTAAAAATAGTAATTGCGAGTGTGTTAATCAAAGTTATCGGAGGAAAGTTAACACTAAAAACTAAATAAACATTTATCTTAGGGATTTATATATTTACTAGCTTTCCGCCCGCGGCTTCGCACGCGTGGGCTACTAATTTCTGTATTTTGTAGAGGCGCACAACAAAAGTGTAAAATAATTATGGTCGCAGACCGTTGAAATATGCGCATGTCTATAGTTTTTTTATAATTTTCTATAGAAATAGGTTTGACCAAAATCTGACAGTACGCGCGCCTAAAATTTTAGCCCACGCGAACGAAGCCACGGGCGGAGAGTTAGTTATTTTTTGAGGGTTTTAAAGAATTCATTAAGCGTTTTTATCGTCTTAACCTATAGATATTGGGGACATGCCTTTTTATACTCTTAACGTATACGTTAAAGTATAAAAAGGCATGCCCGCAATCAACCAAAATCTCATATTGTCACGTGGTATTACACATTTACGACTTTAGAAGCGTATATCTCAAAAAATATTTACTTTAGCAAAAAGCGCATTTAGAAACCTCTATTTTATTTTCAAATACCTATCCAATGATATCTCATTTAATGATGTATTAGCGAATTTATTTTTTTACCCTCCGATTACATGTATGGAGTCACCCTTAAAAATATTTTTTTCAAATAAAATGTAGCCTATAAGTTGAACCTAATATTGGTCTATCAGCATGTGAAATTTTATCAAAATCTACCCAGTAGTTATTACGTGATTGACGAACATACAAACAGATAAACAGACAAACAGAAAAAAAAATTCTAAGAATGGTTTTGGTATCTGTGGAACATACATATTACATACCAATCACTCTTTTTGAAAAATATTCAATATACAGAAATGGTTCGGTTACTCTTTTATTATATGTATAGATTTAATATGAAGATAAAATGAAAGATATTTCCCATTAAACAACTATTTTATTACCCGTTTTTATTGATTTACTCTCAATCAAACAATAAATCATTGTACTACAAATTACAATTATTCTCGACTAATATATCTCAAATTACTCTCAATATATAAAGCTAAGCGCCCACATATCGATATCGTACGTATCGTATCCATATTGTATATGGAATATGCACTGCGTATGACGTACAAAGGATATTATGATCCATACCGGCCCGTGGACGCTTATCATAATTTTTCAGAAATGTATATGTCGCAGTAAGATAGAAAAAGCCGTAACATAGTTATATCCCTAGGGATATAATTATATGCCGTAACATAGTTATGGGAAAGCGATTCATTACTATCTCACTAGGAATATAGTTATAAAACGGACCAAGTTTAGTGATATACTTATATTACTAGATTAAGTTTAGGGATATAATTATATTACGGCTTTTTCTATCTTACTGCGACATATACACAGCACACTGTAAGTAGAGATACATAATTGTTGTATTTAGGATTTTTAGCTTTATATGCCATTTACATGTTATATTAATTGAAATTACACATATTTCACACAAACTGTTAAATATACTAAACATTTTTATAACAATAAAAAATCATTTTTATGTGAGCAATATTTTCTCATGATTTAATACAATATAAATAAAAACATATCATATACATTAATACCAACATTCTCTTTGGCTTTTACACATCAACAACCAAACCTATGATATGTTATCCATTGTATGGAAAAATATAAAAAATTAAAGAGCAAACATAACAAAATAGGACATGGTAAATTGATATAACAATAAGCACATTTAGCTTAAGGCTAATATAGAACATATCAAAAACTTTGGAAAAAATTATAATAAACATTAGTTTTATTTATTAATTATTACTTTTAGAACATTCAAAGCTGCATTATTGTATCCTGGACTACATAGGGCATTGTCAAATAATAAGTCTTCAAATTTATAAAAACATTATTAATTACACCATAGTAATTTCTAAGAACTCTCCTGACCAAAAAAATATTTACTCCTTACTTAAAAAAATATTGTTTGTGATGGATGATATTAAACTATTTGTACATTTACAGTCACTTATATACTTATTTTCACTTGTCCTTAAACATGTCATAGAGTACTTTACACATCCTGTATAAAGGCAGCCCTACAACAGTAAAATAGTCACCCTCTACCCTCTCCACAAAGGTACCACCAACGCCTTGGATGCCATAACCACCAGCTTTATCCCTGAAAGCAAGAAAATTAAATTATTTATTACACTTTACTGTATATTAAAGTAAAGTGAATTTATTTTCAAAGCTAAATTCTAATCTATAAGGAATATCAAAAAGTAAGCACTTTTCAATGAGTTTGCAACAACATTGCATCATTGGAATTTTGAAAAATTATTTTACCATTTTGCGTTGATCTTGCATAAATAAATCAGGGATATTTTTTGCAAGGTCAATGTTGAGAAAATGCCTAAATGGTAAATTTTACTTATATTTCATCAGATTCCGACCAACACAAATTGATGTGACATGTGAATTGATTCACAGCTCCGTCTCACAAGTTACCCATGTCTAGATAAGTAAAAATAAATAAAATAAAACAAAAATACTTTAATTGCCATAAAACAAAGGTTTTACAATTAAAAAATAGATAATTAAACATAATGATAATAATAAATAATTATGGCAAAAGCCGATATGACAAATCAATACTGTTTTTCAGTTACCCCTAGAAGTAGGAACTGAAAGATGAAGGAGAGAGAGAAACAGAAACAAAGAATTGAAAGATAACTAAGACACAAACATGAGCGGGTAAATAGTAAGTATTATTAAAAATCCTTATTCCTCACTCACATTGGTTCTCCAGTAGCAATATATCCCTTGATTTGCTCTTCGTCCAACTTGCCAAAGAAGACATCAGTCTTCTCTGTGAATTTCACCACTCTATCTGCAGATTTCACAACTACACCGGTATATACAGTGTGGCTCCTGCCTGAAAGCCTGTAAAAATAAATATAATTAGGTTGGAAGTCTAATATTGTACATCTTTTATTGCACCACTTTGTCGAAAACAGAAAGAACTGGTTGAAATATATACAAATATTTTTAAATGAGAAATGTCAAACATAAATAGTGAACCTCAACAGCTTTGTCTATCTAACATCTTATATATGAGTGAAAGAAAATGGTGTACTTATTAAGAACTAAAGTACATCCTTGACTCTCTAGTGTGATATATTACTGCAACAAAGAGAAAAAATATTGTGCTGTATTTTTTTACTTAAGTCTGCCACTTTATTTATTCATTCATTCAAAACAGCATTTTTGTAGTATATTATCTCTATAGCTTTTACCGAATTACCTTGACAACATTTCAAAAGCCTCCTCTTCAGACGTTGGCTTCCCAAACATTATCCCATCAAGAGTCACCATTGTATCGGCACCGATCACCACATCTGGCGGTGTACCCTCACTCTTAAGTCGATTATCCACTTCCAATACTTTCTGTAACGCAGTTTCTTCTACGAAATCAGAAAAGTTTTTAAAACTTTTAGGATCTAAATTTTCTTCAAAAGTTGAAGGACAAAGCCCCACTTTTAAACCCTGAAATACATAAATTATTTGCCATTCACGAATGAAACTTTTTAATTTATATTATTATTAAAAATGTGCTTACAATATTTTCTATAAGTTCTTTTCGACGTGGAGAAGCACTAGCCAATATTATAGATTTTTGTTTCAAAACGTGCATTACTGGTTGCAGCATTTTTAATTAGAATATAATGTTATTAATTGGTTAATATTAAATTAAAATTAGTTACATCCAATTTAAAAAACAATATAAAAACGAAGGTTATTATATTGTTATCAACTTCAAAATTCAAATTCAAATGACAGACATGAGATATACATTATTTTATCTGTGAACAAGTTGAAGTAACTCAAACCATAGACATACAGCTCACATAATTTTGAACTATGTTGTTCATGTCGGTCTATTTATTAGCTAATTATGGAAATATAATAAATACTTGATTCACACAGTTAACATAATGCAAAATACAATCAAAATCCTATAAAAAGGCTATAAATTGTTTAAGAGTACAGTACAACAATGCATTCCGTATGCTCATGGGGTTGCCACGATACTGCAGTGCTTCCAAAATGTTTGCTTTGTATAGAGTAGATGATTTTTATGCTGTCATGAGAAAGATCTTTTCCATTAGGGATAGGATAAATAAAAATGTTAATAATGTAATATGTGTATGTAATGATATATATTTCAATAAATTTTGTCACATTTGGATGTTCAAACTGAAATGTAAAAATAATAACATGTAAAGCTACTAACCCTATTTTCTAAGATATTTTGTAATTACTAACAAATATTGGCAAGCAGCCTGAAATAAATAAATTATTATTATTATTAAAATCCGAAAAAAATGCAATCATAATTTACACTTACTTACATGTGGTTAAAAGGTTTATATTGATTTGCTATATTCTAAAATAAACTGAAAAATATATTTAAGTGTTTAATAGATTTAAACAGGCTCAAATAAATTTTCATGGGAAGGTGATAATATTATATGTCGTATGCATAGTACCTTCATTTTTTTTTTAATAAACTAAGTTTTTTTAATCTGTTATTCGCATCGTGCAAACATGTCTTCTTCTTCTTCTTCTATGTCGACTGTCGAAGTGTCGAATTAAGACATTTCAATTTTCATGTCGCTGTCATTGCATTCGGCTTGCGTCTGTGTTTTACTGTTTTTATAGATCTGATAACATGTTTGCAGTGTAATGGACGAGTTAATACATTAAAAATGAATACCCTCTTGACGTACGTCCGTACTTTACTGGGTTGGGGTGATAAAGATACAGAAATTAAACTAAATGTAAAACGACAAAGGTATGGCTTTGACACTTCTTGTTTACAACATTATATTTTAGTTATGGCGGCAAAGTAGTTGCAAATTTTAGAGAATTAGAAAGAAAACGACGTAAATATGATAAAAATACCGCTATCAGTGGCTTCCAGGTTTTGGAAGTGTGTATTGTTAGTATATATTAAATGTTAGGTCGATAAAACGTGTTCTAACAAGTTGTATGTTTTAGGTCGGATTATGATGATTTTCCGTCTGATGATGAAAGCCCAAAGAGACTGAAAAAAACTATTTTTCCAGAAGTAATGTCTTCAAAAGGTAACCTCTTAATCCATGTTACGGATTAGCCTTTTCTATCGTAGAAATTAAAATTGATTCGTACTTTCAGATATTTTAGACGATAAGAAGTTAAGGAACGTAAGATATGTGCCCATAGAAGTTGAAGATGGACCTAGTACATCGACACCTTATGAGAGTATTAATAAAGAGAATCGGATAAGAACAGTGCCAATAAAATTAATTGGTAGACAAAATGGGTCCTTGACTCCACTGAGAAAACCAAGAGTGCACACCCCTGTTTCACCTGTCGTCCGAGCAGTAGTTGTCGATGACAATGATGATGATGATGATGAAAACGAGGTATACAATTTATTTTGAGTGTCATTTTTTTAATTTTATGCCATTGAATTTGAGATTATCTCGCTTTTATACTTAATTTGTTGGATTTTCCCACAACCATTGACATTGCAGAGGCCTTTCACCTTAACTTATAAAATAGTAATCCATTATCCTTATTAGTGTAAAGTCTTACATTGAAATTATTATAAATTATTTTCTATCCATCTTTAACAAACATGTAACACTAATTTAGATACTTTATGAGTTGATACTAGAATAATGAAACATTACTTATTTTAGGTAACTCTAGTAGAAACAAAACCAGAACCATCAAAGATACCAACAAAGTTGTATGTCAATTTGGATGATGAGAATAATGAGGATGATGTTGTTTTTGTGAAGAGAATATCCACCCCTTCACCACGCCAACCTTACAAGTTCTTTGTCTCCAAAAATACTGATGAAGTGGATTTTGTGGGCAACGATGGTGCCAAATACAAATTATATGGAAAAATCAATGAAAGAAAATCTAGTTTATCACCAAGATCATACAGCATACTAAGACATAATACAGGAATTTCTAAACCGTACAGAAAGACACCAAATGTTTCTCTGCCGAACTGGGTTAAAGAAAGATCATCCAGTAAACCTAATATAAAGAATTGTTATAACCTCAATGGCAACACAGCTGCTACTATATCTAAGCTATTTAATATACAGGCGAAAAATGATTATATGGAGTTAATTAAGAATCATACATCAGACAGACCAACACATTCTAAGAAGTTGATTGATATTGTGAATTTAGCAGACGAATCAGCATCTTTTAGGTTAACGAAGAAGACTCAGAAGGGTTCGCTCAATGAAATTTTAAGGATAGAAAAAGACTTGAAGGCTAGTAAAGCTAATGAATCTACAAGAGAATACGACCCTATCACTGTGGCGTCTATTAATTCTTCAGATTCCGAAGTGGATATTATCCAATCAGACACTTCAACAATCTCATCAATTAGAATAGAGCCAGTGAACTCATTGCGAGAATCGTTTAAGGATAAAGGTGTAACTTCTAGTGATTGGTTAGCGAATATAGATGCAAAGTATAGGAAATTGAAGAAGGACAAGCAAGAGAAATTGAAAGATGTGAGGCGAGAGTCTGATATTATATCTAAAGTGAATCATGAACAAAATTTAGCTCGGTTAAGGAATAAGTTGAAGTATGAGTTAGTGTTAGCGGAGAGTTTGATTGAGGAGGAGCAGCCGGCGGTGGAGTTGCCGCCGCTGACGCCGGAGCAGGAGAAACTCGTTA
>LQNK01001979.1:37667-51753 GCA_001586405.1 Phoebis sennae
GAAGATAATATGAGTCTTTCTAACACCTGGGACCCGCTAATAACAAATTTAAAACCCCATGTCAAGCATATCAAAAGACAAGAGGTCACTGTAAGTCATTATTGTAAGAATCATAGCCAATTTTCCAAATACCATCTTTGGGGAAATAAGTAGAGACACAATTTTTGAAACACTCATGAAGACAACTGTCATCTTAGTCACCCTTGACCATGTTATATAACAAATATTTTGCAGAAAATATAAGTTTTACAAGGAACACACAAATTCCAGGTGGACATATTCGCCCACGACATAATGGTGGTGCCGGTCCACCTGGGCGTGCACTGGTGCATGAGCCTCATCGACTTCCGCAAGAAGAAGGTCTCGTACCTGGACAGCATGGGCGGCAGGAACCAGAACGCGCTGGACGCCCTGCTCAAGTATCTGCGAGATGAGCACCAGGACAAGAAGGGGCAGCCGTTTGATGATGCGGGGTGGAAGACTGAAAATTTGAAGGTTAGTTTTCGATGTACAAAATGAAATTTCGTAAAGTGTAAATTAATGGATGTTACAAGATTTTACTACATCTAAAAGTACAATGAACTGAAATATAAAATAAATAAAAATTCATTTATTTCACCATAAAAGCATGTTTATTGTTTATGCACTTTTGATACTATATATTACTTCACTCAATAATTTAAAATTTTTGGTACCAAGAATTAGAGCTAGAATTCTATATTGTTAGGCATTTGTCCCATTGACTTTGACATTCAGTTTGTGATTCATGTAGCCTTTTTTTTCACATCCTTACTAATGAGAGCATTAGTAAGGATGTGAAAAAAAGGCACAGGACGGACGGATAGACAGAGGTCTATCTGTCCGTTTGTCTGTCTGTTTTTCACGCGTCAACCATTGCATCCAATTTCATATGAATATAGTTTAAAACCCGTGAATGGACGTAGGATAGTTTTTAGCCCCATATATGCCACGGGAACGGGAAACAGACGTGGGTGAAACCGCTGGGCAATAGATTGTAATCAACCAACTAACCTTCGCTTGTATTCAGGATCTACAGGGCAAAAGGGGTGTGGTGGCAGAAATTTTTATACACCAGATGTTAATTTGTATTAATTATTTTTTAAATATCTTTAAATAGAGAATTTTCATTTCTATAGCTCTATTATATGTTATAAAGACGAATTATATATTTCAGGACATCCCCCAACAAATGAACGGCAGTGATTGCGGAATGTTCTCATGTACGTTCGCGGAGTTCTCATGTCGGGACGCGCCCTACACGTTCACGCAGGCGCACATGCCGTATCTCAGGAAGAAGGCCGCACTTGAAATACTGCAGGGCAAACTGATGCTGTAGACAAATACAAATAAAGTGAAAAAATTAAATATTACCCAATAGACACATTTATAACACAGTCAACTTCAAATAATTCAGAAAATAGAGAGAGGAAATACGCAAATAAACTGGAAATTAAATGAGTGTGAATTCATACTAAGTTTTTGCTAAAAATGGTTGGCATAAAATAAAGTAAAGATTTAACAGTAACTACAGAAGGTTTTCCAAGATCATAAAAGATGATAATTTCGAAGAAGATATTGAATAATATTACTGGATAGACAACAAAATAGTAATCAATAGAACATGTAAATTACTGAAATGGTAGAAGCTGTAGGGCCAGGATACCTACAAAATGGACAGCATTGAAGAGGTCACTCATGGTAAGCTTCAGGACTCACTATGCAAGGCAGAAAACCAGCCTGGCTGGAGAGTATTATCACTAAAAATCCAAACAATTTATGGTCACGACCCACAGTCACGGGGTAACAACTAGGAAAAAATTACTGAAAATTACTTAAAAATGTGTGTTCTTTTAAATTAATACTAAACATGGTCATGTAATCGAATAAAGTGCAAAATATGATTTAATAGTGAGTGTGGAACATTCTCTGTACCCTACACCTTCACACAGATGCACATTATCTCAAAGCTGCACTAGATATACTGCAGGTCAAACTGCTGTAGAGCATTATACAGGAATGAGAGACAATTTAGTAGGAGAAAGTGGAAATATAAAAGTGTAAACAAGTTCAATACAGTCATGTAGAAAATCCGCAACGTTGAAAATTAGATCAAAAGTGTGAATTCATACCAAATTATTGCTATACATGGTTGTCATTAAATAAAGTGTAAATGAGATTAAACAGTGACTGAGTAATGTTCTCCAACATTATTCAATAATAAAAGAAGAATTATATAGAAGAATGTGAAAACATAAGCGATTAACGGATAGATTAAATGAATACAAAACACTCAAACTAAAAATGACATAGTTATCATTATAGTCCACAAACCACAAAAAAGCTGAAAATCGGATCAAAAGGTTAAAGCGAATTTGTTACATTTAACTGATATACATGGTCTATCTAAATGCAATCAAGGTTCAGATCAGACTTTATAAGAAAAATTTAACAAGCAAATTTGTATCCATTGCTAACAAATTAAACAACTATGCCAATGAACTACGCCCATGAAACATCAACAATGAATTACTTATATTACGTCCTGATGGCTTTCCATTATTTCATACAGTTAAAATTTCTTAGTAGTTTTTATTGAGTGACACTTAAGGTAAGCGTCCACAGGTCGTTATGCATACAATGCGAATCAGTTGACGCACTAGTGTGAATTTCTATATTAAGATTATAACGACACGCTGACATGTGAACGTTTGGCTTTACAACCGTGTTAGTTCCTTTTTCTTTTATTAGATATTTTTAATTCAAGAACAGCAAATGCAGTTGCTTGTTCAGTTTTTCGGTCCATTGTGTGACGTATACGATTTAATATAAAGAAATAAAAAATATGAGTTGCGTTTTCGGAAAAATCAAATTTCACATGATCTTGAATACAAAAGTAATGAACCATACTGATTAGGTAATTTGTATGCACAAGCAATTGGGAGTTCCCAGGACTGGAGTCTTCTATGAAGGTTTAAGCCCTTTACCGAAATATTTCAGCGATTTAAATATGAATAAAAGGTTTCAGCATTTAGTTTGTTTTCGTAAGATAGTAAAAACGGCCGGTCCTTTGTAAAATAGAATCATTTTAATATCGGTTCAAGCTAAATACTGTTAGAGTAAGGTAATTTAATAATGTAAATATCTTCGGAACAAATGTAGGATAAGTCTCGATGCTTATCAGAATATATGGCAATAGTTAAATCCAGATTTATTTTATTCAATAAAGCTATTCAAGATTTCAATAAGTTTTTCTGTAGAATCTCCTGAGTTATCAAATTTGTTCCCAGTATTAATTATTATAGATTTTATATGCAAAATAATATTTATTATACATAGATGTTTTATTGTAGAACACAAAAACTTATATAACGTTTTACAAAAGTAAGTTTTTTATCTTAATAATATAATTATTTGTATGCAACAGTATAAAACACTACTAAACATATTCTGATAAGCAAACGAGACGTCATTTTAAATTTCACAAAACAAATTTAACAATTTTTTAAGAGAATCAATCAGTATAATGAATTTTTTTGTGAAATTAAAAAATGCATAGTATTGTAATTGGACATTCGTATTTAATTTATATATAAGTATCTATTCCGTTGTGATTCCCTAATTAAATTAGTTTTAAACTCCGTGACAGATTATATAATAAAAGAAATACCCAAAAAAAACTATAAATTATTTTCACTAAATTTCTATGAATACTTTTGCTTATGTTTATAATATTATTATTTGGTTCCATTTATTGTGTACCATTTGATGAGTAAAAAGATATTATTTTTCTTTCACCTTCCATTATATATTGCCGTAAAATGAAAATTATCTGTCATGGATGAACCTAGAGAAGTATAAAGTCATCGCTGTTCCATCACCCCAGATGTAATTAAGAGTTTTCTAATACAATAAAACAATATAAAATCTTTTGCGGTTTTATTTTTATTTAACCTTTTTGATGTCCTTAGCGTTTCTTAACCTTTCCGCGGCCCCCTTAAAATAGTGAGTATAATTTCATGAACCCACTTATAAATGAAAAACAGGAATAAGTTTAGAACAATTCATTTGCCGAAAAAAAGGAATGTCAAAACTATTTCCACTTTGGTATTGACTAACTTAAGTATAGCATTGTTAGATTCTTGTAAAAGCGTTTCTTTTTCACCGGCTTCAACTTTGTAGGTTGTTTGTAGCTGATAGAAATTAAACACTACAGTCACAACGACTTGTATCATTTCAAAAACAAGTAAACTAAAATTGAGATGACCAAGCCTAAATAAAAAACTCATAAATATCGCAGTTTATTGCTATCACAGTCTATGGTCAATCAATCGTTGGTAACTCGCAGCAGCCTCAGCTTGCCGTCCTCCAGCAGCGCCACGCCGGAGTCGTTGGTGCCGCCGCAGTAGTGCGACGAAGAGAACACTGACACCAGACGCCCGTTGAATTGACACTGAAATTATATAAAAAATAAAAGGTTATTTACTAATATTATAAATGCGAGTCTGTCGCTTCTTCACACCTCAACCCACATCAATTTGGATGAAATTTTGTACAAAGGCAGTTTAAAACCCGGGTAAGGACACAGCTAGTAAAAAATAATAAAGATTTTGACAAATAGATTTTCTTATAGCAAAAAAAAAATTGCAAAAACAGTTTTGGCTATATATAATATTCTCTAAGCCTTGACTTGACTAGATTAGCCGAAGGGTCTAGTCAGTAGCAGAACTTATCTATGGCCTGTCTTGACAGAAATACATATGGCCTGTCTAAAATTTCTACAACACCCTCTGGCTATAGTTAAAGGTGCAGTAGAAATTTTAAATACCCTCTTTTAAATTGAGCCTAGCAATGTCTTTAGTAGTATCCCCAGTGTATCTTCTTGTATACTTATTAAATGCAATAAGGAACTTTTCATTCATTCATTAAATTTCAAATAGTATAATTTTCCAAATTGGCTTTTTTGAAAGCTCATTCACTTATTCATATCATTCACTCATTCAACAGTCTCCTCTCACCATAAAGCCATGCTGCTGCAGCTCGTGTGCGCGCAGCACGTGCGACAGCTGGTTGGCGAGCAGGAAGCGCTCGAGCGCGCCCTGCGAGAACACGTGGCCGGTGCCGCGTCGAGCGTTCACCGCGAAGCCCTCGTTCGCGGCCAGCTCGAGCGTTTGCGACGCGGTTATCTTTGAGTTTCTAGAAGTATTATTTACCTATTGCTTTATTTAAAAGTTAATTAAGTTGTTTTTTTTTAATTGTGAAAACTGTGTGATGGACGCTAACGCTACCTATCTACTAAAATATATCCTATTATCTTAATTTTTTTAGACGGGGCAAAAACTGAAAAATGTCCGCCCGCTACCATAATGTTAGCGAAAAAAGCGGAGCTATTTATGTACATTACTTTTATCAACCCCATAGTGTCCGCGAAAAAAACAAGGACTATAATATAAAATATATGCCTACCCATTCTGAAATTGTTGCCCTTTGAATATGATACGAGATCCAAAATAATAGGGTGCAAGATACTATATCTAATTAAAGGAACATGTTTTGACTACTTTCCAAATTGAATGAAAATACTTTTCAAAGAGTTTAAAACCGCGTTTAAAAATTTTTAAAAAGTATTTTCAGCGAGCAGGGTACTGCCATGGATTTAGGCCAGCTGTTTGTCCTGCAAAAATCTCCTTGCTTGCAAAACTCAGTCAAACAGTACATAGGTAACTTCACCTAATGGGGTCATTCCACAGCAGCTCCCACGCGATGGAGCTCTGTTCCGCCGGCCGGGACAGCGGCGACGGCACCTTGTCGATCGCCGATATCAACGGACACACCCATGGGGGGGGGATGCCACCGTGACAACAGAACACCTATACCACAGATTTATTTATTTATTTATTTAATTATTTAAGGTCAACCAACAATTACTTACATTATGCTTAGATGATAAAAATATACATAAATGATACATTCATAAGTGTAGTAATTAAATTATAGGTTAACACCACATGCAAGGGCAACGGTTAATTCTAAAAAAAATAAACAAATTCTTTACAGAGATAAACTAAAAGATAAGAAGTATAACATATAAGACTAACAAAATAGGATATACATATAAGGCTAAAAAATTTAAAAAATACAGTATTAAAATTTGATAACAATTTACGAATTAAATTCACATTATTTAGTACACTTTTGTTTAAAATAAATAGATAATATAGTATACACAAATATTATAATATCATTATGACTTTTTTCCGTAATTATTATTTGGTGTGATTATGTATTTTTAAGTTTATGTTTATAGCTGACAATTCATTAATTCAATTTTACCATGTATTCGTAATCTGAATAAATAAATTAAATAAAACAAATAAATATAATACTATACTAGTACTATACCCATTTAAGTAAAATCCTATTCAATTTTCACGCGGCGCATACTTTAGAACAGTGATTCCCAAAGTGGTGTATATCTACCCCTAGGGGTCTATTACAACCGGCAAGGGGTATACGCCGCGAAAACACGGTGAGGGGTCTACGGTCCAAAAAAGTTTAGGGAACCCTGCTTTAGAAGAAAGAAATAAGAACGTATCACGTAGCAGTATATCCAAATGAGTACCTATTGATTACTATTTTTATAACCTACAATACTCTTCTTTTTCAAGAATACTTGCCCATAAAAGTTCTATGAATATGTTCGTTGTATGCCTATAATTCTTAGATCACCTACGTACCTATTTGAATGCAAATAAGCTCTTCTATTCTAAACAGAATAAAAATCCTTTCCGTTACCTTCATATTTTTATGAGGTTATAATATGTATATTCTGTGTGAACCAAACAAACACCTTATCGTCAACAACAGCGGCCAGCGGCAGCACGTCAAACACTTGATTGATGGCGCCCCACACGCGCGCGCCCTCCACCTCGCCGTACTTCGTCAAGCACTCACTATAATAATTATATTATGCATATGCTATAATAGTAATTATTTTTCTTTATTATAAAAAGATCAATTCATCCACGAAGACGCACCTGACTATTCTTCTCAATCGTTGACAGTATATGTATGTGAGCTTCCGCTAGTGTGTGATACCGTAAATGAGATTTCAGTTGAATCCAAATTTATGGAAAATTTTTGCAAAAATGTATTTTGCGACAAACTTAATTAAATCCGTAGTTATAGACTTATAGATAGTGCCATCCACGACAACGCGCCCCACCAATTTTTTACTATGATTGCTATACTTTGTCCACTGATTAGTCTATTTATTTTAGTGTGCGTCTACATATAATGGTGTGAACTATAACCTATAGAGTCATGGGCGTACCCAGGTTCTGGGCTAGGGGAGGGCAAATTCAATTTAACCTACGTAAAGTACTGTTTTATATCAAAATAATGTAAATATATATTTTACTGCAAAATAAAAATTTTAATTAATAACAATAGAGAGTAGAGGTATACGATATCCAGGGGGGGGGGGCAGCTGCCTTCCCTGGGTACGCCCATGTATAGAGTATAGATCACACAAGTGGAAGCTTGCATACATATTATACCTTCAACGATTGAGAAAAATAGTGTGCGCGTCTTCGTAGATGAATTTATCTAACCAAGGTTTAAGTTAAGTCAGAATCCATAAACTCTCTAAACCGACCTATGAAGTTATATCTTACGCATAAAAACTGAACATCTTCTGTATATCCCTCGCTTCATGGTTTCCCCTGATGAGATAAACACCCGTCGGCCTCTGCAGCTTAGCAGCGAACAGGTACGCCAGCACCTCCGTCCCATATGCCCCGCGGTCCACATAGTCGCCGAGGAACAGCAGGCGCGCGGGGACCAACGCCGTGCCCGAGGGCCAGAGCAGCGCCTCCATTGCTAGCAGCGCTGGGAGGTTACCGTGTAGATCTCCTGCAAAACCATTTTGTAGAACATATAGAGAATATTAACATTGTGGTTTGTCACTAAAGGCCGTTTTAATATTCTATCTATCCCTTGTTTTCCTTACTTCCCTACGTCAGGCAATTCTATCTATTTGCACTTACATTGATTTCAATATGCTGTCGACTGATAGCTTTTGTTATGACTTTTGGCAATCAAACGTCATTTAATCTGAGATTACAATCTATCCATAATCTTTGATACATTATTGAAAACGGCCGTTAATTGCAAAGTAGGTATATGTAATCCTTTACAAAAGAAACATTTTCCTGTGGACCACTACTTTGAAAGCTGAGAATTATAGTCCGTTAACGTTTTAGTTCTATAACCTTTAAAAACTTCTAGAGATATCGATAAGTACGTAATCATAGTTGCATGAATAAGAATTGCAGATACATTATTGATATTACTGTCAAAAATAAAAAGTGACAAAGAGTCACTAGTGCCGTACTCGTATAAATGAACTAATGTTTTTTTTAATGGAATAAGCCATAAGCGAATATATCAAAGTACATATATTGTATATGAGATCATGTACACATGATCTTAAACTTCAGAAATCCACATCTCAAATAACAATTCATTGAAAGAAAAACCAATAGCATAATAAACACGCCTGTTTTCTGGTCGCCACCAGTCTCAGTAGCCTCTGTTTATCAATTGGGGACATTCAGCTCCAGGCTATGGCGATTGTTATCAACTCTCTCCGGGTGAAGGAACAGAGAGTGCACCTGTGCATATACTTGAGAACTAATAGCTCCTGCGCACATGGATGGTCTGTGTTGAGACTGGCCACGGTGACTTAAATCGGTCAAAGTTATTATACCTTTGTACCTATTTGTTTAATAAAATCACCAAAAGCATAAACAGGCGAGCTCAGCCTCAGCAGCCTGGGTTCATAGGAGCAGATCGCGCGCACCGCCTCCGCCATCTTCAACAATAGGGTACCAAGAGCTGCCTCCTCGTTCGGGGACATCCAGCACCAGGCTAACTTGACGATGGCAACTATATACTTAAATAATACAGGCAGCCACATGTAGTATTGAGCGCGTTTCCTGTGTCCTGCCTCTGATCTCTCCCCGATCGCGTTCGTCTACCATACCATCGGATTGTGAGCGCAAAGGAATAGAGAGTGCACCTGTGACTGCGCATATAGATAAGAACTATAATATCTCCTGCGCACGTGGACGATCTATGTTGAGACTGGCCATGGTTACGGAGGTTATTATACCACTGTATTTGTTAAATAGAATCACCAATAGCATAAACAGGCGAGCTGAGTCTCAGCAGCCTGGGTTCGTAGGAGCAGATCGCGCGCACCGCCTCCGCCATCTTCAGCAGCAGCGCACCAAGAGCCGCCTCCTCGTTCGGGGACATCCAGCTCCAGGCCGACTTGGTGACGGTGGTAGAACCACCAACAGATACACGACGCTATAATTACATTACAAGATTGGAAACCATAGAGATTAACAATGTTATACTACTCTGTACATTTAAAATATGAACTTATTTTATTTATTGACTAGCCGTGCCCGCGGTTTTACACGTGTATATAGCCCGTTCCTGTGGAATTTCCGATAACAACTATCCTATGTTCTTCCCCTGGTCCTAATAGCTATCTCCCTACGATTTTTCTGCCGAATTAGTCCAGCAGATCTCGAGTAACAAACCCGTATTTGTTTTATATCTAAAGATTAAAAAATACCCAAAATAATCGAGCCAAATTGCTAATTTATAACATAATTATATGATTGAAATACTCAAGTGAAATTCGCAATAGTGGAGACTTTACTGCTGAACTTAATTCTAGATATAAATGCAACATAATTATTTTCCACATTTCAATATAATCAATAATAATAAATGCGAAACTTAAAGAATATCCTCACATGACTAGATTTATCAATGTGCAAAGAGAAATATCGTATCGACGCAAACGCTTCAGCGGGCGTGGAGTTAGCACCGAGGAAGTCCATAGAATTGATGGAAGTGGTGATCAGCTGGGCCGTGGACAGAGTGACTGCTTCCTCTGTGAAAATGAAGGTTATGTTAGTAAAAGGATTCATTCATATAAACAAAAAGATCATATAAAATTTATTTGGTTTACTTTTTGGTCATAAAGAAAATTTTCGCCTTTTGTTACATAGAAAAAAATTGAAAATATGTAAGCTATAGTATGTAAGTTAATACATACATACTTCCAAAGTTTCTCTTTTGTTACTCTACGTAAAATTTATTGAAAGGATTAGGATTAAAGTTACCTGTCTTTTAGAGCTTATAAAGCATACTAACATGCTTAAATTAATAATTTTAATTTATATAATAATATTATGTGTAATTTAGCAATATCTCCCGTTTTGTCTATGGCCAATAGGCCAATAAGCGGATTTGACAAAGAATGCCTAGATATAAGGTAAGACTTGTTAAAGTCCCTTGCAGTGCGTCTCAAACCACATTACGATGACCTATCCGTGCGTGGTTTCCCGCTCCCAATCTACAATATGAACTTATAGTGAATTTGGTTGCATCCGTGCACCTTCTATACCAGTTTAATATCCAGTATGTCGGCACAAATATAGGTGAAACAGTGTTTACCATCAAAACTCGTCAGCTGAAGTATCTCAGGCAGCGTCTTCCTCTGCAGCCGCACCACACACGACGCGAGCGCGAAGTCCCTGCGCCGCGCCGTGGAACTGATGGAGCTCAGCTCCACCGCGTGCGACACTTCGGGGATACTCGGTGCTGTTACGTAAAGAATGTTATATGAAACTTCGGATACGCATTGGGTATGGATTAAGGAATAATTATAGTATTGAATTCGGATAGGCATATGTATTTATTTATTTAGGTCATCTGGTACTCCAACCGTGGCAAAAGAGGGGCTACTGAAAATCAGCGCTGTAGTAGTCATTGACGCTGCAGCATAATGCTGAGTGGCTACCTCATTGGACTCCGCGCTACTGCACAGTCGTAGCATGAACGTTACAAACATATTTTTATTTAAGTATGTACTATTTATTATTTCTTTTGTATTCACACGGTGTGTGTTTTGTGGAGTTAAATAAATTATTTTTGTGTTTGTGTTGTGTATATGAAATTGTTTTGGGTTATCTGACAGCTTGGCATAGTTGACCCAGCGAAGCCAGGTCTCACGAGTCCGCATGGCCGAACGATTATGTGTTTTTATGTTTGTATGTAAGTATAAAAAACTTTGTCCGACGATAACTTGAGTATTGCTTATCCCATCTTGATTAAATTTCACATTATTTAGAGATTACTGGTAAACAGTTCTGCTGATGCGTACTTTTATACAAATTCGATAATATATTAAAAACAAGTAAGTAATAATTACCCTGATCATTAATTATTTTTGACACAGTGGCTGCTGCAACTTCACGGTCACGTTCACTGAAAATAACAATATATAAAACCGGAATGCATTTATTTTTTTAATACATATCTAATGATTATGTATTCCGCATTAAGTATTAGTTGACTTGAAAAGCTTTGATCAAAGTTAGTTAAATTTAAAAGCGTCTTTTAAATTTTACTAAACATTTGTAAAGATCAGATTTAATCAATATTTTTTTAAATCAATATTTTTATTTTAATATGTCGTTTACAATAAATCTACATCTACCCTAATATTATAAAGAGGAGAGATTAGATTTTTTGTTTATTCTTTGAATTGAATACGGTGCAAAAAATCTGGGTCGATTTGAAAGAAATATACCGGTGGAATCCTACACTATCCCTAAACATAGACTATATAACATTATCCTAAGAACGCAAAGCATCACGCAATAGCTAGGGTAGAATATTCTATAGTATTACTGTAAATCCAGTAAATATCCACAAAATAAAAATATACTGTTGGAATTCTACACCATCCCTATACAAAGGCTATACAGTATACATATAACATTATCCTACAGTTCTAGTATAGTATTATATTATCTGTGTCCTACAGCTAGAGTCTACCCTAGCTGCAGGATAATGTGAATGTTCTATAGTCTTACTGTAAATCCAGTAAATATCCCGCAGTACTTTTCGGTGACCGTAGCAGAGCGCTCGTACCACGGATCCGCAACTCGCTGACCGCGCGGAGGAAATCAGCGATTGGGAGCTGCGAGTTCGGCTGGAGGCCTAGTTGTCTGCAAGAGATCTATAGATTATAAGCGTGCTGTTTTTTGAAAGTAAGCACAGGATTAAAACAGAACAGGAAAGGCCACAGGAACAGTTTAGAAAGGAATCATTAATCGAAAAAATACGTTTAGGTATATAGATAATATAGAATATCCCGCGTATAACTGGGGTCCCGTATGATTTCCGGGGTAAATGCTATCATATATAATAATATGCTATGTCCTTTTTGGAGTTTCCAATCCAAATCGGTTCAGTGGTTCAGGCGCGAGACAAAAGAGACATACTGACAGTCACACAGATAAAATTTATAAAATTAGTAATCTAGTCTTAGATGTTCATGTGCTGCGGCCAGTCACTTCATCAGGTTAACCACATGCTCCGCTTGCCTGCTATACCATAAAAAATTGGTATAAGCTTTGTTCACCTTCTTACATGGCAGAGCAAGCAAAGGAGCATGTGGGTCACCTGATGTAAAGTGATCACCGCCCATGAACACCTGAAACACCGGGAGTGTCGCAGGTGCTTTGCCGGCCTTTGATGGACATATACGGTCGTCTCTTGAAGGTGCCAATGTCGAATTTGTTCGGAAATACCGCAGATAGAAGGTTCCACAGCTTCACCTTAGACAAACGTCAGCTTCCCTGGCAACACTGAGCGGGTCGACGGGCAACTCTCTGGTGGCGCGCGCAGCACCCATCAGCTCTTTGAACTCCTGGTATTCTAGCTTCTGATCGCGGTTGCTGTCGAAATACCTATAATATATAGTCTATATAGTCTTTGTTGGAAAACAAACTTACCTACAGCTGATATTTGATTATATTTCTTAAATATTCATTAAAACGAAAACTACGACCTTAGTAGGTTGCTATCATTCTGAAATAAAAATGTAACTCCTTAGTCATCCCCATTTCTTTGCGTTTCGTACTTAAAAGCTAAAAACGGGACCCTATTACTAAGTCTTTGCTGTATAGAAAGCTGAAATTGTCACAAATTATGCATTTCCGTTGTCGCTAAAACAACAAATACTAACTAAAAAAATAAACGTTTTGTGCGGGAGTCCGACTCGCACTTGGCCGTCTTTTTTGTTAGTTATATGCTGCAATAGACAAATATATAATAACCTGAAGATATATCTGCATCGCAATTCAGCTGGTGTACCGTTGTGTTGGGTGAAGGGTTCCAAAGCCGCCGACCAGAGCATCAGGTCTAAAAAGGATAAACCGCCTCTGCCAGATATATCGGCAGCCCTGAAATCAATGTATACAACTGAAATTGTAAATTCGATAATATTTTGACTAGACTATAGGCTAAAAGCATGTTATTGTCGCTAGATTTGCAGCACAACAGTACGTCTATCATATTATATTATGCATCTTTGATTATTTTTGTAACTTTAAATATTCTTATAAACATCTACATCATCATCGTTGTATACAATGAAATTAACAAAAAATTATTTATTAAAGCGAAATTCCTGCAACAAATGGCACATGACATCTTTTTGAAATTATCAAACAAAATATTATAAATGTAAAAGTTTACACGTTTATGTGTCAATCGCGCTGCGATGACTGAACGGATTTTGATGGAATGTAGGATACGAAATATCTCCTCCAATCACTCACCGAAATAGATTAGGACATTGTGTCTTCTGCCAGCCCAGGTCCAGCATGAACTGGGTGAATATATTAGGGCTCATGTACAAAGCAGGATACACCAGAAGAATAAACTCTGTATATAGACGGATCTGATCTGAAAAATTATTATAGACTTTTATAACGCCTTTCTATCTGATGAGCAATTACTTTTGGCTATTTAATATTTATATTATATAGGTATTTTTAATGTATGTAAACTGAAATAAACCAATATTCCAAATACCAAGATGTATTGTTTTCAATTTTTCTCTACAACGGCTGTACTGAATTGGATACCTTATTCTCGATTCACACAGAGAGCGGCCACGGATCGTGGCAGG
>LQNK01001979.1:57555-67655 GCA_001586405.1 Phoebis sennae
TTTTTATATATTTTTTTATTTATTACTTTAAATGTTAATTATTTGATGATGAGAAGAATTATTTTAAGAAAAACGCCTGTAAGAATCTTATTTTTATCATTTATATGTCATAGTATGTTTAACCCAATGGACTATGAATCTCATAGTATAGAAAATTTATTGGAAACATCCTTCATTCAGTATAATATCACATGAACAGTTGGTTTATCTTTGTTGACATTGGCCACCGCATCTGCAATTCAGGGCGAGGAACATAACTATGCAATTAGAAGCTACGCTTTAAGCTCTGAATACTTGTAATAATATTATAAAGCTGAAGAGTTGGTTTGTTTGAACGCACTAATCTCAGGAACTACTGATCTGATTTGAAAAATTGTTTTAGTGTTAGATAGCCCATTTATTGAGGAAGGCTATAGGCTACATATTATCCCGATATTCCCACGGGTGTGAAGCCCTGGAGCGCAACTAGTACTTTAATATAGTCCAGAAGTTTAAAAACAAATGTTTTGGTATTTGACAAAAATAAACAATGTAATATGTAAAGAAAAAGTGATGCAATGTTATTGCTTAACTACTATTTTAAATTGTTTAATTAATGTAAAATAGTGCATCAAGTTGTGTACAAACATTAATAAATGTATTTTTCAATTTGCAAATAAATGTTCTTTTGTGAATTCATAAAATGAAAAATCTATTAGAGAACATTTGCTAAACATTAAAACTATGTAGTATGCACAAAAAATGTTCAATTTATTTGCCCAATACAATGCTTTATTACATGTCAGTGGGTACAGGTCAACGGCCAACAAAATAAAGAAATTACCTTACACTTGACTCAGCTTTATCTAGAGATATCATTACTTTTGAGAGATAAACAAGCAGGTTATATTTTCAGAATATTTTTGGTGGGATACATGCTGTCTATGTATATTCTAATAATATAAAGCTGAAGAGTTTGTTTGTTTGAATACACTAATCTCAGTACATAATATGGATATGATTTGAAAAAAACTTTGAGATTATTAATTGAGTAAGGCTATATTTATAACATACTGGGAAGGCGCATGGAACAGCTAGTTTCATATACTTGCATTTATACAAGTGCATTACATAATATGTATAACTAAGACTGTGTGAATCTCAATCTCATTATGGATAGTAAAAGTTCGAAGCCTAAAATAATGTGTAAATTTTTTTTATGACCATTTTAATTTTGAATGTTTTGCAACGCGTGTATCCCGACCTTGCGCTCTTGACCTTGTATCATCCAATTTGGGGGCAGGGTTCGAATCGTGTGACCTAATGTGCGACTGCGAGCGTGGTGTGTGATTTGTTAATAGGCGTTCGTCATTGTCTGATGGAATCTTCAGTCATAACACATGGGGAATATTTTTGATTGTAGACCGAGAAATTTTAAACTAAATATAGCATTTTCATAACGAAAATGAACCTCAAATTAAAATCAATATACCAGTAGATGATATTGTTGTTGATGTAATGCGAAAAGAGAAGAGGTTTCTACGATAAACAAAATTTATCCTACTAATATTATAAATGCGAAAGTGTGTGGGGATGCATGTATGTAAGTTTGTTACTCTTTCACGCAAAAACCACTGAATCGATTATGATGAAACTTGGCATACATATAGGTAAGGGTTCAGAATAACATATAGGCTACCTTAATCCCGGAGTTGACACGGAATCAGAAGTTACGCGGGTATTATATATAGGCACATTTGGCTCCGTTAGTCATGGTTTGATATGTACATGTTTTGTAAATAGGTTAATATTCAATTAATTTTGGTGTGGTTATGAGATTCTTGTGTACGTAATCCAATTCGTAACGTAGATCGAAGAATATCTCGAGGTCGAAGGAGTATAGATCAGTCGTCTAAAGTTAAACAAATGGCAAAGGTTGATACATTTGCACAAAAAAATCGCATTTAAAATGCTACCCACGTCCAAATATGGGAAACGAAATCTCTTTATTACAATATTGTATTTCTTGTACGGAGTATCTTAGTACAAAACAAAGTGTCACAATTAAACTTTTCCTAGAACAACTTCCACTCATTAATCATACCAATAATTGGGTCGATTACCGAAATAAAGAATTATAAGGACATTTACGCGCAAGCGAGTTATCTCAACGTGCCCGACCAAAGTCCACGGTGCAGACATCACGCGATCGACTCCGAGCGGCCCACTTATCTGTAGTTTGTACATAGTGTTGTTTTTGTTTGTTTATGTCAGGTAATATGGAGTGGATACGTCGAAATAGCTATAGATATAGGTGGTTTCGGTTTTTCATAAGGGTCTTTAGGAGGTACTTTGGTTTGGCCGTGAGTTAAAGCGATTTTAAAATTAGCAATGATCGTCGATTTTTCAGTTTATAGGTGCTTGGTAGAACACTATTATCAGCTTTTAGTGACAGACCGTCGAATTTAATTTATTTTGTTACATTTTTTCTGTCACGTTTTACATTGATATATTTATATATATTATATATTATATTAGGATTTATATATTGTTTCTATCGTATTATGTATGATTTATGTATGTAGTTATGTATATATTTATTTAAATGTAATATATATGATTATGTATTTGTCATATTTTATAACCATTTATGATATGTTATTTATTTTTATCTTTTTTAATTGCACCACCTACTTTCTTTCTACGCAGCTTTCCTCTACTTAACGGTTGTCTGGAAGAGATAGCTTACTAGCTATAAGACCGCCTTCTGCACCAAAATCTCCATATATTTGTATTTAAAAATATGTATATAATGTGCAATAAAGGATTTTTATTATTATTATTATTATTGATTTTGATACTGCTTAGAAATATGTAAATACTTATACTAGCTGTTCTCGCTCTACGCTCGTTAAATTATTGCTTACGTTCACCGAGGAATCGAGGATAATGTAGAAATCCAATTTAAAAAGAATTTTTCTAATTGGTCTAGTAGTTTCGGAGTCTATTCAGTCAATCAAACAAAAAATAAAATTTTTCCTCTGTATAATATTACTACAGAAGAGACCTATATTTTCTTTCTTGTTTTAACATACATAGTCCAAATTGTATTATAAACATCATTTATGCTATGTTCATAAAATTTACACAGTAATTTCATAATCAAAACATATTTTAGGTACCTCAGCGTCAAATATTACATGTTTGGTTTGTGCCTAATAATGAATAATTTATAGAGAAATAATTGGGGTTGTTGTAAGCAAACTTGAAACAACATCCCCAGAATTCTAGGGTTATATAAACACGGTCGGCACGTAATGAAAATATTTAATTATTGGCCTTCGTGATTATTGCTAAACTAGCTGATCCGCGCGGCTGTGCTCCCGTAGCGTGCCGCATTAATGGTCTATCAAACTGCGACACTCCTGGTGTTTCAGGTGTTCATGGGCGGCTGTGATCATTTAACATCAGGTGACCCACTTGCTCCTTTGCTTACTCTGCCATAAAAGATAGGAAATATTTTTTCAATTCTGGCGTTGGTTTTTTCCCTCAAAATATAATCTAGACTTATTCAAAACAAGTGTATATAGGCAATTATTAAATAAGCATGCTCTACCCTAGACCGCGTTCTTACTTATCATCAGGTGAAACGATGGTCAAATGTTATTTAATCTTATAAAAAAAAGTTCGTGAGATTTATCCACGTTCAATAAAAAACTACAGTTACAGTACAGATAAGTATAGATTCAACAGTAAAAGACCTTTTGAGGGAAAATTAAGCCTTAAGTTGTATCTTTTAACTTTTTCAATGAATTTTCAGTTCCCTAATGCCTATTCTTTAATGTTTGATGAGTTTTAAAAATTCAATGAAAATAATTTCTGTAATATTATACCATGCTGTTGGTTAATTATTTGTAATTACGTTTTCTATAGAATTGAGACGATTCGCTTAATTATTTAAAACGTTGCTCGTCTCGAATATTACTCAACGTTATTTAAATACAATAAAACTGATTAAAACTCGTTTTGTTAAATTATTTTGCAATATTAAATATTCAAATACTTATCGCGCATCGCAATAAAGATGTTTGACAAATGCAGCGACATTTTGCAGCTAAAACGAAACAAAAATCTGCGAGTGTGCAAGACCTAATTATGCGAAGCCGCCATTTTTAAACGTGTTTCTTCCTGTGTCTTTTAATTAATACATAATTGACCTCCAGACTATGATAGGCGTTGTTATGCTGCATAAGACCTTTATATTTTATTAGTCGCAAACCGCGGTTTCACCCGTGTGATCCCTTATTATGTTTACCAAGTTTCATCATAATCGGTTCAGTAGTTTTAGCGTGAAAGTGTAACAAACACACATACATACATCCTCACAAACTTTCGCATTTATAATATTAGTAGGACTAGCTGCTCCGCCCGGCTTCTCTCCCGTACGATAATGCTATGTACACTATAGTCTTCCTCGATTAAAGGTCTATTTAAGACAAAAAAGATTTCAGTTGCACCAGTAGTTCCTGAGATAAGCGCGTTCAAACAAACTCTTCAGCTTTATATAATCTGTATCGATGTTCGGTAGATACTAGATACTCATTGGTGTGCACTATAAGCTTGATTATTAACATTTCAAATAAAAATTGCAGCTATTTTTTAATTTGTAATTAAATAACATGACGAATTTTAATTATAGTTAATAAAAAAATGACATTTGACTTGAGCATTCAATGTTAACACGGTAAAAACAAAAGTTTTTGTAATGTTTTGTAATTTTTTCATCAAAGAAAAACTTAAGTACAACACTTAAGTTTTTCGAAATCAAATATAATCTTCACATTTTTATTAATTCAAATGACGTAATATCAAGTAACAACGAATCAATATCGTAATCCTGAGAGGAGAAAACTTTGTGTGAGGATGTATGTATGTATGTTTGTTACCCTTTCACACAAAAACCATTTTACCACTGCGCCCACTATTTAACTTATCTTGTCCAAATTCATGACTACAGCTTTCAGTGCAAAAATTTCGCACTAAATAAATAAGACTTGGGTGAAATCACACATTCACCCTAAAGCTACATCTACTGTTTGTCGATGTAACAGAACTGCATTCGACTCTCAGGTCAAGCTATCTCGCGGATACGCGGTATCTCCGGGCAAAGAACAGTCCTTATCGGGCCCTTCCAGTGTCACGATAACCTATCGCTGGCCTTCGGATAGCGGGACTGAAGTTCAGACGTGCTGCCCTAGTGCTTTTACGTAAACATTTAGTATGTAATCGGGAGGAACTCGTGAAATCCTTAAGCCTATTGTTTACACGTAGACGCTAACCCAAGGATTTTATCTGGAAAAGTCTAAATGTTAGACTTTATTAAAATAGGTCTGAAGCTCAAGTGGATCAAGCCTGATTCTATTTGTGTTAAAATTAGTCCATAATCTGGAAAGGATTGATTGACTGGATCCGGATTTGATTCAGGGGACTAAATCATAATTTGAAACTTATAGGTAGTTGGTAGGCTTGAAATCTGGTTGTATCCATCCTTTTCCCTAGTATAAGTCTAGTTCAGACGAGCTGGCCTATTATTTACGCAATAATTTTGGATCTGGTTGGGAGGAACTCATGAAATCTTTAAGCTTAGCGTTCACATGTCGACATTTTAAACATGTGGACGCTAAGCTTAAGAATTTCATCTCGAAAAGTCTAAATGTTATACTTTAGTAGAATAGGTCTGAAGTTCAAGTGGATCAACCCTAATTCTATTTTGTTGATTTGGTTCAGGGAACTAAATCATAATCAGATCTCGAAACTTATAGGTAGTTGATATGCTTGAAATCTTGTTGTATCCATCCTTTTACCTAATATAAGTCTTGTTCAGTTCTTATGTACATTTTACGCCGTTTACCATAAGTCGTGTACCCCAATTTATAAAACGTTGATGTTATGGTTGTTTATGAGGACGATGACCACGTTATCGTTTTTTGCAAGATTTTTTAAAGAAATAAGGCCTTTTCATATTAACAATATAAAGATGCTGAAGTTTTTAAAGCGCTAATAGACTATTAATTAAGAAGTTATTTAATTGTATGTTATCACCCAAACTATCTAATATCCTGTCTGTATTCGAAATTTCATCCAAAACCGTTCAGTAGTTGCGGCGTGCATAACACACAAACATCCAAACATTCACATTAATAATATTTATAACATTATACTACAGGAGCGAATCCGCACGGAAAAACTAGTCAACTGCTATGTTATGTTGATAACTAGATAGTATCATCATATACACCGTTTTGTAGATATCACAGATTAAGCCGATAACAATCATTTGGTTTCATAATGACAGTATAATTTATTTATCTTCTGTTTTAATAATAGCTTTATCACATAGTTGATCTTACGTGACGAATTGAAGTGGTCAGTATATGTACATGGATTTCTTTCAAATGGACTTAGTGGTAGCAGTAAAAACTTTAACAGACATACAAAATAATCAACGAATTTAAAATGTTTAAAAAAGTTGTAGATATAGATTATTATTTTAATATAATGAATGAATGATAATTCTTTATTGCACATAAAAGTAAAAAAGAACATAACATATAAAACAACATACAAGAAAACACGTAGTAGTAGTACGGGTTTGATATAAAAATCATTAGTTTTAAATAGATGGTGAGAACTAAACTTAACTCAATAATAGTTTGCATAATAGTAAAAAACAAAACTGGTTCTAGAAACAAAATAAAATTACCAAGTACAAAGTTCGATATTAATGTGTTTTTAATTGTATTCTTTAATGGTACCGGTTTTAATTCAGCACAACAATCTTAGTAATTATTTGTTTGAACATATTTGGGGTATTAAGCCAAAATATTAACAGGTTAAGGCACTTGTTTCACTGATTGGTTTTTTACAGACCCGGTTCTTATAAACTCCGGAACGTCGTAGTATAACAGTTATGAATCGTTTTACGACCGTTTTCAATATTCTATCTATCCTTTGTTTTGCTTACTAAAGTCAGGCAAATCTATCTATTTGCACTTACTTTGATTTCAATACGCTGTCGATGGATAGACTTTGTTATGACTTTTGACAATCAAATGTCATTTAATTTTAGATTACAATCTATCCATAATCTGATACATTATTGAAAGCGGCCGTTAACGAGCGGTTATTATCGATCAATCGGAACCAAGTTTTGGTTATGATAACGCTCAAAATTTAATAAAACTTGTTATCGAATGCATTACAATTAATATTATAATTCCAATAAAAATTCTTCTTTATTGTAAACATTACACCCTAGCTAGCTTAGTACAGCTAGCGAGAAAATCCATTCATAGGTATAACAAACCAGAAGAGACCAGTTACACGAGATAATTAGTACAGGAAGACCAAAGGCCGCGGCATTACGTCAGCGGGGCAAACGGTCGTGGGGTTCTATTCTCAGGCGGTTGGACTTCGCCCGTAACGCACGATATGATGGACTAGATCAGACAGAGCTGGAGACCTGGCTTTGAAAATATTAAGGAGACCTTAAAATTTACTTATTACAGTTGTATATAGGTATATGGTTACGGTAAAAATCATTATATTTATGTCTAGCTGAACCGCGCGGCTTCGCTCCCGTAGCATAATGTTACGTATATGTGTGTGTTAGTCGTGGATGTAGCTTTCGAATGGTGATTTTTTTTTTAAATCGGTCCAGAAGCCTATTAATTACAACCAAACAAACAAAGTTTTCCTCTTTATGATATTAGCGTAGACTAGCTTTCCGCCCGCGGCTTCGCACGCGTGGGCTACTAATTTTTGTATTTTTAGAGGAGCACAACAAAAGTTTAAAAAATTACGATCGCAGGACCAGTGATATGTGCTTGTCTATAATTTTTTTATAATTTTCTATGGAAATAGGTTTGTCCAAAATCTCACAGAGCGCGCGCCTCTTTAAAAATACAGAAAATCGAAGGCCACGCGAGCGAAGCCGCAGGCAGAGAGATAGTTATTTTTTGAAGGTTTTTGAGGATTTATTGAGTGTTTTAACGTCTTAATCTATAAGTTAAGAGTATAAAAAGGCATGTCCGCAACTCAACCAAAATCTCACATTGTCACGTGGCAAGTGATAGTTTAGACTTTAGATAGTGTTTTGCCTCCAAAAATGTAAGACTTCAATGGAGTATCACTTGATTTTCATACAGATCTTGGTGTGTCTAGTACAAATATGTCTACGATCCGCACATTATCCCGTCGCCTGCGTCTTCCGTCCGTAGCTGCCATCCGCCTCGGGTGACTAGATCTGATGGAAAAGGAATATTTTATAAATTTATATTCTTTATCAAACAAAAGAAAAACAAAAATTGGCTGTTAATCAAAAATGTCAAAGGATCGAGCTTAAAAATTATAAGTTGTTAAAGGGATTTCCAGATTGTCGCAATCTTTAATTATTCATACAAAAATATAAACAGGGCATGCGTTAGTTAAACGCCCTCAGACTGGTCTGATGTAGCCCCAGATATAGTGTCGATGAACCGTTCAATGTGTGAGATGCTCGAGCGCGCTTTATGGAGCTTGACTTCTCTACTTATCTATTTTTGACCAACTTGGCTTTTATGGACCATATGTAGAGAAAAGTAGAGAAGAGATCCCAGAAGAGATATGTCAGGGTCCCGTAGAAGTCCCGAGAAGTCTGATCATACACGTGGAAAATATTCCACGGAACCCCTCAAAAAACAACAGAATAGGCTTTGCGGTTAAGGTTTAATGATGTATTTAACTATTAAATCCTAACTCAGTGACTGAATTGTGACTAGCTATGATATTATAACCCTTCTCAGGTCACTGAAAACGGAAAAATAATATTTTTTTTTGCAAAACGTTATTTTGTGATGCAGGTTTCTATTGCGCAGTGCAAAGTTGCATTAATTCACTAATTAAAGATGTAGTGGCACTTATCAACACGCATTAATATCTGTTATCGGTGTTTACAATGATATTAGTTTATCATTGTAATGACCTGTCTTTTCTTTCTAGAATGTCTTATCAAATAATTATTAATCGTAAATCCGCGAATTTGTATTTTAAATGAATCATGTATGTTGCCATATAAGTGCTTTTAACCTTGGTACAAATTTCTCCAAAATGACTTTCATAAAGAGAGGCTTTAAAATAAATATCTCTTATTTATGTATAAAAATTAAATAAAATTACTCGTTTATAATGTAGCTTATGTTAGTCAGTGAAGAGGCAACAGCAGTTATTGGGTGAAGAATGAAGATATAACAAACATACATACAAAAACAAATGTTTCCTCTTTTTAAAAGAGGTACATAAAAATGCAGAAAAAGAAAATATATAATTTGGATAAATGTAATAATATTGATATATGTATTATAATGTTATTAAGTGACTCAAACAAAGTCCAATAAAAAAAAGAAATACACACTAGGTCATATATTGATCATAAAATTTTTCATTTTACGTATTTTCGCCTAAACGGTTTCACATTACAGAGGTAAAGTTGGTCACTGTACCCTAGACAGTTAGGTCATATGATACGTTTCATTGTTCCTCGTGTAGGAGACTGCGGTCCAGGAACTGGCTTTGTGATAAATTGTAGTTTACTTTGATTTCCTATATTGAGTTTCAGCCTTTGGTCGAATTATAAATTATTGAGTGATACGTTACCGTATATAAAACGACTCGTTATATTATACGAGTCGTTTCACTTACGGACTGACTGTCTGTGTGTTACAATATCCTACTAGGCGTAAATTTATGTATAAATTGTTCCGAACGGCTTCGTTCCTGAAACATACTATGTGCATCAGGAATAATGTAAGGGAAATCTTTCGTCTTCATTATATTAGTGCAGATAGTTATATGGAACTCAAACGTGTATGTCGGTATCCGCCCAAAAAAAATCCAAATCTAAACAATTTGGACATTAAACGATAAGCCTAATAAATTATTCTCTTTAATGACGACAATCCTACTAATATTATAAATGTGAAGATTAAATGTGAAAGTTTGTGAGGATATATCGAGGGTCCAGTGATAAAACCCAATAAGTCGGCAAAAATCACAAATTGACTTTTTTGGCTCATCTTAATCGA
>LQNK01001979.1:67739-93046 GCA_001586405.1 Phoebis sennae
ACCGATTATGTTGAAACTTGGCATACATATAGGCAAGGGTTCAGAATAACATATAGGCTACTTTCAATCCCGGAGTAGCCCCGGGATCAGAAGTTACACGGGTGATACCGCGGAGCACGGCTAGTTAAGTATATTTTGTAGTCACTGATACATTTCTGACATTGAAATGATGGGTTTATCGACCTGGCCAGAAATATCGCTAATTGAGATTATGTCATTGTTATGTACATGCTTGATGCTGCGCCAGAATTTAATTGAAATACCTTGCTCTCAATGTATAAACACAATTATCTATAATAATATTAAAAAGAGGAAACCTTTGTATGTTTGTATGTTTGTATTGAATAGGCTTAAAAACTACTGGACCGATTTCAAAATTTCTTTTACCATTGGAGGGATTCTTCCGAATTCGTATAGGCTATATTTTATCCCGGAAAATAGTTAGTATATAATATTATACTACGGGAACGAAGCCGCGCGGATCAGCTAGTATCACAATATAGATAGAAAGAAAGAAAGAAACATAAAACATATTTTTTCATTTTCATTTTCATTTTTCATACAGGAAAGAACATCAATCAACACATTTACAAACAAATAGATACATATAACACTTAAATTTTTATTGATGAGGTTGCGGTGTGTGTCAAAAAGGGATACCACTCAGGGTATTTGTGGCATTAAGCCACAACACTGATTTTAAGATAGGGACAATGTTCAAAGTTTTTTTACTTATTGTATACTGGGCTTAAACCGTGTAACAGTGAGTAGAAAAACCGTAAACATTTCTTATTCTGATGTTATTAGTTTAACCGTCTTCTCTAAATTGGAAACCAATTATTTATTTGTATTGTATTGCATTAATTTTTACTGATTCGCCATGCTTTTTAACCGACTTATATTAAAACAATTTAGTTGTCAATATACGTTGACCATTTTTAGAGACTACATTTTAAAGATACCTTTTTGCTGTTGCTTCCCTATAGATTGAGATGAGATCTGAGAATAATTACAATTTTAATGCATCATGTTTTTTTTTTCATGTTGAAATCAATGTAATGCATGTGTTCAGTTTGTGAAACTCGAACGGATTATATTTTCGGATATCGTTATTTTTCAGGTTTCTCAAAATGCATAGCAGCTGCTAGAAACTGCATTCAATAAGTATGCATACATAATCCAAGGAAACTATTTAAATAAACATTTTTATTATAAGTATGTATTATTTAATTTCAAACTATTCATATGGACTTCAATGATTTCATAAAAACTGGTTGTTTTACATATTTCGAAACTATGTAAACATAAAAAGGCACCGTTTCGAATGCAAAAAATATAATTATTTGCTAATCCTAAAAAACAAAAATATCGTTGAGTATTATCCGAATTACATACATGGCTTTTTTAATGTATTCAAAGCGATTCTTGACTTCCCCAATTAAAGATTAATGTTTCTAATTATTCGCAAAATGTTTTAAAGACATGAAGCGTGGCCCTCAAAACGTAATCACGTTACGGAAATGTGTCAACCTTTTATCAGAAAATAGTACAGAAGTCAAACTCCACATAAACGCGCTGAAGCAACACACATAGGCACTGTTCACGCACATGATATCTTGGGCTACATCGGAACGGAGCGTGAGTTTCTTTAGTATGAGTGACTCGTCTGTGTATGTATGCGTAGATATGAAAAGTGAAGTAGATGTAGTCTGATCTCGAAACTACCTTTCGGTATTTCTAACGATTTTGCGCCTGTTCTACCATAATGAATCAATTTTTCTACGATTATTTTTTTAATTTAGGAAATTCTACTGAATGTACTGAATATAAACGATTTGTTTCACCGAATTGCATATCAGCAAACTTTTTTAGGGGAAAGGGAAAATTGAAAGACCTTTTTTTTAGCTGACGACAATAATAGTTCGTGTGTCATTTTTCAGAGAATGATTTGACATTTTTTAGATTTATCCCTAAACTTGACTCTTTTTATATAATAAACCTATTGACTTTTCGAGACCATTGAGTAGATCCATGATTTTGACTGTATCTATCTATTAATGTATGAAAACAGTTTAAACTTAGGATTATCAGTGAAGCGTGGCCCTCAAAACTTAATGGCTACCGAAACATGTCAACCTTTTATCGCCTGCGTGCTAATTGCGTATTTTAACTACTTAACGATAGTCAAAAAAATTATAGGAGGACTTCTGCGTTTTTTATTTTCCTTTTAATATTATTTTGCGCTGATCAGTACCCAGGATTAGGATTAACACTTAAGTGTGTCTATAGTTAGTTATCATCATTATACAATACAATAAACTTTATTTAGCGCCACACGTACAAAACATAAGACATTTAAGGTATAATAAAACAACAATGAAGTATGGGCTATAAAGGCTTCCTTAACATTAAAGAGTGATCTCTTTCAGGCAGGCTCTCGGTCAGATTTTAAGCACATGTGACACAAAAAGAGTTAGTTAGTTCTATTTAAAACTTATATGAATACTTGCATATTGTATTGGCTTAACTTGGACAATTAGTTTGGGAAAAGCCGAGCACAAAATGCGTATATTATTTATAGATTTCCTACAACTCCTAAACTGTGATAGCCATTCCAAGGAGTTCAACTCCTAGTCATCACTTCAAGAAATTCCACAACGCGTAAACACTGCACATTGCACATCACACCACCCGTATTTGTGTCATTGTTTAAAGTCCACGTAAGATTTCATTTTAATGACGCGTCAGACTTTCCAGATCACGGTCACGTAGGTCCAAAATGGCGCGATCAGAAGCCCGCGTGCGGCCGGCTCCGAGACGCGAGCGGGATTCGAAATTCGAATTCAGTTTCCGAACGGCGGTTGTGTCAGATGCACGGCTGACGTTCGATTTTTTTTTAATCCTAAGTTTACCGAGTGGCTGTGATAATTTTTAAGTGACATTTGTGTTTTTTTTTCAGTTTTAAGCCTAAGGTACGTTTTTGTTATATTGTTGTTGCTTTGTGCGTCCACGTGAGGTTTATTATTACATCGAATAGTTACGTTCTTCCGCTTTTGTGTTTTTTAATCTTTGTTCTGCGATTATATAATATCTTTCCGTTTAATTATCGATCCAACATTGGTTTAAAATTTAGAATTTAGTGGATTTTCAATTTTTATGTTTTCAATGTTATCTTATTTTGTATACCGTTTGGCTTGTCCTCTTGTTCTATTTTTATTACATATCAAACAATTTTAAACCTTGATGAATGAACATGTAAGCAATTTGTTTAAAAACAAATAATTTCTCCGTAATTCGGAGTGGATGCGTGATTCGCATATCTATGAGCTAATTGCTTACGTCAGAGGTCAACACCATCTGCCGTATGGTAGGTTCGTTTTGGCAACGTTATATTTTTTGCATAATAAACATAAACATTTATTTATATTACGATATCATTGATAATATTTTCGTTTCTTCTTCAATGCATTTTAGTAATATAATTTTCTGTCTTTCGTTTTGTATTTCTGAAGTAAACCTCAACCAAAGAATACATACATAATATAATAATTACCGCTATGAATGACTGAATAAAGTTAATTAAAGTGAAAACAATAAAACTCAAATGTATAATTGGCAGCCTTATGGCTTAAAAGATATCTCTTACAGGCAACCGCAATATAGAACGTAGAAAAAATAATAAGAACAACATTGTAGGTGGTGTAGAACTTCAAATTAATAAGGAAAACACATAAAACACATTAAAGGCACATAAATAAATAATGATAAAATATTTATTTTATACGGAAATTTTAAAATCGACACAGTTCTAGAGTTGAGAGGGAAAATGATCAAAAACGAACTTAAAGAAATTGAGTGACTGAGTTTTAATTGTGACAGATAAGGGGTTGAATAGATTTTACAGTGAGAAGTTAAAATTTAGAATTATTCAAAGGTGTAAAGAGTGGTATAGTGAACATATAAATGTTTCATTTGTATTTGAGCATTACTTGAAACTCGAGAGATTTGTTGAAGAAGGACTTATAAAAACAGCTAAAGCCTTAGAATAAACGAACAAATTTCCTAAGAAATGTAATATACAGTTATTTTACGAACGTAATCTTTTATTTTGACTCGGCAATATTCGTGAACTCTCGTCGACTAATTGCCGCTAAAATGTTTCATTTAAATAACCGCATAACTTTCTCGATATTATGAAAACGTACATTATATAATTCTCAAAATTAATGAAGTATTTTTTTGAATTTCTATATTCTTAAAAGTATGGTGTATAATTTGCGATCTATTTATTTTTGAATTGCTTGCTTTTGTGTATTGTTTGGTTTTAATTAAGTTCGCTTAGAGATTGGGATTAGAAATGGTGGCTATTTTCAATAATGTATCAATGATTATGGATAGATTGTTATGTCAGATTATATGACAATAGAGAGACAAAAGTCATAGCAAATGTATCCGTCGTTAGGATATTGAAATCAAAGTAAGAGCAAATACATAGATTTGTCTGACTTTAGTAAGCAACACAAGGGATGGATAGAGTATTGAGAACGGCCGTAAGTAGTAATCATTTCAGTGGTAGAATGTCCACTGCACCTATGCGCAGAAAAATCAATTTTTTTCCCGCTCTACGGATAAGCAGATCTAAATATTACATTGATTTATTTACGAACCAAATGGACTTGTTGGCACGGACTTCTAATTTTATTAGTTTTGCTCTCGTACAAGAGGAAAATGAGACGTAATGTATTCAAAAAGTTGTTGTTCAACTTTGTATTACTTTGAAGCATTCGCTATGTCAACGTTTTTCCTTCTTCACGTATACGACACATGTGAACTAATATGTAGTAGTAGGTATGTATGTGTGTGTGTCTCGAGTACCGTCAACAACGACACTTCATTATTCGTACTGGGAATGTTTTGCAACGCAACTTTGCAATAAAGCTCGGATGAGCTTTTTAATTTTTACTATATTAGTTACTAGCTCCGCGCGCGGTGTGGCTCCCGTAGCAAATGTTATATATATAGCCTATATAGCCTAACCTACTAGTGGATAATGTAGCTTTCGAATGGTGAAAGAATTTTCAAAATCGGTCCAGTTGTTTTTGAGCCTATTGATTACAAACAAACAAAGTTTTTCTCTTTTTAATATTAGTGTAGAAATAGTGTATGTTGATGTTTGTTTAAATTACTGTATTAAATTGTTTTGAAAACGAGTCTAATTAATAGTATACAAAAATTGTGTTATATAGTTAAAATGTTACTCTATTAATAACATTTAAATAAACATATTTGATAGGACAACTTACCGAGATGAACAGGAATTGATAACGTTATTTTTTTGTGTAAGTATTGTGATCTGTCAAATATTTCGTGTTTATCTGTAACGAACTTTGAAATATTTTGTTTCTTATCTGTCCCGACCTTTGATACATTTTTTATACGAGTTTCCTAATAAATAGATTATTATCTATTTTTTTGGAATAGATATTATCTTTTTATATAAAATTGTAAATTTGTCACAGTACTTAGTAATAGCGTTATTGCGTTTAAACGATTTGGGTCATGCATTATTACAAGTGATAAAAAGTGGTTTATCGCAAAACTACACCTGTGTGTGGTTAACATTTTTCTACGCAAGGTGCACAAATGTATTTTTAAACGCCTGTTATATTTGTTGGTTCTCGTGATATATACTTTATTTTATTTATTAGCTGAGCTCCGCGGTTTCACCTGCGTATATATCCCGTTCTCGTAGAATTTTCGAATCACTACAAAATATACTTCCTGTAGTTTCCTAGCCTATTCAATACAAACAAATCCTTCCTCTTCATAATATTACTAAAGACTAGCTAATCCGCGCGGCTTTGCTCCCTCCCGCTACTCGTGGATAATGTAGCTTTCGAATGGTGAAAGAATTTTCAAAATCGATCCAGTACTTTTTGAGCCTATCCATTACAACCAACCAAAGTTTCAACCAAACCAAGTTCCCGTAAGATTTTCGGTATAAAAACTATCCTATATCAATCCTGGGGTTCCAAAAAATCTCTGTACAAAATTTCATCCAAATCGGTCCTGTAGTTTGGGAGCCTGTTCAATACAAACAAATCCTTCCTTTATAATATTAGTACAGATATACTTAAATCTATTGTGAAAACGGAATATTTCCACGCCACTCAATACCTAAGTGACAGATAGCGTATCAGTTGTTTTACGAGTAATTAATTATATTTCTCAATTATTGCACTTATCGATATATCTTGTATCCGTCTGTTTATCGCAAAATCTTAACTGGATTCATTGTTGTCTCCGTGGTAACTATGCTTTGTACTATTACTATAGCATTAAAAAACTACTATTACTATGAAAAAATACTGCTCTAATATATATGTAAGTGGTGTAAAATGAAGGAATAAATAAATATAGTTTGACGACCCGATTGGCGCTGGGTTCGATTTCAAAGAGTAGAAAATTATGATGAGATGAACATTGTAATTTTTTACTGTCTGGGTGTTTATATATTTATAGTTTGTATGTTTTTACAAAAAAGTATGATTAAGTATGTCTAGTTTCAGTACAAGCTTTGCTTAGTTTGGGATAAGAGAGTGTAGAGAGTGTATTATTACAAAAGAGACAGATACAGGAGTCAAGCTCGTGTATGTACTACACTTTTCACGCCCACGCACATACCACGTGCTCAGTCTCGTACGGATGGAATTCTCACTCAGAGTGGTCTAATGAGAGCCGAGATACCGCATCGGTGTACTGTGTCAATGTGTGCTTAGCTCGAGCGCAAGTATGGAGTTTGACTTCTATATATATCTGGTATCTGGGTTTAATACCTAACCAAAATGCAAAGATTACCGCAAACATTAAAATAGTTGCACTGCACGTGAATGTATAATTTTCTTTTGTAATTTCCTGTTATCTTCGCAGTGCAGCAGAATACACGTTAATATACCTAAGTAAAATAAATTAACTTGAAGGAAAAGAAACAATTTTTTTTCGATGACTAGCAAATAAAGTCGTCTATCTTCTTATCTTTCGAGGGTTACAAGGGAACATGAATGATCACTTAACATGACCTTTGCTTGCTATGAAATTCAAGGTCACCGCTCTAGTTTCATGGCGGCCAATCTCAACAGAGACTAGCCAGTTACGCAGTACATATTATTGTGCACAAGTATGTGCGCAAGCATAGGTGCACTCTCTATTCCTTCACTCTCATAATCCGATTCGACGGCATACCGACACGACCATTGGGAGATCAGGCGCTTGAACGACGGCTTTACGTGCTCTGAGGCACTGGGGTCATATAATCTCAATAGTTTTTTTTGCCGCTACCCGGAAATTGATTCCGAATCCTCTCGATCTGTATATTTAAATATGCAACCAATAATTGACTAGACCAACAAGTTATTCAAGCTACTTATTAATAAGTAATAACCATAATATTAATCTCACGCATTAATTGTGCGATATGAATGGACTAAAAGCGATAGCTGTGACTTCCAGACGCCCGATACTGGGGTTATCTGGCTCTAAGATCACTATGTAATGTACTTGTTTGTCTAACGCTTGAGTAATTAGACTATTTTGTATTGCTTATAGTATACGTGGTATCAAGATCTGAACTCTCTGACATGTTTTAATTAATAAGACTGACTTAAAAGCAACCATTTCCTAGCTGAGCTGTTAACTAGCTGATATAGAAGCAAGCAATACATTTATTTATTTCTATTTATTAGTTCTATTACATAATGTTAATTATGCGATATCTAGGTACAAG
This sequence comes from Phoebis sennae, assembly GCA_001586405.1. Taxonomy (NCBI): domain Eukaryota; kingdom Metazoa; phylum Arthropoda; class Insecta; order Lepidoptera; family Pieridae; genus Phoebis; species Phoebis sennae. The sequence goes on from LQNK01001979.1 coordinate 75,523, forward strand.
ATGCTGATTCACGTAAATATATTTTCTAAAAATATATAACTAAATACTTTTTATGGTGGAAACCGAATCAAATTCCGTCGCGCAGTTTAATCGGGCAATGCAACCTATAATAACACACTAACACATTTAATACCGAAAAGCAAACAATTACAAATTCCACGTAACCTTTTCCATAGATTTCACTAGGTTCTCTTATTGCGCAGACGTGAGGTTTTAGGTAGTACAGTACATAATAGATTCACTTGACCTACCTGCTTCCCCGAGGGGGAGGTCCGTAGAGAATTACATTATGTTAAAAAATATTCCATTCTACGCTTGTTTACTTTACATACCGTGATCAGATAGTGATCTCAAATGGATATCCTACTAATATTATAAATGTGAAAGTTAAGATGTTTGGATGTCTGTGTCTCGATTACGCCAACTACTGAACGGATTTTGATAAAACTTCTTATGCAGGTAGGATATTAGATGGATTAGGTCATGGGATGACTTGATTGACTGATGACTGCTGCTATTTTTTTAATATGAAATATATGCTAATATTAGATTTAAGAATGTACGTCTCCGGTCGTGTCGCATAGAGAGAACACCTATATGATATCTGGATGCGCAGCTGGCTAGTCCCTGTTAAGATTGGCCACCATGGCCGAAATTGATCAGGGAGAGGGGTTATTATTATTATTGTACAATAGGTGGTGTTATCGCTTTAGGCGATCTCTACCAGTCAAGCATTAGTCATAGGAAAACAAAATATTTTGAAGGATTTAATAGAGTTATTTCAGTTGTGTTTTTGCGCGTTATTTAACAGCGAAATGATTATCGTTCAGAAATTGAACGTATAAATTATTTTCGGTTTATATATGAACATGGTTTTGGGCGGACGCCAATTTTACCCCGGTGATTCGTACGTGTAATGAGGTTCTAGTTGTTTTGACTAGTTGAAAAATTGGCACATTATTTCTTTAGAATTCAACTTAATCAAACACTGCATTGATATAGGTATTTATAGAGTTGTACTAGCTGCGCTCCGCGGATTCATCTGCCTATTGTATGGTGGTAAAGCTGCGTAAATCATAGATCAGAATTGGTATTCCAAGTGTAAGGGTTTTGTTTGTGAGGATGTATGTATGTATGATTTAAGAAAGGAAACAAACAGATGTTACGTTATAAATATTAGGTATAGTATAACTGAAAACTTTCCCAGCATTGGGATTTGGGACACATCAGGCTATACAAACAAACAATAAACTAGAAAATGCATGTTATATTTAAATTTGATTTTTTTACTCTTATTTATAACATTTATGTCGATATTTAATATCTACACTACATATTCAATTTTAAGTTAATTTAATGACGACTAAAAAATTATAACCTAAAATAACCTTTGTTCTTGTCAATAAGAAACGACTTAAGTATTTTAAACGTATGTTTTTATCACATGCTTAATAATGTATTATTAGTAACACCAAGGTAAACAGGATTTTTTGCGCAGTTAACACATATAAACAATTATGATAAGCTAAAACAAGTGTTATCGCCAAAATAATTAATCGAACTATGAAAATGTCTTGGATCTTGAAAATCTGATTCGGTTCGGACGAAAAATTTCGTCAAAATTTGTATGAATCTTGTTCCGATTTTCGATACTTTCCGATCGTATTCATATTTGTGAATAAGGGGCCAGTATGTTTGTGTGTTTGTTTCATGGAAGCTTGAAAAAACTGAGCCAATGCTTTGGACAATAAGATCATATTCGAGCAATTAAGAGCGATTTGAAAGATTTGTGTTAAGAAGCTAATGTACGAATTTTTTCTTGGAATGACGTCTTTTGTTTTTTATCGATGCTGCTTGTTTTTAATTATACTTTAAAGGTTTTTTAACCGACTTTCAAAAAAAAAGGAGGAGGTTATCAATTCGACCGTATTTTTTTTTTACTTTAAAATTAAATAATATTGATTACAAAGGTTAATGGATATTGTTTATTTTGTAAGCAAACATTCCAAGTGACAAAAATCAGCTTACTTTTTCTGTTAAATAATACAAACGCGATAAAAGGCATAATGTGAATGCAAAAACGCAAATTATTTTTAAATATTTAATAATTGGTTTGTTATTTAATATTTACAAAAACTACCTGAATAAAAAATATATGATTCATGCTCTTTTCTTATAATAATGCAGTATATTTTAAGAAGTTTAATAACATTTTATTATCGTGTGAAAAATTTTTATAATCGGATAATTATAATCATGATATAAGTACTTTTTTGTAATTTAAAATATAATTTAATAAACGGAAACGGTTTGGTGGGATTGGAATTAATATATCGTTTAGTTAATGTTCCAATATTCAGTATTATATTCATATCTGAAAATGTAACACTACCTTTCCCAATGCAAACCACTTTTAGCTGAAAAATATGTTTTTTAGATTTTTTGTTGTCATTTTCTTTGTAAAAATAGTGAGCATAAGCAGTTTATCTATACTTATATTATAAAGAGGAAATATTTATTTGTTTGTTGGTACTGGATAGGCTCAAGAGAATACGGGACCGATTGGGATGAAATTTTGTACAGAGATATTTGAAATTGAATTTGAATTCGAGATTCTTCGAAACACCAGATATGACATAGGATAGTTTTTATCCTAATCCTCCTCCTTTTATTAAAATCTTACGGGATATATACGCGGGGGAAACCGCGGAGGTCAGCTAGTTATTTTATTCTTTAAGCAAAAATTACGTATCCTTTAAATTTACCCAATTAACATTCACACTGTATGGATATGAAGAAAAGTACTAAACAATAGATACAATAAAAGAAGTCTTTCGATAACTACATGTTTATTATAAACCTTAACTGAAAACAAATAAAGCCCTTTGTTACGTACTTGGTTGCAATCGTTTCCAACCTTGTCCAAAGTGCGTTTTCCAGTGAGTATCGAACAAAGAATTGGCAACAAAGGAAATCAAACAATTTGCCGTGCAAAGTCCATGTTTTCATTACGGCCGACTCTGAATCGTGAGTGTAGGTGCACCATGGTGCTGAAGTTACGTGAATACTGAAATTTGTAATGGAGTAATTTCGAGCACTTGATCTATAAGTTCTAGTATCTATGATCTATAAGATCTGTTAGTGAATAACGGTAATTTTGGTGCTCATGTTCGGTGGTGAACGCTAAACAACTGGTGACCCATATGCCCCTTTGCCTGATCTGTCATTAAAAAACTACTCTTACTCACTCGTACTTACTCGCTGAGCGGCTGCCTATTTGCTATGCACACTCTCGTACAGCGCCTCTTTATATCCTTTATTTTTGTTTTATAGTAACTGTGTATGTCAAATAAAATATTTTCATTCTTTCTTTCTTACTAGGAAAATACAGATAGATTTTGTACTGTTTGTTATTAAATACTGTAACAGCGTAAAGTTAATGTATAATCGGCTATCTAATCGTGATGTCTATCATACCGAGGAGTTAGCCATACTGCGCCTGCGCACGGCAATTGTCTCCGTAGACTTTGCATGATACAATGTATTCATTAGACTATCTCGCACACATTTAACAGGCATTTACCGCGTCCCACACTGTCGGTTGCTAAGCAGCTAAGAGACATATAATCTTTCTGTTTAGTCAAGGCACATAACTACATAAGCGTTATGATTTAAACGAAGTGATTCCTTAGTCAGGATTACTTGGATACAATCCAAATTAGCTGAGTAAACATTGATCACATCCCACAAAGTTTAAAGCCCTCTTTACACATAAGCAGACGCAAGGGCTATGTCATCTGTCTATCGATCGAGCGGTCTACTACGGCTGTGTACGGTAAGACATATTACCCCGTCCTCACATCACATCGGCATATGATATTTGCTGATGTGTAGAGGGGGCTTTATGTGTATACACGATACCTACTAAATTCTCACCCTGCGCCCGCGCACAACTGTCATCCAGATCTCTGCTCGCTATTATGTTGTTTACCTAAGATTGTATATAAGACTCGTTGACCAAGTATTTACCACGTCCCAGGATGTCGTTTACTAAGCCCAGACACATTCCTACATACATCAAACGTGTAGCCACCCTACCTACTACGAGCTCATCCTGCGCCCGCGCACAACTGTCATCCAGATCTCTGCTCGCTATTATATTGTTTACCTAAGATTGTAAATAAGACTCGCTGACCAAGTATTTACCACGTCCCAGGATGTCGTTCAGACACATTCCTACATGAATCAAACGTGTAGCCACCCTACCTACTACGAGCTCATCCTGCGCCCGCGCACAATTGTCATCCAGAACTTTGCTCGATATAATGTTGTTTACCTAAGATTATATATGAGACTCGATGACCAAGTGTTTACCACGTCCCAGGATGTCGTTTACTAAGCTCAGACACATTCCTACATACATCAAACGTGTAGCCACCCTATCTACTACGAGCTCATCCTGCGCCCGCGCACAATTGTCGTCTTGGACTTTGCACCTTATTGTGTTGTATTCGTTAACGCGTTGATGCTATTACTGTTAATTACTTGACGTTGGATTGTTAATGAACGTATTTGGTTTCAAATGCCTTATTAAAAAAAAAAAAAATTCATGTGCTAATTATTGTAGATTAATGAACTTAAATTGGGTATTAACATAATAAGTATAAAACATATAAGTAAATATTTGATCGATTTGAGTATACTTAATACCCTGACATTGGATTTACATAAAAAAATTTTTACATAAGGCCTGGCCTCCTACAAGCGCGGAACGTCATAGTATAACAGAAACGAATTGTTTTCATTAAAGAGCGGTAATAAATCAACCAACCGGAACCAAGTTTTGGTAGTTATGTTAACGCCACGATTATTATAAATGCCTAGTAGAATATTGTACTGCCTGTAAGTAAAACGACTCGTTTTATTTTTATATAGAAACGTTGCATATAAAAAGGCTTTGTATATGTGGTAATATATTGTATTAAGTTAATACAATATGAAATTGTTAAATCTAGAAGCAAAAAGATCTAACGGAATAAATTATTCAACTAGGTTTCCAGAAACTTAGCGTTCGTAATAAAAAGAGGAGCCAGCATTTGTTGGTGCGACCTTGATCTCAAATTTTACTCTACTTGAGCATATTACACTGTTTCATATGTATCTATCGTATTAAATTTCCAATGTGAAATAATATATGATATTTGAGGAAATATTCTTTACTAGGTATAACCTCGGTTTTACCTGCGTATATCTTCCGTTACTGTGGGATATCCGAGAGGAAAAGTGGGCTATGTTCAGTCTCGGGTTTCGAATAATCAAATTTCATCCAAATGGATTCAGTAGTTTGTGCGTGAAATAAAGTCAGACAAACAGACAGACAGTTACATTCACATGTATAATATTACTAGCTGTGACCCGCGGTTTCACCCGCGTACATCTCATATTCCCGTGGGATTACCAGGATAAAAACTATCCTACGTCCTTTCGCGAATTTCAAACAATCCCTACACACAACTTCATTCAAATCGGTTCAGTGATTTTGACGTAAAGAGAAGACAGACAAACAGACACTTTCGCATTTATAATATCAGTAGGAAGTAGCATTCTTAACTAAATGCTCTCAGTGCAAACGCATACAGTAAATTCCTTCTCTTGACGTCGCCGACCGCAGTTTTTCTATTTTCTTGCTATTGCTAACTTTTGTCTTGGCCGCGCTCCAGGGTAACTGTGTCGTATAATAAATGTGGGGAAATGCATCTATTGGTATAAGGCCAAGGTCACAAGTACGCTACTACAAAATAGATAGAATTTTTTTTAAACCCGTATTCTAAGAAGTAACCTTAATACCCCACTAAACCAGGGCTAAGGTTTCGTCAATATGACGTTGAGAAATTTTATTCGGTATTCTAAGACAAAAGTTTGACATAACTGGAGTAACCAGAGGCCGTATAGTGACTGAGGTTGAGTGGAGTCGAGGAATGCTCAAGGTACGTATTAGAATACGGGTGACAGAAGTCAATTTTGTGGATGTACTTCTCTTTTTAACCGACTTTAAAAAAAAGGAGGAGGTTATCAAGTCAACCGTATTTTTTTTCATACCAAAGCTCGGTTGTTGAGAAATGTAGTTTCGGAACTCTGATAAATTTGCTGATCCGCGCGACTTTGCTCCCGTAGCATAATGTTATATACAGCATTTAAAATATAGCCTATGTTACTTGTGGATAATGTAGCTTTCGAATGGTGAAAGAGGTAGACCGGAAATATGATACAAAAAAAAAGTTAGATGCGTGTCTCAAATAGATGATACTCGCCTTCAAACTGGTTCGATGAAGCCCGAGATGTCATAGCATGTCATATTAACTAAGAAACATAGTTAGGAATACTACAATAACAAGAACATTACAATCCGGAGAAATTTGAATAGGCATCTCTTAGGTGAACGTGCTCCATCATAGGCCATGTTAACGCTTACCATCAGGCGTAACTGTGGCAAACGTTGAATCAGCATAAAAAAATAATGGACTAAATGGTCTCAGTGAACGGTGTATGTGTGTGCTGCTAGAGCTCGCTTTGTATGCAGTTTGACTTCTGTAGCCTGTCGTATAATAAATGTGGGAAAATGGATGTGATATGGGTCAAGGTCAGAAGTACGCTACGGATGAATTGGTCGATCTGTATTGTAATTATTTGTATCGGATTTTTGAAGCGGATCGGCTTGTTATTATAATAGGAATTGGTTATTATTTATTTATGTGATATATAACTGATGTTAAGTGACTACGACACAGGAACGTTCATAAAGCAAGTATGGGAAATTCTTTGCTTGGTAGAAGTGCGATAGTTGAACACCATTGAATATAAAAGAGAGGTCAGGACTGAGAGCACCGATTTTAAATGCTTCTATGAATTTGTTTGTTGTTGAAGGGTTTTTAACATTCCTTGTGTGAGCCAGACCAAAAATAGAACAGTGACTATTTAAGCTCCCAATTTTCTTTCAAAAGTGTGTCAATCGAAGGGCTTGTCCGAACAAATCTATTAGGACCAATTTAAGGATCTAATAATAATAATCCTCACTAATACTGTTGTAAATTTGACCTATTGATACCAATATTATTGCGAACGATTCGGGCAGATACTAGTAACCAATAAAAGTTATAATTCAAGAGATTATCATATTTTGCGTAAGCGATTTCTATGAAAGGCAAACTGCGTCTAATATTCACACCACGTTATTCATTTAATGTGGAATAATCCCTTTTTATTATGTTTAATTTTTAATTTAACAATTTTCTAATACCTTTGGCATCTATTCCATTCAAACAAACAAAGAAAAAATATTTATAATTTTAGTGTAATAGAAATCTTTATTTAAAAGAAGTCGAAAGTAGAAAATTTCCACATATTTGCGTTGAATATTGGGAAAGTAAATAAAGTTGACTTGGAACTTGGCATTGCATAGCGTTTTGATAGTAAAGTTTGTATAAATTGTTTCGACGCTACCACGTAAATTTTCAATGTTTATGTTCTTGTAAAATGTAATAAGGCTGTTACTATAGCGACTGTTACTAGTATAGCTGTTATTGTATTAACGATATTATAGTGAATAAACGGGTTCAGTTTATGATACAAGTAATCGATATAATTGCTTTGCTTAGTTTGGGACTAGAGAGCGACGTGTTAAATGTCCAGGAATATTTATTTATTTATTTATTTATTTAATTCATTATTTATTTATTAATTCAATATTAGTTGTAAGTTATAATGTACCCTCTAGTGCGCGCGTGCATTTCTCAACTCAATCCCACAGAAAAGTACGTTTTTTCGGGATAAAGATAGTCTATGTCCTCCGTACCATCAACTGTAATGTGTAAAATGATATTTAAGAAGATTGGTTACGTGGATACAATAAAGAGGTAACATACAAACTTACTTTTGCATTATTAGTGAGGATATCTTTCCTCATTTTATACTATAAATGCGAAAGTAACACTGTCTGTTTGTCTCTCTCTTCACGCGTAAACCACTGAAACGATTTGGATAAAATTTTGGTACCAATAGGGCAAGGGATATTTTCTACTTCTTCACGCCTAAACCACTGTAACGATTTGGATGAAACTTTGTACCAATATAGTTAAACCCCGATAAAGTATACTTTCTCTCCCGAAAATTCTAAGGAAACGGGAAGTATACGCGGGTGCAACCGCAAGGCACACAAGGTTTCCAATAAGGTAACGTTATTTTTATTTCTATTTACACAAGCAAAGTCATAATAATATATTCAACATGTTGCATAACGCAAAAAAAGCAAACCTTCAATGAGATTATAATTATTTACTTGTAAATAATAAATATATAATGAATTAGTTATTAAATTAATGACGGTAAATTATTTTTCTTATTTATTTTCCACGCAGCAAACGATTGTTGAGGATTATGTAACCGTGTGTAATTTATTTTTATTGTTATTGTGATATTACTGATGTATTTATTGATATTTATTTATGTATTTTTATTGTTGGAGACATTAACATTGATTAAATACAAACTTAGTTGAAACAAAGACTCTTTTAATTAACTGTAATGAATTCATTTCAATCAACTAGAATTAATTTGTTTTCGTTTTTTTAATTACAGACAGTGTTTTGAGCAAATTTTTCTTTCTTGATTTGTCAAATACATAGTTTTAACCGCAAGTGTTAAAAGTATACAGTGGTTGGTTGGTTGCACGATTTTGACGTTTGCAAAAACGTTTCAGAGCTGTCAAAAAATCTGTACTAAGAAGGAAAAAATTATGGTTTTGAAAGAGGGAGTGTGTTCATGTTGCGCAGTTAAATAACCTTTCTTTTGTATAGGGCATGATTAAAAATGCAGTCTGTTATAGTACATACCTACTGTACGATTTTAAATTTTACACATACAAATTTTTAGTTTTCCTTGAAATACGTGTCCCGAAGTACGGGCGGAAAATGTAGACGTTTATTGAAGCAGATTCGGGACGCCGTCTTGACAGTTTCGTGCAACGACTATAATATATGCATTCTTTAGAGTTTGGTTTTTACAAAGAGTGTAAACTCCATATAAAGCGCGTTCGAGAAACGCACACATTGAGACGCGTATGTGTGCGCAGGCATAAAAAGAAAAGCACATACAGGAGTTTAATTCCTATACCTTATTTATGGTTGTAACCTCAGTACAAACAAAGATATCTTATCACAATATTCAATAGATTATGCATGATTGATGAAGAAGCAACTTCACTAAACTTTTATTCCTTGAGACACAATGACATTGTTTGAGGTTGACCTTTTTCGTATCAGTCTAGGATGTCTGAAGTTTTCCTTTATCTAGACTACATGACTCATGATTTACTACGTATTATTGTAAATCTATGTTATGTATCGGGATATTATTTATTTAATTTATTTATTTATAACACTTTATTATATAAAAGATATTCACAACAGGAAGAAACAGAAGACAATAACAAAACATATACCTTCGTACAAAAGGATGGCCCGGACGGGATAGTTTGAATTTACTCAAATCTTCGGAACTATCTGAAATATTATTTCTAACTATTTCATTTATTGGCTACAGTATAAAGATCTTTAATCACTTAAAGATACGGCCCATGTAAACTTAACACAATATTAATTCTACTATCACATGCTAAGACTGCGACTGAACCTGGCAGTGGCGGATACCACCAATGTCACTATATGGCCAGACTATCCGTTCTACTCGTAGTCAAGGGATTGTACTCTATGTATTAAGGCTCTATGCAATTAGTATTATGCTATTACGCGGATGAAACCTTTGGGAACCATTATGATAGGTGTCACCACAGGTTAAAGATTAAAGGCAGATGGAGTGTGCCGAAGAACATACGTTTTTAAGAAAAATTACGAACCCCCCGTGACATATTACGTCAAACTAGATAACTTTTTTGTATTTGCTTTTGAATTTTGTATTTGCTTTTCGGCATCGCTCAAGTGTTCGGCGCACTCCATCTGCCTTATACATAAAACATTTTGTACGGATCGCATTTATACGTACTATATCGTAAACGGTTAGCATAAGTCATAACTTACAATTGTTTTCCCGTATTTATTCCTCTATTCGGACGTCATATTAACTCTAACGTTACACATGACGCATTTCTTACGGAGTAACCATAAGGTTTATGGTTTTCCTATACAAATATAACGTGAAATCTGTCCCTTGCGGTTGTTTTAGACGAAGGTCGATGGGCAGCTGTGAGAAGCTAATAATATCTAGATAACATTGAGAGTATGTGGACTGGTTGATATGGTAAGGTTTTACGACAATGCCAGAAGCGTGGTTAGTTTAATGATTTCTGAGTACTAAGGTATCTAGACAGTCTTTCAGATTTGTAATTTAAAAGAAATATGACATATCGTTGATAAACGATCGAAATACCATTCGATTGCCATTGGACAATTTGTCATTCTTCTACAGTATGGACTTAGTTTTTTTTTTATCAATTTTATACCTATAAGACTGATCAATGACTCGATCAACAAGAATATTATGACTAGTTGATCTACATGGCTTCGCTCCCGTAGCATAATGTTATATATATAGCCTATGGTATTCGTGGAAAATGTAGCTTACGAATGGTGAAAGAATTTTTAAAATCGGTCCAGAAGTTTTTGAGCCTATTCATTACAACCAAACAAACCAAGTTTTCCTCTTTAAAATATTAGTGTAGATGAAAATACTCATATGTTATCTTTTGGAATATACGGATTTTATTTACATAAAATTCACTGATCGATTTTAATTTAGGGGCACTTCCCCACTAAGATATTAGATATTATGATGATGGTAGAGGTTCTTAATGTTTGTCCGACAATATCTTGAGCATCGTTAATCCGATCTGGATAAAATTTTGTTTACTAGTTTAGACAAAAAAAAGGTTCAGTTTGAAGTTGAGTGAACGATTAGGCGAGTTTAATATAAACAAACCCGAGTGTGATTCTAAATGAAAGGTCTTGATTTTTATACATTACAACGCGCAAGCAAACCGCTATTATATTGTAATTGTAATGTTTTGAGATTTATGGTAGTAAAAATAAAAGATTACTATTTAAATAAAGTCATAAACGCCAATTTGCATGCTACAGTATGCTTTAGTGAATTCTCTAAGCGATGTTTATAATTAGCGAGTGGGCTCGCCTCGCGCCGCAGTCAACGACCTGGCAAGAGACCACATGTTTAATGTGGCGTGAATAACTTGATGATGACTAAGCCGCTAGTGATGAAATCGTGGTGAAGGATAGCTTTTGTTTGTTTGGTTTTGTACTTAATGTTTACTGTCACCTGTTGTCTTCTGCATTTAGTTGCAAATATAATAATAACAATATATAATATCCTCCTTAAAACGATACTTAAGGAGGTTGGACTTACCGGCCAAGCCCATTACGGCGGGGATCCAGAGGGCAGTTCTACTGGACAATGCTCGGATAGTCCGCAGGTTCCTCACTCAGTCGTCCTAGGCTCCGGCCGTTTGGCCTCTCAGCCGGAGTTAAATTTAAAATACCGCTGCAAGGCGAGATACGTAGCGCTATAATAATAATTTAATATCTCACACATCACAAACTTTCAATGTAAATATTTCATTTAAAACAGAATTAGCAACGTTAGTTAATATAAACGGCTTTATACCATCTAACGAAACAACTCTATATAAATTTAATTGCAATCCAGGGCTTATAGTATCTGTTATATTTAATAACAATAACTGTGATAACGCAGTATTATTAGATAAATTAACTAAAATTAGATGTTTGCCACGTGACTATCACGTTTCGAGGTAATCTTGATATAGAAATTGTATTTAACAATAAATACGATTGTTTTATCGGATTTGTCATGTATTTTATGATTACGGGATTTATTTCTCTAAGGAAATACTGATCAATGAAACGTATGTAAAATCTGCCACATCCAAACTTACTATAATAATGGGATTTTTAATAATGTGTCAGTTTTTTAAGCGACTTTACATATAAGAAGTTAGTAACCTACCTATCCTAATAATATTATATGATCGTGAAAATTTGGATGTTTGTGTATCAATCATGCCGCAACTGATGAATAGATATTTATGAAATTTCGTGAACAGATAGTAATACTGCCTGAATTACCTTATATTACAAACAAAGCTGTAGGCAAAACCTGGTAGTATTTATTGTATCACTGTTGTTTTTCTTTCTTTTTTTGCTTTTTAGTTTTTAATAATTACGTATACAAATATCTATAATGGTATAACGTGTGTGTCTTGAGCAACAGTTCGTTGTCCGCGAATAATATCCTAACAAAAGATCCGTATCGGCTGATAACAGCATGAGTGACCAGTGTTTATTTATTTTATTGACACGTCTTATTTTAGATACGGGAATCTAAATGAATCAGTGGAGTAACTGTTTTGCTTGTAACTGTTTCGGGGAACGAATGCTCTGTTTTCTTTTTACGGCCGTTTTCAATGATGTACCAAATATTATGGATAGATTGTTATTTCATGACGTTAGGTAGACATAAGTCATAGCAAAGGCTATCCTTCGATAGGATATTGAAATCAGAGTGCAAATAGATAAATTTGTCTGACTTTAGTAAGCAAACCAAGTAATAGATAGAAAGCGGCCGTAAGTCTAACATTACTTATGGTTTTGGAGTGCATCTGTCGTTTAATTACTTTTATTTTAAAAGTGTGCTTGCGACGTTCATCTTATTTTGTGGGTCTCTAGGGGTAAAGTCTGTTCGAGTTTGTCAAGTCTTAGTATATGGTATGAAAAATTAAAATATACATCTACAAAGAGCCCGGCAAAGTTGCCACCTGCATATTCCATAAGGATCAATGAAAAAGGGTTTTGGTTGTATGTGTTGTTCGTTGAAGGATTGTAAACTAATTCCAATCTCTTTACTGTTGTCGATTTCGCCTAGGTGTCACCTCTTACATTAGGAGATATAAGTAATAAGGATCAAATAAAAAGCCTTTGGTTATATATGTTTTTCGTATTAGGAGAATCCTTTCAGTCCCTTAACTGTTGTATTTGTATATTTTTTGGTATTAGTTCATTAACTTTAATGGTTTAAGAGCACTCGTACTAGTTTGTTTGTAAACAATTTTGACGTGGCTTTGAAATTGTGGTTGTGGTTAGGTTATTTAAAGTGCTTGTGGTGAGTTCTTTTAGATTTCTTTATTTAAATATGCCATATTACTTGTTTTAATTGACGTCGTCACATGGTAAAATGTATGTGTAATTAACTTAGAAGAATATTTATCTCGTAAGTCAAACAAGAAAAGGTGATCTTAGTGATCTGTGTTTTTTTTTAAGTAACGGCTAAAGAATACTGTGTTATTGGCCTGGATAGTCACTAGACTTATATATGCATTAAAGTCTCGTAATAAAGTTAATTTATTTTAAGCGTATATGTCAATTAAAACTGCATACACCTGTAAAATATTTCTAGTTTTTATTTAAAATACTTAAAAATTTATTTAATTTTATATGGATAGTACTCGCGGTAAAACAAACAAATGAAAATACTATATTTCCATTTTATAAAAGTGTCTAATAAAACCTAATTTGATTGTTTCAGATAAAAGACAACGGAAATGTTTATAGACGAGAATGAAACGTAAGTATTATTTTTATTACGACTATTTTTAAATTTAACGCTTTATTCAAACTGAATCATGAAAATATTAAGAAACGTTTTGTTTTAATCATTAAAAATATATCGAAACGAATTACTAAACAAATTATTTGTTTAAATGTCTTGATCCACGAAACTACCGTATGGATTGGAAACATTTTGACTTTGAATATGATGGTTTATGAGGAAGACTGCCTCGTTGGTCTAGTAGATGCATCTCTGATCGTGGGGTCTCGGGTTCGAATCCTGCGTGGGGCCAAAAAAAATGTTATTGTAATTTTCTGACAAAGGAATCTCAGTAACAGCCCTTAGTCTGGAAGTTCGCGGTGCTGGAGCACCCCCGTGCCTCGGAGAGTACGTAAAATCGTCGTTGCGCCTGATCTCTTTCCGGTCGTGTCGGCCTGCTGACCCATCGGGTTATGAGAGTAAAGGAATAGAGAGTACACCTGTGTTTGCACACATACTTGTGCACTATGATATCTTTCACGCAGTTGGCTGATCTCTGTAGAGATTGGCCGCCGTGACCGAAATTCGGTTAGGAATGTTTATGAGGAAGGCTATCTAACAGTACGCTTGTATACGGATAATACCGCACAGCACAACTAGTTCCGGATAAAAGTAAACTGCATAACAAACAAAGACAGTGCAATGTCGATATTTACAGCGAAATTTATTGAACAATATTTGCTTCCGCCCGCACGCCTGACAATCAGAATTTAAAATATGAGAAACGTGGCTCTGATGGTTCGCTGATTGAATTTATGGCTATGAAAAAATTTATTGAACGAATAAAAAGCGGGCCCATTCATCGTAATATTATATAGTCGAAAAAAAAAAGGTATTCGCAAATTTTCGTAGCTACGAGATGCATTTGGATTTTTTTTTATTAATGACTAGCTGCGCCCAAGGGCTTTGCTCTCATGGGAATGTCGGGATGATATATAGTCTATAGCCTTCCTCGATAAATGGGCTATCTAAGACTAAAACAATTTTTCAAATCGGACCAGTAGTCCCTGAGATTAGCGTGTTCAAACAAACAAACTCTTCAGCTTTATAATATTAGTATAGATTGGCCAATACCACTATTCTACTACTCTCCACTTTCCAAAGTTAGAAGCTACAACGACAACTTAATGGACTTAATCACGTATCTAATATTACGCAGTTAAACGTGGGGAAAAATAGTGTACATTTAAAATAATTCTGACGGGCTAGCGTTCTGAAACAATATGAAAAACCATTTAAAAAATGCGTTCAGCTTTTGCATTATTAAAAAGAATTATACAATTTTATTTACATTTACAAAATTATAGGAACATACTGATATAACTTCATTTAGTTCCTCCGACGTTTCCGAAGTAATAATAGTATCGAAGTGTAATTTAAGATAATAATTTTAATCTGTCATTAAGGGCATACTATCGGGCTTATCGTCTTGATAACTTATCACCGTCTAAGGTATATATTATTAGTGATACTGGCCAGTTGTGAAGTGTTTGTGAAGTGTGAAATGGGTGTCTATGCGTATAGGAAGTAAGTGAACTTGAGAGAATATAAGTGATGTACAGTTACACTAATATTAGAAAGAGGAGAGATTTGATTTTTTGTTTGAGTTGAATAGGCTCTGAAACTATTGGAACGATTTGCGAAATTATTTTACCACGAACTGTTCCCCGCGGTTTCATCCGTGAGATTTCCAGGATAAAAGTATCCAATATCCTTTTTCGGGTTTCAAATTGCAAAATTTCATCCAAATCGGTTTAGTGGTTTAGACGTGAAGAAGAGACAGACAGATTTGAGTTACATTCGCATTTATAATATTAGTAAGGATTGGTATCTTACAATTGCCACGGGAGCGAAGCCGCGCCAAACAACTATTTATGTATAATAATGAGGATATAAGGGAATCATACAGATTCACGTCTTAATCGATTCTAAGATTTCAATCCTTAATCTATACTAATATTATAAAGCTGAAGAGTTTGTTTGTTTGTTTGTTTGAACGCGCTAATCTCAGAAACTACTGGTTCGGATTGAAGAATTCTTTCTGTGTTGATTAGACCATTTATCGAGGAAGGCTTTAGGCTATATAACATCACGCTGCAACTATAAGGAGCGAAGAAATAATGGAAAATGTGAAAAAATACGGGGAAAATTATTCATGCTTGAGGGCTCCCGTTGCGTGCGCTGCGAAAACGGTTCAAGATACCAAAAAATTATGTATGAAAGAATTATTCTTCTTGAAATGATCTACAAAAATGTCCGCGACAGTATATGTCTATCTTTTAAGATTAACTCACTAGAACCGTTTTTATGTAACATAATTATGCTACGGGAGCGAAGCCGCGCGGATCAGCTAGTAAATTATAAATAAGAACGTAAGCAAAAAACGTCGCTTTTTTGAAAATAGCGTGGACAGACGGGTAAAAAATTTGGCACAGCTAAAGTTAACATACATAATATTCTTTTTTATCCAATTTCGATCACTCAGCGACCGTATTAATTATAATTATATTAATTTGATTAAGATTTCTTTGATACATGATTATGTTGCTTATGAGTCATGTCAAAATGAATCATGTAAATAGATAATGGTGATGAAATGATTAATTTGTTAAGGATAATTAAATAACCATATTAAGTGTTAAAAATAATCTGATTAATGTAATCAGAATCAATAATGTCCAATCTAGTTGCGATTTTTATGACTTTACCCGTTTATTTCCAACGATTACCGTAGTTTCTCAAATTTCATGAAATCTTTTAGTGCTTGTGAAGTGAAGTGGCGTGAATGTGTGCATCTATATAGCATACAATACAATAAAATCTTATATGTATATTGTATATATGTAAGTATATAAAACAAAGACGGGTTTGTTACAACACCTATAACACGAAATCTTCAAAAAATTCGTGAGGAGATAGAATTTAGGACTTAGGGCCCGGAGAATGATATATTATATTTTTAATCCTGGAAATCCCACGGAAACGGGCTATATACGCCAGTGAAACCGCAGGACACAGCCAGTTATTATATAATTTGGCTAAATAATTATTAGTCATACACCATAATACCTGGCATCTTTCGAAACATCCTTTGTAGCGAAAGTGCTTAGCGACATTACGCAAAGCGACCAGTCTTGGACAATGCAATGCTTAATGCTCAGTAAACACAAACAGGAGCATTCGTTGTAATACCTGCTTATTTAATGCACAGTGAACTAAGGATCAACCTAGGATAATTTAAAGTATCGAATGCATTGTTGTTTACGCGTATTTATTGGGGAATTGTTTCTTTCTCTTGAGTATGTACACTCACTGATCTTATGGCACGCTTATTAATTATAACATGTTAAACCTTTGTCTGCAATGAACAGCGTTTGCCATTACGCAAAATATTGCAATACCTAACGATTCGATGATGGGTTTGTATCCGAGAATAGAAAAAATCGTTCAAGCCGCTTTGAAATACGTAATAGTAAGAGAACTTGCTTATTAACTACAAAGGGTTTCTTAAAGATTTATGCCACAAGGAGCAATGTACTCGCTATTTGCCTGCGCAACGGGCAAAGCAAACTGTTGTTTGTTTACTCTGCTCAAAATGTCAAGTCTCGGCGAAAGTTACCGGCGCGGTACGGTCGCGCCTGACCGCGCAGCGACGCATCATTGCGCACGCGCACTCGATAACAACTCCTTTGTGCTAACTTGTTAAACGGGATCTTAGTGGGTTATGAAATACATAATTTAATTCTCTCTATAGTTGTATTATTGGAACAGACTAAACGCGAGTGCCATCCGTTTCAATAACGCATCTGTCAACTTTTAGTGCAAAACTTTTAGA
>LQNK01001979.1:94631-104800 GCA_001586405.1 Phoebis sennae
ACTAAACGCGAGTGCCATCCGTTTCAATAACGCATCTGTCAACTTTGAGTGCAAAACTAAAAAAAAATGTTTTTTAGAAATATCCAATATTTCTGTTTTAGTCTGATCAATAAATAGCAACAAGATATGAGTACGATGACCACTACTGTTTAGTACATAATTCAAAGTTACCTGATCTTCACAGTCGGATCTTAATGGGTTACGAAATACATTGACAACAATGAACTTATATGACGGTTTTCATAAATATTTTTTGGACTTTCTCCACGAAGAGTTTTTAATTGTTGTTAAGCGATACGAATCTAATTAACCTTGCCTGAATTGCATAAAATACATCGGTCTTTCGAATTAGGTATAAACGTGTTTGATAAAACGTTTACCTACTTCGGTTTAACTACATCTACTAATACCTAGCCAGATAAGCAACCGATAACGTTATAACTACAATTTTAAATATTGTATACCTTTTATTTTTCTACATATTATACACATTTGAATACTACCTATAAAACTTGCTTGGCTATGGCACAGTAAAACGCGGGTAGATCGTGGCGCAAACCAGGATGATAACCTTTTGAAAAGCACCCACGATACAGGTACACCTAGTGTGGGTGCTATGACTAACCTGTCTTGACGCAACGTTAGCATAAGTGCACTGTTAATAAATTGTGAAAAACAGCCTGTATGTATGTCAAATTTGTACATTTACCTAATTCTAAAATTGTTATAATTCTAAAATTGTTGTATTGTGTCTTTTGTGCTTTGTGCTTAAATAAATAATTTTAATCCTTTTTAATAATATGTATAAATATTAGCGTTGTATAACGCCTGTTACCATGTCCCTACAGGGCATATGTATTTTTAGACTATAAATTTGTAAGGTAAGGTATATCTTGTAACAATATTTTTTTATAAATCATCAAATAAATATGAAAATCGTTTTTTTTTTTTTTTTTATTAATATTTTTTTAAAAGAGCAACTCGAGTTACTTGTCAGTTCTTCTCACTGTCTTCCGAAGACGCGGTAAATTAAAAAAAATGTATTTGACGATTTAAGAAAGCTTATAAAATCAATTTAAAAAATAAACGTTTTGAGTTTGATTTACATTTATTTGTATATCACAATCATTTATTAAAAGAGCAACTCAAGTTTCTTGCCAGTTCTTCTCACTGCCTTCCGAATCCGTGGTAAATTAAAAAAATGTATGTGTCGTTTTAAAAGATCTAATACAAAACTCTTTTAAAATAAACGGTTCGAATTTGCATTTACGTTAATTTGGAAGTCTATATAAGACTTGTATCAATAAACAATAGTACATTTAAAAAGGATATATAAAAAAATCACAACAAAAGTACGGCGGGTATCTATGTAGGCGGATAAAAAAACAATTAAAAAATGAACAATTTGAATTTGATTTTACGTTCATTTGGAAGTCTATATATATTGGATCAATAAACAATAGTACATTTACAAGGGATACATAAGAAAAGCACAACAAAAGTACGGCGGGTATCTATGTAGGCAGATAAAAAAAAAATTAAAAAATGAACAATTTGAATTTGATTTTACGTTCCTTTGGATGTCTATTTAAGACTTGGATAAATAAACAATAGTACATTTACAAGGGATACATAAAAAATTGACAAAAAAAATGTACGGCGGGTATCTAGTAGGCGGTCTGGTTTTTGCTGCGGCGGCCGAGAGCAAAGTCCGACGGAAAGGTGAGGACCCCTCAAGGTCTATAGGCGTAATTGCTGTTTCGCATGGTACTGGGGTTAGGTGGTACGGTAGTGATGCTCCAACGCTTTGTAAGATGATAATATGTTGGAAACCTTTGTCGTTATGTGTCAAGGCTGTGCTAGGTATGACAAATTTTGGGAATTCCTATTGGGGTATTGTCGATATTCTAACAATAAAATTTTTACCAAAAAAATAGAAACGACTTCCTCGCTCTAAAAACAAAAGTTATTTTTGGGACTCTACTCTTTCGAATGCAAAAAGAATTTTCCAAATTGGTCCATAAACGCCGGAGATATGCGGTAACATACATAAAAAAAAAACACTTTTTTTTAAATCGATTAAAAAGTTGTAAATAGTGCTAGTTTGACAGAATGACAATTAATTCTTTTTATAGAATCTGATACTTTGACTTTTATCATTTTTATGTTAGAACAAACTTTAATAACATTATTTTACATTTCAAGACGGTTCAATGAAATAGTTCAGCTTACTTTTAAGTAGGAATTTATAAGGTACCCTTT
Source organism: Phoebis sennae (assembly GCA_001586405.1). Lineage (NCBI taxonomy): Eukaryota > Metazoa > Arthropoda > Insecta > Lepidoptera > Pieridae > Phoebis > Phoebis sennae. Next base: position 96,894 of record LQNK01001979.1, read on the forward strand.
CATCCCTGCATTCTAAATTAAAACGCTGAGATGTTATACGTAATTTAGAACAACTGAAAAGAACTTTTAAATTAAGAATTCCTTGCCTTCGTCTCACAAGTTTGGAGAGACGTCGTGTTCCAAGTTTAGAGAAGCCCCCAAACGTCTCGACGGAAGTCTCAATGGGTCGGTAATGCGCGGTGCACGCGGATCGATACCGGAGCGTGCCGTAAATAGGATCGGTAGGTCAGTGTCGGCTGCATCTGCTGCGGCCGTGACCCGGGGGGAGGGGGGACTAGGGCTGCCAAAAGCACAATGTAGAAGTCAAACTCCATACAAAGCACTTCAGCACACATTGACACCGTTACCATATACGATATAGCTTTAGTTGTATTATTGAAACAGTCTAAACGCGAGTGATATTTGAATAAGGCATCTGTTAAGTTTTTGTGCAAAACTTAAAATATTTTAGTTGTTTTTGAAATAGACATAACAAGATATGAGTAAGATATTCTGCTGCGGCCAGCTACATCGTGCCCTGATACATTTACCAAAAGCTCTCAACTACTACCACGCTCGAGATAGCGTATATCCTTTAGGAATTTTTAAAATTTTCTTAGAATTTAAAGAATTTGGTGACGCCAGGAAATAATAAAAAGGCAACAAGTCTTTCGGAAAAATATTCAAATCATTTATCAACTCGAGCCACTTTCAACTGTATACATTCCATAAACAAATGCACAACCTTGATCAGTAACACAATTAAGAGTATCATAGAAAATATATACGCACTCGTATATTTGAATGGAGTGTCCGAAATGTTAATACAACAAAATTTTATTTTAATAATGATTCATTTGAATTACAACTGATTGTCATATTGATAACAATTTGATGTATACATTAAAAACCCGAGTAGTGGCAGCCCTGTCACGCATGCGTATTACGTGAGAACCATTCATGAGCACCTCATTACGCTGTGGCCGATAGCGGGCCAGCTGTTATCTACTGCGATCTTATCGGGTTGCATTTGGATGGCATTAGCGATTTGTTGGGTAGGATTTCAGCTACTGGCATTACAGTGTGCATTACAATCACTGGAGTCAGGGATGTGCCACGTAACTTGTTAAATTTTTATATGTGATGAATTGTCATCCTATTATTTTTTATTGGTTTCCATACAACTTATACACTTAAACAGAAGTAGAAAAATGAGGTACATTTTATAGATTTCTTTAAGACTGTAACATGGGTACACAAATGTTTATTCTATAATAGCCAACCGATATTATAAATAAGCTTGTGAGGATGTAAGTTTGTTTGTTAATCTTTCACGCAAAAAATTCCCAGCCGATTGTGATAAAATTTACGGTGTACATTTTTAAAGATCATCTTTTAATGCCGGATATCAACCGAAATTAAAGTAACGCAGATGAAAACGCGAGTCCTGACGTAGTTTAAAGTAATGATAGTCGGAAAGAAATAATAGTAGATCGGAAGTTTGTTGCATCTAAGACACAATTTCACGGCAGTAAGTCATATAAAATTAACGTTAAGTTATAAATTATAACAAGAATAAGGTAAATCCTACTGGATTTACGCATGTGTTACTACACAGCGTGAATTCAGCTCCTATTTTCATACATTGCCATCAAAAAAGAGCAAATATACACAAATAAAATAATACATGAGCATAGATATATTATGGTGTTAAACACTTACAACTAGAGATTATAGCAACTTAACACAGTGACGCCGACAATGCACGTAGGATTTAACAGTGAGGTGTTAACAAGTATAATACAATAAGAATAAATAACTTATCGACTTACGTGACTACTGGAGAATTGAATTAAAGACTATACTATTTACACTATTTATTAGTAATGTTTTTATTACCGGTTTCGAAAATTCATCATTAGGCAGTTCAATACTTAAAATGCATTTCCATTAAGAAGTCCTAATATAGTATATCTAGTGACTACTGTAAATGTAAGAGGATTGTAAAAACACATTTGTTTGTGTAAATTCACGTAAATTGAAGATTGCCTCTCTGGAGAACGCGTAAATCAGAATATATGTACTTACAAAATCAATTTAAGTTAATACTTCTATCTTATAACAAAATTGACGTGGGTTAGACTCGATGCAGTTACAGTAATAATTTGTTTAATTAAGCTTGTTATATAATTCGCGGTAAAGTTGACGCATGCCACACGTGAAAACGTTCCCGTGGGATTGACGATGTCAGTAAATCCCTGTGTAACGACTAGCGTTACATAATAATTACCACAATAAAACACAATGATTATCACAAAAAGTGCTGAAAGGACTGTACTCGGAATAATAAAATTCACTATTCGTGTAATTTATAACCAACTAGCTGATTATCGCGGCTTCGCTCTCTTATCATAATGTAATATATATATATATTACATTATAGACTATATATATATATATACATATATATAGCCTATGTGACTCGTGGATAATGTAGCTTTCGAATGGTCAAAGAATTTTTAAAATCGGTCCAGTAGTTTTTGAGCCTATTCATTACAACCAAACAAATATATAAAGTTTTTCTATTATCTTCTCTTATAATAGTAGTGTAGATAATGGTTGACAGTATCAAGAATTTAAAGATTCGTATTTTATGCGTATCGCCTTATACTCGGCACAACATAAAGTTATGTAAAGACAAGGCGAATATACCAGGGTTACCCGCCCACCCATTTATGAGAAATAGAATCCGTACCTTAATAAGCAAAGCTTCATATTACGAACTTACGAAGATATTCTGTAGCGTGAAAAAAACATTTGAACAATATCTTGGCTTATATGAATAAAGTTTAACATTTGTACCGTTCAATGAGTGGTCTTAAGTAGGACATGAGGAAAGGTAATTGCACTCATAATCGGGGATCGTAAGTCGTCACATAAATTGTCGAAGATACAGGTTTCAAGTACGGAGGAGTTTATTTGTTGCCAGCTCAAAATTTGATAGTCAAATTTTACTAATTTATTTTTAATGTACTACCGTATTGTACAACGTTTTTAACAAACAAACATCGTTATTAGACTACATTTTTATTCAGTTTATTATAAATCACCAATAGTCTGACAAACAAACAAACATCATATTTAGAATACATTTTTATTAAGTTTATATACATATATAAATCATCCATAGTCTGAACTCTTAACTAAAACTTACTAGATTGTTGTGAAATTGTGATATGATTAATAATTGAACGTTATACAAATTCCAAATTCCGTAGTACAATTTTTATATTACGTTACGATAATATTATCTTTATTATATCTTTATCTAAGGTTTATTAAATCTAAATTCAGACAGATTGCGATTATACTAATGGAAATCTTTCAAACAGTCATATATACAGCTGTGATAACACGAGTAATAATAGAATTAGTAATCGCGATAAAGAAATACCCTTTAATTCGATACATCGGATTTTTATGTTCATTGCACAATACAAATTGCGATAAAACAATGTAACAACTAAGATTAATTAGGGTCTGAAGTCCAGTGTCTGTCCACTCAGTTACAATGTAGTTCATACAAGATGAATATAGTTTATTTGGTAACAAGTACTTATTTATGTAAGCACTAAACTAACGGTAGGTTGACTCATAATTAATTAGCATAATCCCCACTTGAATATCATAAATGCGAAAGTCTGTCTGTCTCGTCTTCATGCGTAATGCACTGAAAATTATCGGATGATATTTTTTACGAATACAATTTGAGATCTGAGAAATGATTGAGGATAATTTTCTTCCCGAAAATCTCAACGGGACCGAGAAAAATATAAAAGGTGCAACTGCGAGGCTTTGCTTATAATGACATAAATAGACATTTAACGCATGCTTATTCACGTGTCAAACAGAACACACCTAAGGCAAGAGTATTTGAAGGCGATCGCTTGCGAAACCGGGCCAAGTGTGCGATAACGGTATCAGCGGATTACGAGTAGGCAGGCTAACACCGTGATTACAGGATGTGTGTAATGTCGCCTGACGCCCCCGACCCGTGGATCCGGGTCGAAGGTGGCTTCAATTCCTCCTTAGACGTAATGTCTGATTCCGCATGAGACAATAAAATGTAGCAAACAGTTTTGTCTATTGCTAGCTGAGAAGTAAATTCGTAATTTATAAGTACAGCTTGGTGGTTTGTTTTTCTGCGCTAATATTTGAAAATACGGATGAAGTTGGCAATTTTTTTTCTGATTATGATATGCTGATTTATGAGAAAGGCTATGAACATGTAGCATTTAGCTACTATTAGTAAAATATTAAGGCCTAGACTAAATCAAGTTTGGTCAGCTAGTCAACTATGCCTACTCCCAATGAATTATTGATGAACATTGTTCGAGCAATTAAAATAATGCTCTCATGATACGTATATTTGACCCTGTTCAAGATAATATAGCTTAATGCTCATTGTCCAGGATAAGAAAGTATTGTATGAAAACAGGCCTAATCTTATTGTTTAATGGCTACATTGTTGGGCATAAGCTATTGACAAGAGGACGTCTTGTCTGAAAGGGCCATTATCCTCACCAAGATGTCCCGCAACAATGGCGCCATTAGAGGACAAATATAACACGTGTGTCACTGTACGGAGGTTTCTTTTGAGACAATGTAGTCTTAACGACCTGAACACTTGATCGTAAAGTGATATTTTCAGGCGGTTTATTAGGATTCATAAAATGGCAAACGACAATTTTCACAGCAGCGTGAAAGAGGGAGATTGTCAATTGTTTTATAGTAGTAGGTATCTATATCTATGTGCATCTGAAAAGTATACATACTGTATGCTCGATTCACACAGAGAACGGACGGGGGTCGTGACAGGAGTACGGCGGGTCTATTTCTTATTATTTATATGTAAGACTTCACACCGAACGCGCCAGACCCGAAACGTATTCACTTCAGGATTGTCTGTGTGAATCGGGCATTAGGGTTAGTTACAATGACACAAGTGTAAGTCGCAAATCACACAAACATAAACATCACAAGTGTTCTGTGTTAAGGACAACCCGGCAGTTTTACCGGTAGTGAATCGACCTTTGATCACTCGCTAATTCATAACAGGAAACTTCTCATATGGATTTCTGACGTAAATAGAGATGCTGATAAAGACCCACATGTGGCAGAATTTGCTCCGACAATTTGTGCCAATGTCATATAACCTTTGTCAATGTTCTCTCAAACTGTACCATGGAGTTTTATGACAGCTTTCGTGTGATTCATATAGGTCAAAGCTAGTAATGGATCTTTATGACATCTGTCCCATTTTAGTTTATGTGGTAGAGAGGGATGCCATTTTAAAAGAAGAAGAAAAAGAACTCCACATAAAACTACATTATAAGTTTATGGTTGCTTAAAGATATATATGATAAGATATCTATCTTGATCAAGTAACATTCTCTAGGTTGGCTTCGAAATTGTGATCTTTTATTAGTGTAGGACTAATTCTAGACATGTTTGGTTTAGGTCTATTTATAGGGTCATGTTTACGTTCCATATTAACAAAATTTACATGCAAATGATACATCATTTCCATTTAATTCATCGAATAGACTTTATTGACGAATTACTGTATACATATTCATTACACATGTTTACATAATCAGTACCGCGTTAAAACTTTATTAACAAAACGGAACACATTTTATTGAACTTATGAGTTTTATGTGACCAATTAGCGGCTATGAGCACTTCCTTGTTATTTAGGAAGGGTATTTTGCATCTTCCTTATGTCGTTGAATATTAAATTTGCCTTTTCGTACTTCGGTCAAGGTTGAACGGCTTGTTTTGTTTGCGGTCGAACGATTGTCACGTGCCTTTGACCTTTGGCAATTTCGTTAAACACAGCCACTGTGACACGGTAATTATATTAGATTGCAGGTATTTTAGTACTAGATAATGGAACCTATATATTGCCTCTAATAGCGTAATTATATTTTACCCACAAGTTAAAATTATATGCGTTCATGATCTAGCATAGGTCTATGTCATGTTTGCTATGGACAGTTTTTAAAGTAGTTTTTAAAATAATAAAATATCAGTTTACTTATCCAATACTATGCTGCTGCTAATATGTTATAATCCTTATGCTTATTCCATGTGACTAGCCGCTGAACATTTTTTCCGCTTTAATGGGTACAGGTTAACGGCCAAGTTACATGACAGTAAATATAATAATAAAGAAATTGCAGTCAGGCCTTTTACACTCGGTTCAAGATTGTCTAGAGAAAGGACTCCCAATCTATTTCAGTCCGTGACGCACGTACGAGTTTAGTTATATGTTAGTGTCAGCAGGGTTCGGGATCTAGTATCACATAAGATTAAGAGAAGTATATACCGGACACGTTATCCAGGGGGGGGAAACAACAAATATACTCGCGACAACACCGGGGCGTCGCGATGCACAGTTTGAGAACCTCTCGTCTAGAAATTTCATTACGTTTTAGAGATAAACAAGCAGGTCCATCAATGTTGTTGATGTATCTATACCTTTTATTGCTTTATAGACACATAATTTAACGCGAGCTAAAATCGTATCTTAGTCATATATTCCATTGTATAATGTCCTACGTTCTCTGAGGCCCAAGATACAGACTATCGTCTAGTTTGGGTCCCACCAGCACGCTATTCGAACTGTACCTACTCTACGTTATATATCTCTATGATTTCCTGTATGACTTATTACTTAAGACATTTTTTTATTTTTCTTTTATTGTATATTTCAAGAGGATCTGTTTGTCGACAGGCCAGAGTCATGGTGGGTGTCGGCCGTGCTGCAGACGATCCGCGCGGTGGTGCTCGTGTACGATATCCTGTCATTCCCAGTGCATCTCATACTGCAGAGGCCGTGGAGGAAGCGGGCCATGTCGCGGCGGATTAAGGTAACTAGGAATATGAATGACTTAAGAAAGAAAGAAAGAAAAAGCATTTATTCCAGACACTTATTATACAATTATTAAACTAAACTATTAAATTATTTATTCTAGAAATTTATTTTGACTAAAGTCTAAGGTAAAAGTGTACGGCAGTGCATTTCTGGAATATGAAATGAAATTAAATGATATTTATTTGCTAAAACATGAGTAAATTAGATGTTAAGTTAAAATATATATACTTATACCTATACATGTTTTAATTATAACTATTAAAATACAAATACCAATGTCATAATAATTATACAATCAATAATAAATATAATAATTTAGATAAATATTTTCACAAAAAATCATTAATGTCATATATACATTTTTCGTGTAAAAATTTTAATATTACTTTCTTAAAATTATTAAGGGGTAATTTTTTTAAGTCATCTGGGAGTTTATTGTAAATTTTAATTGCCATGACATAACAGTTTTTCGGGTACAAAGCAATTCTTTGGGAAGGTACAAATAAATTAAATGGTCTTCTTTTAGGACTTTTATTATTATCGCTAATACATTTAAATAAATTCGGATATTTTTTGACAAATACGCAGATTTCATATATGTACATGGCTGGCAATGGGAGAATTTTATGATTCTTGAATATTGGTTTGCATGATTCTCGAAAATCTAATGCAAATAATGCCCTGATACACTTTTTTTGTACCTTAAATACTTGAATTGCGTCGACAGAGTATCCCCCACAGTATCAATCCGTAACGCAAAACACTAGCAACATAACCATGGTAATAGGGTTGACCACTCAGCATTTGCCGCGGTGGTGACCATCGCAGCGCTGATTTTCAGTGGGCCCTTAAGGAGCAAGTATTCTTGGTTGGAATGGACGGAAAGATTTATGTTTGGTGTTATTACGGGTTTATATTGCCAAAATGCGGCCTTATGCATACAATGCAAACCTGTAATTTATGAATATTTTAAAATGATATACAAAGG
>LQNK01001979.1:122408-167311 GCA_001586405.1 Phoebis sennae
ACTATGTCCTTCCTCTGTATGGAGTTCTGTTCGGAATCTAGCGCCATGGTCATTCGACTCTCGCGTCTCTTCTGCAACGCTTGCGGTTTGCACTCTATCACTTTTCCTTGCATTCCGAGCACGTGGAAGTTTTCCTTTTCCAGACGAACGATAACGCCCACAGTTTGCGGGTCCAATTGTACCATATCTCCCCATTGGAACTGGCCGAGAGAATCGACGCCCGTCGCCATATCTGAGCACAGTTGTAAATCACGTGGCAACACTTCCAATTCGTGCATCGTCAAATCTGACACTAGAACTATTCTTTGAGGTTCCACTCTGACGATCAGCCCCGTATCGCCTTCATATCTACCGGCTAAGACCTTAACGTGGTCTCCTTGTTTGAAGTATTTCCTCAGCTCATTCGGTTTAAACACCAGAGGATCTTTCAACGCATCATGTTTTGGCATAACCGTTATCATCGAACCATCTATTGCGATAATTTTCGCCTGTAAGTTAGCGAGATCGCCGGAGCAGACTTCGACATTGTCACCCATTGAGAAGGAATGCAAGCTTGTAGGATCATCTTTGGCCGGGGCGGCGAGTTCGATATCTATACCCTCAGGTTGCTCTTCAAATCTTTCTAATTCTGTCAGAGTCGGTTTAACACCCTCTGCAAGAATAGCTGACATGGGGAAGTTCTTATATAAGAAACCCTTTCTTGAATATCTGTTGCCTTCAAATATCAAGAAGTCACCATCAGAAGTGACTTCGCCACCAATCGCTCTTATAGCCTCTGGGTCGAACGGTTTAGCTGGTGATCGTCGTTTCTTTTTCCGTTTCGCAGCTTCGCTCTCACTTTGCACTGTACGTAACGCACCTCTTAGCCTAGTGTAATCAATTCTAGGCAAGAGTTTCAAATGAACTTGATTTTGGGCTAAATCTACATAATCTACTTGAGCGATATCATCCTTGTAATGTCCTCTCTTTAGCCGCACCCACTGCTTTGGTTTAAGACCTGATTGTTCCTTAACCACTCTCAATACATCAGTCATCTCCTTAATAGGAACCATCTCTTGTTTCCAAATCCCCATTTTCAAATTACCTACTTTATCTATAATCGCTTTAACATGTGTCTGTTTGTAGGCTTCAATATAAATATAACCTTTCACACCTTCTGGTGCCACTACTGATTTAATTTGGTAAGGTTCTTCTGAGTATTGATAGGTGATAAACTTGCGCATAAGCAAGAGCACTGTAGCCTTCTCTTCTCCAATACGACATTTCACCATCCACAGATTGGGATCTTTGATTCCAGGTAAGAGAGTTTGTTGCGTGATTTCATCAGACATTTCCTCGCCACCTTCACCGAAGTGTCTGAGTGCCGCTGATTCATCTGCATACTTATTTCGTAGGTATTCCTCAATTTCTTCTTCTTTTTGCGAGTCCCATAGGTTTGTTCCTCGACGTCGCCCTTCGATTTCCCTGGCCGTGGGCCCAATTTCGTCAACTTCATTGCCAACAATACCCATTTCTTGTGCTCCCTCCTCCCATTCGTCATCTTCATCGACTTCGTCATCCACCTGCAGAGATAAAACACAGTAGTAGAGATAATACAAATTAATAAACTAACTACAAATAATATATTTGTAGCTTGTTTATTAACTTCATGAACCAAGGATCACAAGTATACAGACACCTTATTTCAGTAAAAATTCTCAAACACACATGGAAGTATATACATAATTATGGCTGATTTATTCAAAAGGAAAGTATTTTCAAAAGTAAGCAATGACAGTTGGTAGTTAGAAGATTTCCCATCTTTGAATGTTGCTGAACCACATGCTATGCTTTGCTTCCACAAAAATATCATTTTGGATTATTTAAATTATTGGCTCAGCTAGTGTATGTTTTTATGTAAGTACAAATGTTTGTCAGACAATATCTAGAGCAGGGGTTCCCAAACTTTTTCAATCCACAATGCACTTACGAGTGTAGTTATATGTTTCGACTGTTGATGTTCCTTAGTGTCAGCGAGGGTGAGTTCTAGTTTCAAATAGTATTAAGACAGATAATGAGACAAATCAATGGGGGGGAAGGGAAGCAATGAATTCACGACGCACAGTTTGGGAACCCCTTATCTAGATTATTAAAAATCTTGTTAAATTTTGTAGGTAAATAATGTTATGTTTAAAGATGAGCGAAAACGATAGAGCATTACCGCTAACAATTTCAAATAGGCAGTTTAATAGGAATATACCCCAGTGTGTTTTTAAATGATAACTCTTGATTTATACAACTTGAGATCTAGCTTATAGGGGGCCACTAGTTTAAATATATTATAGGATGACAAATTCTATAACATACCTCAGCTTCGTCAATAATGAAGCCTCCATATCTGCTGTCCTTCTTGCGTTTCTTCCTTCTCCTCTCCTCTTCCTCGTCTTCGTCATACTCCTCTGAATCCACTAAGTCATCCCCTTCAGGCTCTTGCTCGTCCTTGCAAAACAAATCATGTAAGTATTGTTATGTGTGATTTATGAATTGCAAGTAAAATAATTAACATAAGTTTACAAAAGTAAACAAGGTTTACATATTATAATTTATTTGCAACAACATACAATATGTATACAATATTAGGATCTTATGCTTATGTCTATAATAATATTTGTAGTTATTAAAACATGATCTTGTGCATAATTTCAACTCAAAAATATATGTACGCACCTACAATCACACTTCTAATTAAATAACAATAAACAATCCCAAAAATTTTAGGTTATGTTTTTGAAAGAAGTTTACTCTATAGAGATTTGGAGTTATTTTGTATGGAAATACAATAGGTACTTTACAATACAACATATTATTCATTCTAAGTGTGGTTATAATAAATACAAGCCTTAATTTAACAAGATATTATTTTCTTATCAGGGTTATTGTTTATTAATGACAACCTCCACAACAACATCTTATCAATAAGTTGTTCGACATACCAATAATCCTACTAAGTAGCATCTTTGTAGCTTATATGACTTCTTAAATCAATATTACTAGTGTTGTGATGTAATAACTTCATAACAATCAAAGATTATATTTCATCCAAGAATTTTTCAAGCAATGAGAGATTATTGTTTTACTTATTTATATATTTACCTCGACTTCTTCATCACCAGATGCTTCCTTTGCTTCGTCATCTCTGTTACGGCCACCTCCAGACTCTACAGAGCGACTCCTGTTCAAATTAAATGTGACTAAGTAACATCTATACCGTTTGTGATATATTACAACAGTTAAACATGTGTTAGCATGTTAAGCATTACCTAGAACGTGATCGGGACCTAGATCGAGATCTAGACCGTGATCTAGAAGGGCTACGACTTCTAGATGGACTCCTGCTGCCTGACTGGGAACGGGACCGCGAACGCGAACGCGACACAGATCGGGACCTCGCCGATCGGTTTGATGCAGCACTTCTTCTTGATCTATTTGACACCACACTACCAGCTTCTGACCCACTTCCCGAATAATTACTACCTTCGGAATCCGACATTGTCACTGAATTTGATGTTTTATAATCATGAAAGCGTTTTTTCTATTCCTACTATCGACCAATTGTTTCTATACGTAGCAAAACGCAAATGTCACACAAAACTCAAATATCATCGACAACAGAGTGAAGAAGTACAGTTGACACAGAAAGGATTTAAACAGATAAGACATACTATTTTTTTAAAATGATACTTATAAATTATTGTACAAACATTACATTAATCATTATTGCTACATTCATGGATAATTATTAAGCTTTATCTCTTATGTATTCTATCTGTGCGGTATCATAGGGATTTTTATAATTTATTATTGGTCTATGGTCTGAAGAACCAATAAAAATAAATCCTTTCTTTTGTCTATTGATTCGTTGCTGCCCCACCGATTGATGTGAAAATTTTTATTAAATTTAACAAATGTGTTAATAATGTGAGAATAAAAGACAAGACACACAATAAATATAATACTGAAAGTGTAATACTCATTAGTTTTAAATGAAATTTGTATTCGGGCATAGCGGTGAAAATTTTGCGATGCACGTCTGTCGTTGATCGCTAAATAGCTTTCGATTCGGTTTTCGCACGTCCTATAAAAAACAATCGCGAGTTTTTGTGTTATTGCAAAACTCCAGAAGTGGAAATAACGTTTGGTGTGTGGGGAAAAATAAGTGCCGTATTGTGTGGTGCAGTGCAGTGGTGTTGATCGAAATGTATCAGTGAGGCGGCTGTCGCCAATCCAGGGTCCCTGGGTGTCATGTTGGAGACGCGGTCGGTACGTGCCGCAGACTCGGTGTGGGCGAACAAGCCATTGCCGGCGCCCCACGCCATGGCTAACTCTAGGCATGGAAAGAGTGCTCAGGTAAACCCTTCACTAATTGCAAACGACGAGCTTAAACAGACCCGCTTTGAATTACCATTGTCGATATGATCGATCACTCTCGATAAATTGTAATTGAACGATTTTTTCCTTCAATGAGGTAATAACAATCGTGTTAACGTTTTAATAAATTATACACCTGATTTTATTTTCCAATAACATTTTGAAATATCAAAAAAAAAATAATAAATGAAGTCCTATAAAATTTATATCTAATTTTTCAAATCAATACTTTGCTATAGGCTACTATAGTCCGGTCAAATTAGACCAAAAAATTAGGGTGATGTCTCCGAAACGGTGTCTCGTGAGAAAAAAAAGTATTGATATATTTTTTATAGATAATTTCATGATCTACAATTTTAGTCTGAGGTATTTTTCTGCTAAAACTTACTGTTTTGCTAAAATCGCGGAAAAACTCATTTTTTTGACATTTGACCTTGAATAAAATTTTTTCCACACACTGGAATGATGGGGAACTTTCAGCTATTGTTTATAATCGTGTTTTGAACAATTGTACCAAAATTCAGCTTGTTGCGAATTTATGTAGCACCGAATGTCTAATTTGACCGGACTACTATTTATCACAGATTTTATTAATATATACCTTTATTGATATTATTTCAAAATTTTATGTTATTTATATAATATATTTTATTCATATTATTCCACTTTCCTTCCTCATTTGATGTAAAACTAGACTCAATTAAAATTCAGGAGATGGGTAACCCATCTCATCTCATCAGCATCTCCAGTATAGCTTTATCATTAAAAAAAATGAATAAAATGCAAATATCCAATAATAAAGACATTACTGACATGTTGTAGACCAAGTAAACATTTCCTAAAATTTAAGATTACATGTTGTGTCATAGTTATTTCACTATTACACAACCTTAACTGCCTACCATAATGATATCATAAAAATAGAGAAAGTTTGAACTTGAATCTACTATTATACTAGTTATGTGATTTAACTCCTCTGATCATACATTCAATTAAAAATACAATTGTTCTATTATATAAAACACATCATCTTGTAAAGTATATTATACAATACTCTACACTTAATAATTCAATGACACATTACACAATTATGCATTCAATATTAATTTTAATTACCGGTTCCTCTAACTCTCTATACTTACAACCTTCTCTACTTCCCTTGTTTGCACAATACCTGTAACACTTATAATTTTGTTTGTTCAATGGTATGCATTCTTATCAAATAATCTTCAATGTTGTTTTTGTTTGATATTACCTTCAGTAAACGTCTGATTATTAGGCTAATTAAACAAATATATTAATGTAGAAGACCTAAATTTACACAAATCAGAATGTTTTCAATAGAATATATTTTTCCAATACTGTGGGTTAATTATCTGTAATTAACAAAAATAAGTAAAATTGATAATTTTAACAAGGTCTTTTTATATTTTTATAAAGCCCTATTTTTTTTTATGTTACAGCAGGCAAGTATTATTTATTATATTGTTAAAGTTCATTGTAAATCAATGGATGAATTTATGTGTATAAAACACAGGCTGTGCCCAAAGGGCACTCACCCACCCGTGTATATCTCCTATATCCCATTCTCTTGGGATTTCCAGGATAAAATCTATGTCCTTTCTCTGGTTTCAAACATAGTCTGTAGAAAATTTAATCCAATCCATTCAGTGGTTTAGGTGTGAAGAAGAGACATACAGACAGAGTCACTTTCGCATTTATAATATTAACTGATAAATTTTATAAGGATATTTGTTGATAAATGGACTGTAATACATTCAGTTTATTACAAAGAATATTATTTTTAGAATAACATTTAAGAGACCCTAAAAAACATTTGTTTACAGTATTCAAACAATCACAAAGTTTATTTTTATTATGCCATATTAAGTGTAGTCTTTATATCCTTATCATTTGGGTCACTTCCTAATTGTTAAAAAGAGTTGGCTGCTTCAACTGATAAACCTTTCCCACCTTATGCAAAATAGGTTTCTGATTTCTTGTATCATTGTAAGAATTACTAGAGTTTGCATTTTATGTCTATAATATTTAATTTCATATTATTGAACTAGAGATCTATGTCCTTTGAATATATTAGAGATCAGTTATAAATGATATTATGTCCTTATTATTCCACTATTTTTGGATTTAATTCATTACCCACTTTCAAAAGGAGGTCATGAGTTTGAATGATCTATTTAGGCTTCTTATTATGTTTTCTTAATTTCAGAAGTATACAATTGTGTATGTATGTTTGTACTAATCTCATTAATAGTTTTTTTTTATCAATTTAAGTTGGGTACATTTTAACTTAGGGAATATTTTAAGTTTCATAAAGATTTGTTAAGTAGAAATTTACTCATTACAATTAATTTTAAAAAGCATAATGTTTTGTAATTCGAGTTTTTAAGTAACCAAAAACTTTTTTTTATTTTCGCAAGTCGAAAACAAAAAATTGTCTTTAATAACATTACAAAGCAATAGTTAACCACTTATTATATTGTTTTACAGGACGACGTGTGCTATGTGGTTGCGAAGTACGACTATGCGGCGCAGGGTGCACAGGAGTTGGATCTGAGGAAGAACGAACGGTACTTGCTCCTCGATGACTCGAAGCACTGGTGGAGAGTCCAGAATGCACGCAGTCAGTCCGGCTACGTACCCAGCAATTATGTTAAGAAGGAGAAGCCTTCTTTGTTTGATAGGTGAGACACCAGTTATCACCTCTTGTACTATTATTTTTTTATTTCTGAGATAACATAGTAAGTATATTGTACGTATTTAAAAATCACTTTATAAGATGTCTCTGATCCCAGAGTGCCTCCTGGCAAAGGCCTCCTCCAACAATCTCCACTGACTTCTACTCTTGTACTTTTATAACATTTATATTTTGCATCTTTATTATGTGGTGTTAATAAAGTGTATTGTATTGTATTACATCATATAAGCTTCACTAGTGCTAAATTCGGAGACTTTAAATCAATTAAAGCGGAAGATTTTCAATTAAGTAGTAGCATGATTGAAATGTAAACATCTAAATAATGACTATTATAATATTAGTAGGATAATAGAATTTTCCTTAACATTAAGAAGCTTGTCAAAAATTTATTTAAAGGTCAATGTATTCTAATACTTATTAGTTGGATTATGACTGTAAATATGAATCATACCCAAATGGTATTATGTTTATTATGATAAAAATATCCAGATGGCATTGCGTCTATTGTGGTTATTTTAATACATGTTCTAATGCAAAATCAAGGGCATAGATTTTGTCTTGATGTTGATTAATTAAATTACTACTGTCTCTGTACATATAATGAGAATATCAAATTAGTCATCTGTTACTAGACTTTCTCTGCATTTGAAATTTATTTATTAAAATAAGTGTATTAGCAAATCTCCATATTTAATTCTCTCAAAATCTGCTCAGTGGTTTTATACAAACAGTCAATCTTTTTACCAGATACTGTTTTATTTAATTTATGTTTAATATTGATTTTAATACTTCCATCTTAAATATGTAATAAAAAGAGTATGGACTTTTTGGTGTTGTATGAAATAAATAGATTTTATTATTATTATTTAGTCTGTTGCTGATGTCCGCGGTTTTAATCGCGTATATCTCACAATCCTATAAGAGTTTCTGGATAAAAACTATTCTTTGTTCTTCCCTGGCTGCAAAGAACCTTTGTACAAAATTTCATCCAAATCTATTCAGTAGTTTCGGAGCCTATTCAATTCAAACAAACAAAAAACCAAATCTTTCCACTTTATAACATTAGTGTAGATTTTACAGTGCAGTTGACAAATATTTTTGAAATTCCATCTATTCCAGCATCAAAAAGAAAGTGAAAAAGGGTTCAGGTTCCAAGACGTTGCCGTCTAGCGGTTCTCCAGTACGAGGCGGGTGCGGCGGCGGGGCGGAGTCCCCGGGCGGCCGGCGCGTGGAGCCCACCGAGGCTTTGGGCACTGCGGTGGTGAAGTACAACTACCAAGCGCAGCAACCTGATGAGCTCTCACTCACCAAGGGCACGAGGATACTGATATTGGAGAAGAGCAACGATGGCTGGTGGAGGGGACAGTATCAAGGGCATACTGGATGGTGAGATTCGTACATAGATTATTTTTTCTATTTTCAGTTTACTTTCTATACCATCATATTAACATGGTAGTGTATTATTGAATAAGTACCTCATTTCATATTCAATAGTGTTGTAGGTACTTGTGAAAAAAACAGTGCTCTTGATCTTAAAATGGCATATTCTTTTATGCCATTAAAATGTTAAATTTTTTGGCCTAACCTTGCATTTCACAGAGGATGCAATTTATTTTATAGATGTCTAGGGGGGGTTAGTGAAAGCTTAAATCCAAGTTGGTGGGGTTGCAACCCTTGTTTACACCTATGAATTGTTTCACTTTTATAAAGTTGTTAATATATACAAATTTTATATAATGAGATATGGAGAGATTTTGATAGTTACTGAAGTTATATCATACATTAGCTGATCCGCCTTTGTTCCCGCAGCATAATGTTATTCATATAGCCTATAAAATATGACCTATGTATCACTTGTGGATAATTTTTAAAATTGGTCCAGTAGTTTTTAGCCTATTCATTACAACCAATCAAACAAAGTTTTCCTCTATAATGTTAGTGTAGATAATTCACAACATATCATATACAGATAGTAAAATGTTCATTGATTTTTTTCAGGTTTCCATCAAATTACACAAGTGAGGAGGGGGACAGTGAAGATACAGTGCATACATATGCTATGGCTGAAAATGTCCTAGACATTGTTGTGAGTCTTGTTTAACTTAAATTTTTTTACTTAAATTTTATCAGTAAAGGATCTGCTTGTTTCTTCCTAATAAGAATTTAATAATCAATTTTTTTTTATACTTATTATTTAATTAATTTATTACAACTTGTATAATATATTTCGTTAATGTATTTTTATTCAATATTATTAATATGGAAAAGTAGGCCATTGTTAAATTTAAATATTGCTTGACACAATTAATTCTACATTAATTAGCCAAATTAACAATATCCATCACCAACTAATCACAACTGAAACTTTTTCTTTTAGGTGGCGTTATACTCATTTACGTCGAACAACGAGCAAGAGCTATCGTTTGAGAAGGGCGACCGGCTGGAGATCATCGAGCGACCACCGTCCGACCCAGAGTGGTACCGCGCACGCGACAACCGTGGACATGTGGGTCTGGTGCCGAGGAACTATCTGCAGGAGTTGGCTGATTACCTGGCACAGCCTTACAGGTGATTATAACTCTTTATTCTACACTCTAAGGTAACTGGTGGAGAGTATAGAGCGATCATCTCCTGACCCAGAGTGGTACCGCGCACGTGACAACCGTGGACATGTGGGTCTGGTGCCGAGGAACTATCTGCAGGAGTTGGCTGATTACCTGGCACAGCCTTACAGGTGATTATAAATCTTTATTCTACACTCTAAGGTAATTGGTGGAGATTATCGGGTGATCACCGTCCGACCCAGAGTGGTACCGCGCACGTGACAACCGTGGACATGTGGGTCTGGTGCCGAGGAACTATCTGCAGGAGTTGGCTGATTACCTAGCACAGCCTTATAGGTGATTATAACTCTTTATTCAGTACTCTAAGGTAATTGGTGGAGATTATAAAGCGACCAGCATCTGACCCAGAGTGGTACCGCGCGCGCGACAACCGCGGACATGTGGGTCTGGTGCCGAGGAACTATCTGCAGGAGTTGGCTGATTACCTAGCACAGCCTTATAGGTGATTATAACCCTTTAAATACTCTAAGGTGGGATACTCTAATGGGTGGAGATTAGTGAGCGACCACCTTCTGACCCAGAATAGTACTGTGCACATGACAAGCATTGGCATGTTGGTCTCGTACCAAGTAACTATAGGTTATTATTTTGCTTTCATTAAACATCATACTGTATATGGCTGGCTATCTACAGCTCCAAGATCGTAGAGGGACCATCATCTGATACTTGGGGGTATTACACACATGTAAACTGCTCTATGTGCCTATAGGTAGCTCTTACCTTTTAAGAACTTACTCGCTGTACCTTGCGGTTTCACCCACATATAATTCCCTATTTCCGTGGGATTTGATAAAAATCTTTTCTTAGCAGATACCTACATTATAACATCTACCTGAATGCCAAATTTCAGCCCGATCCATCCAGCAGTTTGGATTTAATTTAATTTAAACGTTAACCTTCCAGTGAAGCGAACGAGGGCGGGTCGCGCACGGTGAGCGCGAGCGCGGGGCTGGGCTCGCGCGCGTGGTACTACGGCGCCATCACGCGCACGCACTGCGACGCGCTGCTCAACCAGCACGGCCACGACGGCGACTTCCTCATCCGCGACTCCGAGACCAACGTGAGTGTGCGCGGGCATAGAGAGTGTGCATGAGGCGTTAGGGCGGCGAGACGACGAGAGTGTGCAAGAGGCATTAGGACAAGACTTAACGAGAGTGTACATGAGGCATTAGGACAGGACTTAACGAGAGTGTACATGAGGCATTAAGACAGGACTTAACGAGACAACAACAAGACTTAACCCCCGCTTAAGTTCTTATGGAATTTCGAGGACTAAAAATAATCTATCATCTAATCCAGCCTGCAATCTTTCTATCTACCAAATTTCATCATAATCCATTCAGTAGTTGTGGTGTGATTGACACACAAACATCCGAATATCTGACTAAAAAAAATGAAACTTGATAGAGAAGACAAAACAGAATAAAAACCTTGCTCGCAGTTATTTTTACTTCTACGGAGCCTTTTTAATTCAAAGAAACAAAAAATCTTATCTATGTACTTTCAGGTTGGCGACTACTCCGTGTCCCTGAAAGCGCCCGGTCGCAACAAGCACTTCCGCGTGCACGTGGAGGGCAGCCTCTACTGCATCGGCCAGCGCAAGTTCCCAACCCTCGAGCAGCTGGTGGCGCACTACCAGCGCGCGCCCATCTACACCAACAAGCAGGGCGAGAAGCTCTACCTCGTGCGCCCGCTGCCCCGAGCCGCGCAGAACTGCTGAGATCCTCACCAACACGTTTTGGCGCACATTACAGACATGAAAACGATGTACGCCAGAGCGCTCCTTAATGTATGACGTCACGCCTACTCGTCGAGAACGAGGTGACGTCACGTCGTTCCAAATTCGAAACGTGCGCGGCGCGTCCGCTCTCTTCGACGTTCGATGCGGTACTGCGGTAGACTATTTACACGAGTATAATCTACCACCATAGTTTTCATTTAAGTTTTGCGTCGAAACAGTGTCACTTTGTAGTTCGAATGCGTAATGACATGTAATAACATTATTAAAGTACCTGTCCTTTAAATTTGAACATGATGCGTGACGTCACGATCACTTATAATCTATATGACGTCATATATTGTGTGTATTAGGAAATAAACATTTATACGTTGAATCTAGACCGCTTTAACGTGTAACGCGTGCCGAAGGCAATAATAAAGGCAAAGGAAGGTAAGCGAGAAAAACGCGGGTATGATTGAAGTATGACGTCACTTATTAAGCTATTAAATCAAAACGAGCGTTGTTTGACGCAAAAAATATTAATCTTCATCTTTGATTCCTTTGCATATCGCAATCAATCCAAGGTGAAAACAAATAAAAATAGAAAATAATTAAAAAAAACTAACTATTTAGTTCTTAAAAATTTAACATCTCATGTTACCACGGAATGCTAGAAAATTCTTTAAATAATTCGTGTCACATTATTTATACTAATTTCGAGTGTATACCCGTATAATAAAATTCTTCGAAAATAATTTACTGCGGTTATAATAATTATAAAAGTCTATTAACACGTATTATTTATTGTTGTCAAGTATTTAGTGGGTATATAAAATCACTTCGTAAAAATTAAAAGCACTCATATGGCCTTTTATATTAGTATATAATTAGCCATGTTGTATATCTCTTACTGTATATCAAAAAGAGATGGTATCTTCGTGTGGTTGAACGATTTTTTTATTGATTTTTATATAGGAGAAAGGTTTTTTGAAATAAATAATTGATCTATGAGATTTATCACGTGCATTGATAGTACTCGCATTATATGATTGTACACGGTCAATTTGTAATATAACCATTCCTACATTATCGCAGTTCAATCATTGACGTTTATGAATATCATTTATCTGGCTGAGTGATGTGTCTACATTATCTATAATATGAATAATGACATTTAATTGAATATTTACTTGGTGTTACACATATAAAGAGCGTTTTTATTACGTGCAAGAGAAAATTTGTGCTAATAAATACCTTTAAAGTATGATTTTATTCATACATTAATATTGTTTTATTAGTGTGACTGTTTTGCTCTGTTATGTAATGACTCCATTTTGTTACTACACGTAACATTTAAAAACTATTTTCATTATCAATTAGAACAGGAGTTCTCAATCTTTTTCAACAGTTCAGTTATATATTTAGACGCCCAATTGTCAGCGGGGGATAAAGTCTAGTTTCAAATAGGATTAAGAAGACAGTTAATTGGGGGAGTGAAAGTCCTCGTGGCACACAGTTTGAGAACCTCTGGCTTAAAATCAATATGATTTTATAAGTTGATTTAAAAATCAATGTGACGGAATATATTGTGGATACATCACTAACGCCTAGAACACATTATTCTAGATGATGCGTTGATGCAACGCACTATATTATATGGATAAACCAAAAATTGGCTTCTGCATTCTCTATACGGGGCTATTTGTTAAACATTAAACCTCTTAGGATTATATTACTCTTATCAAAGCGACTTGTTCCGTGACTGGAGAGAAAAATATATAACCGTAAATATGCTTTTTGTGTTGGACTGTCTGTTTCTCTGTTCTGTATTTTATACTAGTGTTAGAAGTATACTGTGATTTCAAGATTTTTGACGTTTACAAAAACTTCAGTTCTGTCACGAATTCTGTACCCAAGAAGGAAAAGTGGTCGTTTATGAAAAGGGGGATGTGTGTACATGTTTCTTCACTCATCAAGCAATCGGTTCAAGTTTATATCGAATGTATGAATTTTGAGATTTTCATTATCTTTGAAATACTTATCCCGAAGAACCTACGGAAAGTTATGACATTATGGAAAGAGATTCGGGACTTACATGTAAATGTTTGGTAAAAGTTGATTTTTCTCAAAAGCCATGGTACAAAAGTTGCTTCTTGTATAATGGTAATATAGTCCTGAAAGATAATGTTTAATAAATCGCCCCGTATAATATATTAGGTAAGCAATTTCTATATCATAGTATATGATAGGTCCTCAGTAAGTAAAGTAGTGTAATTCTAGTTTAGTTGTATGATTACGTTTTATGTAATTTGGACAAAGGGCACTCGACTAGTCGCGTTTTAATGTTTTAAACGTTTAGAAATGACGTAATATTGACGTTAAAATGTGACTTGTTGAAGTGTTAGGGTGGTTGGTTATGAGCGGTTAAATAAAGTTTTTGTTTATTCAAAATCTATTAAATAATAGAACGTAATCATGAAAGGGAAGACAGAAATTGTGGTGAAATTTGCTATTTATTATGTAAAATTTCTGATAACTGTAAAATTGCTAACTAAAATGTAACGATAGGCTTAAATCTTTTCGAAATACCTTTATAGAATAATCAAATTTATACGTCTCTCACATATAAAACAAGATGAAATATGAAATTCGTTTCAGATCGCCGAGATATATTTCCAAACAAAGTTTTTTTTTGTTAATTTAATAAGAAAACTTTACGTTTTAATCGCTCATGTCCAGCCAGCATTAGATAAAAGCTTGTCAAAATATGTACATGTGATATATACATATGTACAAGTATATGCATATATTGTGATGTTTGGCCATTAAGTTAATGTAAGTCACTATCAGGGAAGGAATCGGTGAGGGGATACGGACGTGTTTTACGTCTGACAATATACTGAAGACGTACATTTTTATACTAGTGAAATATTATCAAATGTAAAACATGCTTTAGCACAATTTACACTTTTACATTTAAGACTAATAAGTCTGGTGTGGTTTTAATATGTGGTCTTTACAACGAATTAGATATCCCGGTACGGAAGAAGGATTGATGTCAGATTTAACAATATTCAAATTTGGAATTTTGATTCTACTTTTTTTCTTGAAACAGAACAGGCAAATGAACCTGTCACATCGTATATTCGGCAAGAATATTCATAATTCAGGTATAGATTGTTTCAAATTTAATATTGTTAAATCTGATGTTAGGGTGAGAATCTCAAAGGTATCCATTGACGTGACTGTTGCTAGTCAATACGCCAGCATCACACGCTTCGCCTACACTATTACACTAATACAATCAAGACAACCCGGTTTGGTTGCTATGGGAAGATACATGGTCATAGTAATAGGGTGAGAAAATTAAATTAGCCCATTTTATTTCACATACGAACATGAAAATGAAGAGGGTTACGCGAACAATAGGACATTAAAAATGTATGGTAGTTGAACAAAAATTGTCTATGGTACACAACAGTATCTTCAAAACCTCTATGGCGATGTCTCTTGATTTAGTTACCAAATTGGGGCGTTTATGTAAGATTTATACTTTTTATGATAATTCAATACACGTCTATATAAGAATAAAAATATCGAGATTAAAAAAAATTGAAATTTCGTTTCGATCTATGTAAATAGCCATTTTTTAATGATAGCAATAACATTTTGTAATAGATAAATTGATTTATTAATTTGTATGAATTACATAATAATATATTGTGTTTTTTATAATTATTATAAGTTGTGAAACCATCTAAGGCAGCTAAGTGTTGTCGTAATTATAATTTGTAATAATATACAATTATTTTATAATATATGAATCATCGATTTAGTTCAGTATTTTTATTAATTAAGTTTTTATGTGCCAGAATTTTGAATTTCCATTTTTGTGTAGCGTTCTGATACATTTTCATATATCGCATTAAATTAAAAATATCACGATCTTCCAGAATGAGGAGCTGTTTTTGAATGTGCGCTTTGTTTAATCGATTTATTTTGTGTGTTTTCGTTTCCGTAGTAAAGCGCGCGCGATATTTTTATTAAAAACATTTGCGACACTCCTCGCCGTGAAAATATCGTCCAATAGAAACAGTGTACGCGACTGACACTCCACAGATAATGTATTGTTTTGCATAGACAAGCAACAGATTTTTTTTTAAAACTTTCGAATACTTTTGTGATTTGTAATCTTTTTCGGTTCTTTGTGAATGAATAACATATTAATACCTCATTGACGTTTCCAGTAAAATTGTGATAAATTCGTGTTGCTTGTCTATCCGAGCCTTGCCAAATGAGTCAACTTATTTTTGTACAAATATTCATTTCCATAAACAGCACCAAGTGTAGAATTTTATATTCGACCGTAGACGTAATGTAAGTTAAAACTGGAATGATTTCCGCATTTATACCGGGCTTTATTCCACTTGCATTTAAATTGTGACAAAAATGAATAACGTTTTGTTTAGGGTTAACACGGACATGTGTGATACATTTTGACTGCGCGCCAATTTTTTGGCGGGCATGATATATCTCGATCGACGATTGTAAGTTACTAAATCTTTTTGATGTATTTAATACGTTTTATACTGTATTGTAAGTAGGCATGTAATGGGGAACTCGACAGTTAACGTAGGAATATGTTAGGAACAAAATAGGTGACATAGGTTCAGGCTTGAGTGCTTTTGGACAGTTTCAAGGTTGTAGCCAAGACAAGGATCAGTGGTGATGATAAATACCTTCAAATTAGGGTTACTACTGACAAAATTTACTTTAAATTATAATTTAATGAAATATTGTAAAGTTTTGGTAATATCAATATCTTTATTTGGCTTCGGTCTTGGCTACAACTTTGAAATGTGTAATATATTCCGTTGTATGCTTCGTATAGAGTATTTGGGTTGATAGATCTTTCCAGAATATGGAAAATGAAAAGCACAAATAGGGCTGATTACAGATTGCGTTGAGTTGAGAGAGAATTAACTCAATTTAGTGTAAAATTAATAATGTTGGAGTGTCTGTGTTCAGGGAATAATAATCGGCTTATCGTTTTGATTTGAATTTTTGTCTAAGCTTTATAATAATAAACATTGCCAAATAATTAAACGCGGACTTACATTCCTAAGCTTTTACGATTAAAATAAAAACGAGCCTTCATTTAATAGTCGACACTAATCATAATAATTGTATTTAATATATGATTTAGCGGAGATAGATTTAGATAATAGAGTGATTCGGTTTTTATTTTTATATTGCTCAAAGTCTATTTTTATTTGTAACAATGTGTTTGTACGTTTTCGTGTTATCTGATGTAACGAGCATGATATGATACCAATGTAAGTGCAGTGTATTATAATATTTAACAATATAATTTATTTATTAATTTGCAAACTGTGTTTTCTTTTATTTCCTCTTATTCTTAATCAACTCCACTAAATGGATAATCCATAAAAAATAATTGAATGGACGAAACATAATTTGTTTCTGCCACTAAAAAAATTAGATGGAAGAATATTGTTTGTTCAAAAGTTATTTACCGAATCCTAGCAACTAGGCATATTGATTAAATTTCGAGTCAGTGGCATTATTTGCATTAGTTCGAGTTAAAATAATATTAGTTATTAGTGACTATGTTATCGCGAAGAGAAAAGCTTTTGCAACAGCCTTGGGAGGAGAGGAGATATAAGGATCATCGGTTGAAGGTAGGCGCAAGAAGTCTTAAGTAATATTTTTAATCAATGAAGATAAGTTTACTGTTAAGCAATTTTGCGTAGGAAAACACTTAAGTACATTTTGCCTTTTCTTTATTTATAAATAAATAATCAATTACACTATAAAAAAGTCTAAATTAAAAATCTTTTTCAGAAATATCATTTAAACATTTTGAGAAATGTATTGTACTTAGCGAAAGCAAGCTTTATTTTTGATACTGTTAATGAAGGTTGTAAAGTACCTAAAGGGTATTATTTAGTACTATTTCAGTATACCTACGCACTTTAGTTTTTAGAATCTCTCTCGTTATGGGTTGCTTGCAAGAGATCGCTTTAAGCCATAAGGCCGCCCTCTGTACATTTTGTGTGAAAATATATTCTGTATTATTGGTGTACAATAAAGCATTTTTATTATTATTATGCAGGCTATAAAATATATTCAAATACACAGGTTAAGTCAGCTCTCCCCGCTATAGACGACCGAGCTCCAACCGCGCGCCCTCACGTGGCACTGAAGCTAAAGAAGGTGCAGCGTGAACTCGACCGAAAAGTCAAGATACAGAACGATAACTTCAGTTTATTGCAGCGTCTGAATGCTATCATGAAAGTTAATAGACTGGATAACCACTGGAGTAAACCATTACCCAAGTATGATTTTAATAATTAGGTATTTTAAATATGTAATATGCTTTGTTGGGCTGTTCTTTCAGACTTCGAAGTGAAGTTGAACCGATTAGGTATTGAATATTTTTTTTGAGACACTATTCTTTAACGCCATTCATTCGATCATGTTTTCGAAAGTTTCGTGTAATATGAGATAATGGACTTGTCCTTATACTGTTTTGTTTTTAGATATTACACATTTTTACTTTTTCAATTCTACTATATTCTTATGAATTTTAATTACAACAGTAAATCCTAAATATACTCAGATGCATGGAGAAATCACTTTTGTGAATTCTGTAATGTTATAACTTGTATTTTAGTATATCATTAACTTGTATTTTAGTATATCATTAACTTGTCCTTTTCTAGTTTCCAACACAAAGTGGGTCAGTTTTACGACGTGGATTCTCTGAACAGCAGACTTGCATCTCGTTATGTGAATTCGTCACACGAATCTTATCACAACACAGTCAAATGTTTCGCCTGTGAATACAAGAAAATTGTACGTATATTTTAGTTTATATAGTAGTTGACTTGACACATTCAAAATGTTCTTTTATTATTGAAACAACAATACGATTACAAAAACTAAAACTTGTTTTCAATTTTCAGACAACCTCTCATACTAGTTCATGAGTGATGAATTTAATTAAAATAAATTGTTATTTATTGGTAAATTAATACTTAATTAAAATAGAGATTGCAATGATTCTTCAGATTTGAAATAAATACTCATTCTATCTTTTCAGAATCAAGCCCGTCATTCGATAGGGGAATCATCACTACCATCGATCCACTTCAGCCAATAATTGTACTTGCAAATAAAACACATACAAATTGGACAGAATTTATTGTTATATAGTTACAAATGGGTTCAGTATCCGAACATAATGTCACGTGTCCCGAATCGGAGATACTTCGAGTTATAAGTCGAAACATAAATACTATGTTATAATTATCAAAAGCAACGTGTAAGCGGATACACTAGTCGTCCGGACTTACTTAAAGCTATGCTGTCCGTCCTCAGTTTGAAGTCAAACCTACGGGAATGTGTCGACGCCAAATGTAAAAAAAAGATTTTAAACATAAATCCAATATAGCAATTTACAATTTGTACAGTACATAGCGCAAAATCGACTTAGCATTTAAAATAATAGAAAATTGAGCTGTGCTATCTACATATTGTAGCGTAGCATTGTGGCCAATGCAAAAACACCCACAAAAAATAACGAAGTAGCAAAAACACACTCCCGCAGCTGCGACCCTACGAATACGAAAAAAACAATGAAAAAATCTTCAAACATCACAATATTTTGTATCACAACGAAACCGTAGCACCGATAGTCAAACAACTTTATCTAAAAACGCGAATTTTACAACGAACACGGTGCTATGGCCTTTTTGCTCGACGCCCGTGAACCGACGAACGATTAGCGGGCGGTTACCGACACGTCGACGCGTCGTTCGTGAATCCAACGGGCCGTACAAACGCTCCACACTCGACGAGTGAACCTTAAGCAGGCGAATTCCATAACAGCAACGTCCGATTCGCGTGATAAGACCCACGCAAGGATTCCGTTAAAACTTCGATTCGAGTACTATACACAATTATTTAGAAATTAACATTTTTCTAATCGCATAATTATTTTATTAAAATAAATTATTTCACAACAGATACTTATTATTGCTATTACGTAATAATCGGACATAATCGGGATCCGGCGGAGTCGGGCGAGCCCGGCCAGGACGTGTGACAATTTTGACAATTCATTGTAAGAAAATATACAATATACATAATATGATACAGTCGATAACAGTTCTGTGGGGCCGATCCCGTTTATATGAAATTATTAAACATGAAATGATCCTACGAGGCGTTTCATGGTCGATGCAGAATCGTCTCTAAACATGACTATGACAACTATTTTCAATTAGACCAACGATTTTTAAAGTACCCCCTAATTGTTTTAAAATATCAATTCAAAATTTAACAATTTCAAGTTACAGTGTATTTTTTTTGACTAAGGCCCGTCAAAGTATAACATACAAATCGTTTTCATTAGCGAGCGGTTATAAATAACCAATCGGAGCCGAGTTTTAGTTTTAGCTAGGCTTTAGACTAACGCCCAGTAGGGTATTGTCCTGCCCGTAAGTAAAACGACCAGTTTTATTGTTATAGGAACCGAGCATAAGCACATTTTGAGGGTATTGAATAAAAATACTTTTAAGATTTTAAACGCGGTTTATTATACACTATTTCACATTATCACTCAATGTATACTGCACAATAAACCGCGTTTAAACATTCATCCAAAACGGAAAGTACTCTTAAGACAAACTGAAACTTTGGGGGTAGTTTTAAGTAACCGGGGTCATCGACTCTGCAGGGTATGAAAGGCCTCCGCCGGTGTGGAGGTGTGTGTGTGTGTGTGTGCGCGCGCGTGTGTGTCTAGAAGCGGAAGCCGTCGTGCGGTCCGCTGGGCGCGGGCTCGAACTGGAAGGCCTGCTCGGCCGACGGCGGCACTAGCGTCGCGTCTTCCTCCTGCAACAACAATCGATAATTAGCATTTATGATAACATAGTCGCGCGGTTTCACACGACTTCTGATCCCGTGGCGACTTCGGGATTAAAAGTAGCCTGTAATTTAATCTGATATCTATGTGTACAGCAAATTTCATCATAATCAGTTCAGTAGTTTTTGCATGACAAATACACAAAAATATACCACAAGTTTTGCATTTAAAATAATATTAGTAGAACACGCTACCCGCCTCGGCTTGGCACGTAATACATTATGCATGTCATATATCATATAAAACTCCCTATTGAATCAGTATCTATAAAAAACACGGAACATAAACCATTGTGTAGTTTTAAAGATGTGCACCCTAAAACTACTATTAATTTAGATAAGAAATTCAAAACGTAAATTTTATGAATATAATTCTATCAAGAAAAATACTGTTTCGACAGTTGTTAAGTAACTCACTAGTATAAATAATAAATGTTCTGAATATTATTTTTTATATATTTATCAGACAAAAGATAGTTATGGCATCCTCCATGAATTTTTAATTTAGTATTTCTCTTTACTTCCATCAATTTTATTTAATAAACTTAACACATCATCAAATGCCCTATGCTCACTACAAGAACAGACCTAAATAATTATCAAAACAAATACACATACCTCATCAGCAAAGTACTGCTCAATGATATCGTAAGCCATCTTGTAGATCTCCACCTTCTCGTGGCTCTGCAGCTCTTCGATGCGGTCGATGCCTCCGCACTCCTCGATCATGTTGGCCACCTGGTCCGCGCTGTCGCCGGCCATCTTCAGCATGTTGCTCAGCCCATCAAGCACCACCTGGAGAAAACATTCATTATTCATTTATAGCTTCCGTTAACAAAACACACATTTACTACTAGCCACGTCCCATGGTTTCACTTCCATTCTCATGCTTGTTATTTTAACGTTTATTGCTTCTTTTAACTTAATATCTGATGTTAAGTTAAAAAAAGACAAGTACGTCTGTGAAAACATTAATTTCATGTGATATACAAACATACAGGTAGACAATAAACATCTTACCACAATTTTTGGGTTCTATATCAAGTTATAACACCCCCAGCTTTTTCTTTAGATTTATAAAAAATCTTTAATGTACAGAATTTTCATTTCTACAGTTTTATTATAGGTGTAGGTGTAAAATATTTACTATCTAAGAATCAGTCACTACATCCTTAGCTTTACAATCTAGATATTTGTAATACATGTTGTACACTACTTTCTTTACAAAAATAGTTAATTTTTAATTAATTTCAACTATTTTATTCAAAAACCTTGAATTTTCTTTTTCTCTTAATGACCATTGTTATTCTTTACAAATAACTCTAGAAAACATTTTTTTCTATGAATATCTTAAGGCCTTTTAAAATGAATTAAAAGAAATTAAACATTTTATTCAAGAATGCAGTACAAATGATCTAAACTACTCTTAATTGTCGCTGACTCACAATTGAAACAAATTAGTTACTGGCTATTTTTATACATTACCAAAATAAAATATTAAATTAGCTTAATTAGTGACATTTATGTTGATATTACTGTAATTACATAATATCAAATGAATGCAGGCCAAACATAAATAATTTTTAAAGAAATCATCACCAATCTTTTGTACAATTTTAGTTTTGTTACAATAATCATCAAGAATCCTCATAAGGTTCTATATTTATATAAATAAATTAAAAAATAAACAAATTTATACAGACAGTGTAATATCTCTATAATAATATGTAAATTGATAATAGTGAATTACAATTTAATTTCACCAAAAATTAAAGCAGGACTCACTTTCTATTATAATGATTTTGTTCAACGTAAGACGGTAATAATGTTTTTTTTTTAATAATTGTGTTTCTATTTTTATATTTACAAACACCACACCATAAAATTCTTTTTCATTAATATTTGTACCTCTGAATATATCATATTTCCATTCAATTACATCCATACATTGTACAATATCCAGATCTTAGTAGAAATAACTTTCCAAACTGTAGCTAGATTTCAAAAGAACATTGACAATTCAAAAATGCTTCTAGTCGATTTAAATAATATTTTCTTATTTGCTTCAATATTTTATGCTTCAATCCCAAAAAATCACTAAAAACATTAACCAAACTGCGCGCAACCATAACTCTAAATAAAATTGTAATATACTCACATTGATAACTTGCGTATCCTTACAAGAGAGCAGATTGCACAGCGGGGGGATGACACCGCACTGTATGAGCGCAGCCACCTGGTCCTTGGTCCCGCTGATGCACAGGTTGGACACGGCCCACGCGGCCTCCTTCTGCGTCTGGAACTCGCCCTTACTCAGGTTGTCCACAATCTTGGGCAGGAGACCAGCGTCGATAACCGCTTGCACTTGCTGCTTGTTGCCCGCTGTGATGTTAGAGAGGAACCAGACCGCCTCCTTGCAGATCTTTTCTTTCTGTAATTTGAGTTGCTTTGTTTATAAATGTAACTAAAGACTACGCTATTTTCGGATCTAGAACAAACTAATTTATTTGACAAGTATCTATAACATAATTAAATAATGTGTTACTAACATAAATAAATAAATAAAATACCTACTATTGATATAAAGAAATGAGATACTTAAATAATACATTTTAGTAACATATCTCAGCTTGGTTATCAACAGTGTTCTATATATTATTCCAGGTTTAAACCTACTTGTAAACTTTACCAAATTGTAAGTATCTAAACCAATTTTTATGTTTTTATTAATAAATAAGATTATTTGAAAAACAACC
This sequence comes from Phoebis sennae, assembly GCA_001586405.1. Lineage (NCBI taxonomy): Eukaryota > Metazoa > Arthropoda > Insecta > Lepidoptera > Pieridae > Phoebis > Phoebis sennae. The sequence goes on from LQNK01001979.1 coordinate 145,584, forward strand.
ATAGAACTGCAATAATCTGGATTAATTATAGCAAAAGGTTTTTAAAGTCATTCTAGTTATTCTCATTGCAGCCAAGTCCTTGACCTACTCCAGTTCAAACAATAATATACAATGTAATTGTTTCAAATGTTTGGAACTTAAATTTTTATGCATCATATGAAATGCTTACCGTGGATGTAATATATGAATGCTGATACTTTTGATACTACTATATGAATAAGTTTTAGCGAGCTAAAACAATGCAGTGAAGGAAAACACCTGTCATCATTGTTTACCAAATTTTTAATTGCACTTTACTAATCTGACAATCACACTGCCTCTTATCATGTTTATGAATCATATTCCAAAAAGTATTTTTTTAAGTCATATACGGTAAGAAATATCTTGTAGTTGATAGATACAAGTGAGGGTTTTCATATGCAGGTTTTTGTTTCAAAGCAATTATACACTCTAGGTCAAATTGTGCCAAATATGTAGAGGATGAACAAGAGTTATAGCAAAAAGCATACACTTTAGGTTCATAAATATCCAGTATGTTATTCAGAATTACTTAAATGGAAATAAAATAAATAAATTGTATTATTATTATTTAAATCAAGATAACCATATATTTATTAACAAATAAAACTATACTAATAATGTAAAGCTGAAGTGATTGTTTGTTTGTTTAAACACACTAATAACACACAGGAATTACTGGTCCTTGAGTAAAAACTATATATATATATCATGCTATGGGAGCAGAGCCATGTGGAACAATCATTTCATAGTAAGTTATTGCACTAAATTTAATGTGTGAACTACACACAAAGTCCAAATACCAATACTTTCAAGTTTTTTTTTATTTCAATTATCACAATTTATTTACAAGATTTAGTAAAGTACATAAATTTATTATCATAAGTTTTGTGAAAATTTTATCACTGCTAATCAAGATTATACAAAACTGGTTCTTCCTTATTTGTATATGTGAGTAAAAAATTAAAAATTAAATTATCACCAAATCTTACCTGATGTGACAATAGTGCGGGGAAGTGGGACAGAGCATCACAATTGAGCACCACCTGCGTCTGATCATCGGTACCGGTGACAATGTTACCAACAGCCCTCAATGCTGCAGTTTGGCACTTGACCTCCTTGTGTGACAGGAGCGGGATGAGTTTGGGCACTATCCCCGAGTCTATGACCATTTGGATCTGTTCGTTACCTCCGTCTGTTAGGTAGCTGATTGCCCAGACTGTATCTACTAAAATCTGAAAGATATTAAGAATGTTAATGATGTTTGTGTCAATTTGTGTTAATGACTTTAAAATATTCGTCTCTGTGGTAATGTTTAAGATAAATTTAGTTTTTGTCCTACATCTTTCAAAAATATTAAAACTATTAATTATTTTACATTGAGCTTGCACTCTCATACATAAGAAAAAAAAGCTAAATTTAAATCATTGTATTATATTGTTAAACTTTTACATTGAAACAAAGGATAATAATTCAAAAATACACACAGGTGTTTGAATATATGAAAACTTTTACTGCTGAAATATATTTTTTAAATTTATTTTTCCATTACAGTCAAGCTTTTTTCAAGAATGTTAAATTTAAGTAAGAACTTCATAAACTTATTTAAGACAAAGAAACAAGTCCAGGAGTGAATCTTATGTAGTGTTGACATCCAATAAGATACTCAATAATAAAATTCAGCAAAGAACATGTGAAATTTTGTTATTCAAATTTGTGGCACAAAAGCAAACAACAAATTCAATAACAATTCTTTGAACACTCGCACAGATTCTTGGGAGATAAAACGAAACCATTAACCTTGTACAAAATAATAGCATGAGATGGCAGGCTGATAACAAGTCATTGAACTTACATTGATATCCGTGTGTGTGATTAGAACATTAAGAGCGGGCAATATTTCTTGAATCGTCTTGACGGGAGGCGGGGGGTCCTTACTCCTGCACAGGTTCACAATCACCCATGTTACGTTACGGAGGAAAGTTATAGGGATATCGGGCTTAATAAAACTAAGAAGCGGCTTGACAACTCCCAATTCGACGACAAAGTCTCGGAGTACCGGTCCATCACCGATGATGTTACCGAGGGCCCACACGGCCTGCTCGCACACGTTCTCGTGTGGCGACATGAGCAACTGCAAGAACAATGGCACTGCACCGGCGTGGACTACTTTGTTTGTCTGCGCAGACGTTCCCGAAGCGATATTCGTGAGCGCCCAGGCCGCTTCGAATTGGAGCGTTGGATTATCCGCCCTGGAAAGGCACATAACGAGAATCGGAAGAATTCCTGTGTTTATCAAATCATCTATTGGCGGGTTCTTATCGGATGACAATAATTTCCTACATTGCTGTACTGCGCTTAGCTGCATTTCAGGGTTCTCGGCGTTCGCCGCATTCATAACCAGCTCTTGTAAATCTGTCGATGCCAAAGTTCTCTCGATTTCATCTTCGTCTGTTGAGTCACTAATTGGTACATTACGTCGTTTTTGAAGCGTTTCTTCCCTTTTATTCTTCCTAAGCTCAACTGTCACTTCATTCCGTCGTCTGCGCATTTCCTAAAACCCAAAAACAAAGCATCATAATCGGTCATGTTTGATACGTAAAGAATGGGGACAAGTAAATGTTGAAGAAATCCGACACTTCAATACTTACATCGACATCTTTGCCTGTATTCTTGAAAACATGCATGCGGTTTTTCGCTTGGTCCGTCGCCATTTTATTGTGGTCGTCGTCTGGTTGTTAGATTCACAATTCGTACACAATGAAACAAAGGATTAACTTAAAATAATGCTATAGAAAACTAATCAGACATGTTTTAACGGCACTTTTGCGTTTGCTGAATCATTAACCTCTTCACAGAATATTCTACAAATTAAAACCGTCCGTTTCCTTCCTCCCTCCTCCTTGAATTCTTTCTTTTTTCTGTTTTCAGATCATAAACAACATACTTTTTTTTCATTCTATAGTCTATGATCTGAAGGTGCGCGTATATTATGAAAGACTTGTAACATTTTTCATGTCGTGTGGAATGAAATGTTATATATTTTATAAAATTAAATATAATTTAAAATTGTGATAATATACGCGTTTATGTCTTTTTCGTTTAATATATGTTTTTAATATTATATGAAATTTCAAGATTTTGATGTTGTCGCAAAGTGGAATATATGGACAATATTGACAGTGAGTAACACTGGACCATCCGGATACAGTACAGGGAACTGGATTGATTACTGGGAAACTAGGTTCATAACTGGGTCTGTCTGGGCTAATGCTTACTGCGTTTGTGCAACCAATCAAAAGTGCGATCAATAACAGTAGCGTTCCATACGTCTGCGATCAAGGTCCTTGTTGCATTTAGGAGTTTGTGTTGAATTGCAGTTAAAAAAATATTGTAATCATGACGGTGTTTGCGAAGCCGTTGGATATATGTGAAAAACCAATTATCCATAACTCCCCCTATGTTCGAGGAAGCAGCAGGAGTGAGGTATGGATGAAATATTTATTTTTATTTTTTTTCTATTACATACCGTTTTTTGTTTTTAAGCTATGCAAATTTCATAATACAATATAAATAATGCAAAGACGAATTGCAGATAAAAAAAATGAATTTGAAAAATATTAAATAAAGAAGAATTTAATTGAAAAAGAACGCTGCGCAGGTCAAGACGCATACAGCACAAATGGTTCTTTATGGAAAAAAAAAATTATTTTATATATAAATATAACACAAAAATATTAATCTTATTAAATATTTTTTATGACCCTTTGTTTTCTTATCTGTATTTCTTAAGAGTGAGATTGCTAAGGCAATAACACAGGCGCGGAGAAATTAAAATTATTTTTTTACATGTTACGGTGATACTGATAGAATAGTTTTCAAAAAAATTGTCTTAAAAACCATAAATTATATATATTATACTTATTATTTTTCTTACAAACGCTATGGTTATTGATATCTTCGAACCGACTTTTAAATTTATGTGAAATACAAAATGCCGGCACATACGCCATTTTGAGATTAAAATGAATGCTATTTATAGGCAATGTTTACTTGTTTTAGAAAATATTGTAAGTATATTGTAAACGTTTGTTAAAAAGAAAAGAAAGGTATAAATTATAATTTAAGGCGACTTTACACGTTCATCTGTTTTTTTATATCTTGGGAAAACAATGGCATGTGATTTCCATACGTTCTTGAATGCGAAAATTCCTCGTATCGATTCTATCGCCAATTAATTTTATAGTAATTTACATATCATTTTTTAAATATGACAGCCATCTTGTTTACGTTACGAAAGCTTTTCATTAGCCAAAACAAAATGGTTGCAACCACCGGTTGCATTCACACTTTCAGTGAATGAATTTTGGTCATTGCTATATTAACAGCTTTGAAATAAGCAAACTACTACTACTAGATAGATATAGAAGCTTTATAAATTGAGCTTATGGAAATATGGACAAATCAATAACTTACAAATACGTAGGTTGAGTGATACCTTTCCAATCGGAGTGCGCAATGCGTCCTGCGCATCGATTATTTTGTTTATTTATTTAGCTGATGCACGGCTTCGTGACCTAGTTTTCTTCACGTAACTTTGATACCTGTACCTGATTTATATTTTGATGAAGCGCAAGATTTATCAACGTTGTTGAAAATAGAGGCTTCTTTTATGATTTGAGGATAATTGTTATTGCTAGTTATAGATTTAAAAAAATGATTATAGAACGACAAACAGAAGCGTTATGTTAACAATTAAATTGTAGGTTTGAGGGTACATTATAGGATACAGAAAAAAAAAACAAAATACGAATTGCCGGTTCACCTATTCAAAGCATGATTTACAAACATACTAACCAACCATCATACATTTAGAAAAGCTTATTAAAACAAAAATGGCTGAAGTCTAGATTTGCATTATGTGCCCTGAGGGATACCCTTAAGACCCCCTCTACACATCAGCAGACGCATACGTCATCTGCAGATGTCGTCTGCGGACATGAAGACGTGGTGATATGTCCATCCGTAGACAGCCGTGGTAGGCAATTTACGTCTACCGATTCATCGGCCATCCATCGACAGATGACGTCCGCGTATGCGTATCTTGATGTGTAGGGGGGGTCTTAAGGCCTCCTTTTCCCTGAGGCAAAAAAAAAAACATTCTTATGTATTTAACGATAAGTTTCTCAAGAATTGGTTTTCGATATGAACACGCAAATGTTTAATATAGGAAGAGATTCAATAATCCTGCCGTTTTTTTATATTAACTCAAGAATAGCTTGGGATCCCTGTCACTGCATTAAACAAAATGAATAGTATCCCAGTCATTAACTAACCCTGTACCGAATTCCATGTAAACCTGATCATTTATTTCAAACTTATGAGCATTTAGATAGAAAGTAAAGAAGAAAAATGTACAACTATTATATGAAAGAAAGAAAGAAAGAATCATTTATTCACCCACAAGACCATACACAAGATTCATTAAAATAGAAACAACAATAGAAAAGAAAATAAACAATACAAGGCAGGACAAAAACAAAGGAATAAAAAAGAAAAACAAAAAAAAAATAAGAAGGTATGGCAGTTACGTGAAAGGGAAGCCCACTCAGCCTGTGCTGCGATGTTTAAGCCATCGCAGCGCTGATTTTCAGCGGTCCCCCTCTATTGTTTATCGTACATCCTTAATCATAATTGTTCTACAGTCTCGCGTGGACATCCCCGGGGAGGACTACTCCATCCCCACGTTGACGCAGTCGGTGAAGGGGATCCTGTACCTGGTGCTGTCGGTGATCGTGCTGATGACGCTGGGGGTGACCTCCGTCATTGTCATGCTGAGGCAATACAAGTCTGGCTACAGCAACTACCAGGCGTTCTGCCATATCCCGGTGCCAAGGGATTTTACTGAGGTGAGCGTAGAAGTATACTGGAACAAATTGGCAGCAGGTTTATTGTTTTTTCCTAAAACATTAAAAAATATCAACCAAGAAAGTAGTATCAACAGACTAGCAGATTGCCGTCTAACGGCCGTTTTCAATAATATGTCAAAGATTATGGATAGATTGTAATCTCAGATTAAATGACATTTGATCGTCAAAACTCATAACAAAGGCTATCCGTCGACAGCATATTGAAATCAATGGAAGTGCAAATAGATAGATTTGCCTGACTTTAGTAAGCAAAACAAGGAATAAATAGAGTATTGGAAACGGCCGTTATACATGTCAGATATTTTTGCTCTGTACTTGAGTCAGATATTGAATTCATCCTTAAGGCAGGTATTTTTGCAAATCTGCCCATAGTCACATATATACGCTTCTGCATGTACATTAGGGTGTAGATAACAGTGACTTATGATCATAAAGAACATATTATGCTTTTGCCAAGGAATTAGAATTTAATAATAAGAATGTATTAGGTACTAATAAAATTAACAATGATGAAAAAAAATATGAATGAAAAGGAATCTTCTAAAGATTTTTCGAATACAGAAAAAGCTATTGCAGTGCACTGATTTAGAACATTGCGGAAATATTGTTTTCGTTATTGTAAATGCATCTCGCCGGTATAAGTCCCGTGGTATGAATATGTAATAGGATAATAGGAGTCAATTGAGACAACTGCTGCATATGACGTTTCACGGTCGAATCAGTTATGTATTGTTTTGAATTGATGACAAATTGAATCAGGTATCACTGAGTAATTAGTATATATTTTTTACTCAATTCGGGAAGACTGACTTAAGTTCAAATAGTACTAGGTAATTTTAAAAACAAGAACGATAGAAAGAACGGTACAATTACAAAACTCCTTTTTTTGAAGTCGGTTAAAATAATTATGACGCTTGTTAGATTCGAAATGTATTGAAGATCGATTCAAATTTTTTCCATCCCTTCAGATTACGAATGTCTGTGACAGAATGTCATTTAAGGCTTTCATGGCTTGATTCTAACACTTTTAAAAGTACCAACATAACTTGGCGGACTAACAACAAGAGCTTGAACCTGTACTTCAATTTAGGAAGCCTTTAAAAAATTGAGAAACATTGCTGATTTTAAATTTTCATTGTCTTTTTTGATTGCTTTTTCAGAGGATGTCTGAAGGCAAATTCCGTGCCCTGCCCATCACCTGGTCCTCGCGACCGATGCTGTCGGTGGTAAGCACCCTGGACGAGCCCGAGAGTGACGACATCGTTGACATGCTGAGCGAGGAGCTGGACATTGGAGACTCCGTGGAGAAGATCGCCGTGGTGGACAATGGACGCCGCGTTAACTTCATCCATGATTTCAGCGAGAATATTACCGGTGATTACTTGATTAAGTTGTGTTATGTGATGGCTATGGTTTAGGGCTGATATGCACTTTTTCGCTGAGTGTTTGTTAGGTTTTGTATTATAGTCTCGTGCAGATTTTAAGGGGCATTATAAGAACGTAATCTTATTTCAAAAATGACCAGCTTTAAACACTTATATCGTGTTCAATTAATATTTTTAATTGATATAAAAAAATGCGTACACATAATGTGGTGGCTAATTCTTAAAACGATAACCACACTCTGACAATATCTGGATTTATTAATAATTGACCGAGGCGAAGCGAGGAGGAGAGTCGAGATGGCCGGGCATTTGTATGATGATGTTAGGGGGTTGGCGTTAAATAGGCATTTTTTATATGAATATAGCCGAGTGTGGTATCAGATGAAAAGTCTTGATTCTTGTCTTGATTGATGAGGTCTAGTTCGGAGCTAGCCACTATTTTACTTATTTATCATTCTAGGCATCGTCGACGAAGACCGTTGCTTCATAATGGATCTCGAGCCTGACTTCGTGATGCCTCCCGATCTCCTGATCGCCGGTCTGACCACTGGCGAACAGTTCGATGTGTCCAAAGTCCGCACCCACCTTCGCGCCGCTTTGCCCGCTCTCCTGGACCTGTCTAACACTGCCCAGAAACTGGCTGAGACTTGCTTCTCAAGGCCCACTTACCGCGTGACCAAGGACGAAGAAGCCAGTGAGTATAGTAATACTATCTAGGTACATGAGATCAACTGTTTACAATATAAACAATACAAACTAACAGAGAGAATTGGTAAGTAGATTCTTAAGGCATATCAGTTAGCTGCGCGTATCTAGAACCTGAGCAACACTGCGCAGAAACTGGCTGATTCTCACAATCCAACTACCGTGAAATCAAGGAAAAATAAGCTATTGAGTATTCTAATTCTATTTGCATAAAATCAACGAGTTGAATTCAAAACAAATGACCAAAGACAAACTTAGTAAGTAGTTTTCTTTGGAAATATAAGTTTGCTGCGTGCTTCAGGCCTGTCTTATACTGCACAGAAACCTGCTGGGACCTGCCTCTTGAGGCCCACCTGCCGTGGAGAAAGAAGCCAACATAAGTGGGTTTAGAATTCTTATCTAGGTACGTGAGGTACATAAGGTCAACAAGTTGAATATAAGGAAAACCGACCAAGATGGCAAGAGATATTGATGACAGCTTGATAATACTGTACCTTTATAAGCAGTTTCTTTTAAACAAACTATACATTGAACAATGTCGAAGTTTTGCTAATTGAACATATTTCTTACGAATAAACAAATTTAAAAAGGTGTTTTATTCAATTTTGTATTAAATTTAGCTTTTCTAAGGATAAATTTCCCCAATTTCCAGTCGAGAAGCGCTCCACGGACCCGCAGCCGCACGACTACATCCAGTTCTCGGGCAAGCACGTGCAGGAGATCAAGATCGACAACATCGCCGAGATACTGAAGTACGAACAGAGCATCAAGAAGATCTAAACTGTAAGCGATGTGGATCTTGGGCGGAGGGTAAAGTCTGGTCGGAGGCTCTAACTGGTCACTCCAGGTTTATACGTTTCGGGGCAGTCTTTCAAAATTGTTTCCTGTTCTTGCTGTGACGATTTTTGGGGAGTTTTGGGTTGAGGAATGCTACTGTTTGGGTTTGGTTTTCAGCTTCGATTATTTGGTCTGATTATTCCTAAATGTCAAATGGGAAAGGAAAAATTTTGGGGCATTTCGATGGCTAACATTTTGAGAAAGTCGACTTTGCTGTTCTCATTGGACTTAGTTCGAACTAAATATGATTTGATATTTGAGGGTCTTGAAGGGAAGGGTTCGGAGGAAGATAGTCCCATGTCCACATGTTTTAGAGTAATTACATTTTTAAATGTTAGATTAGTTATCACTATTTCAGTGTTAACGTGGACCCATTGAATCCTTAGATCTTGTTTAGAAGAGGACTTGTGCGCGTATTGGTCTTACACTTCAAAATGGCCGCCGATATTTATAAAATGGCGTCAAATATAGCCCAATTGTTGTAATCTATGGGTAGTAAAGCGATTGGAGTGAAAACGGTGAATTCAATCTTAAAAATACGCGCGTAAAATGTCACTTCTGGGCAGGTTCTTATAACTATCTCGATACTCATTATTCGTTTATTAAATAAGTTAAGAGCTATTATGCGTAACTTGGATAAAGAAGAGAGTATGGAAAAACCACGGTAAAGAAAAATCTATATAGGAATATAATCAATTTGGAGCAATAGCTCAGAAGTAAGAGTCAGAAATATTACGCAGATTAATGTTATGAGTATCGAGTATATCCCAATATTTAATCAAACAAAATCGATGTTAGACTATACAATAATATTATAAACTAATAACTTACTTTCATTTCTTGAATCAGTATTATTGTTTTGCTGCAAAAGTCCTAATTAATTTGCGACATATTTTTTTACGTGGTTTTTGTAAAGGACCAGTAGGTAGAAGAGTCAGCGATAGTTTAAAAAGATATTGCCATTTTAAAAGAGCACAAAAGTATGTACACATTTCAGGACTTGAAAAGTTTTTCACGAGTAAATGAGTTAAACTGTAGGCTAAAAGTTTCTAGTAGTGCACGATGACAAGAGCAAAGAATATGATTCTTTTGCATAGAAAAGTGGAAAAATTATTTCGTCTCGGTCGTGCATATTTTAATGGTGCGCAGTGTAATAACGGTAAATTTGCCTAAAAAAGGGGGTGGAAGTAATTCCGGCCAAAATTTCGATCCTTTTTGGTATAAATTTATACGTTCCTCAGCACAATGTAAATAATAATAGTAAATCTAGTCTTTGGGTATGGATAAGAGCTAATAGATAGCGTTTGCTTGGAAATTTATAAGGCAATCGGTTTGAAGAACTTGTCACAGATATGTTTGTATTTTTTTATGGTTTAAGTTTACTCCAAGCACATAGATAATATTTAGGTACGCTTTTTAATCTGTGATTATAAAAAGATATTGCATTTATTTATATTGTGTCTTTAATCCATATCGATATATTTTGTTTTAGATGTAGGTAGTTGATAAGGAGTTTAGAAAATAAAGATTCAATGTATTAATTCGTGTTTTATTTCACCCCTTTCCTGTCCTTTATACGATCGTTAAATTTAGGACGAAATTTGTTCTGGAAAGATATTAGCTATATATTAGCCCTTGCTTTTCAGTAAAAGAGACATATTAGTTTGAAGATAAAAATTAAATCATGAAATTTTTAGGGCTATTGTGTAAGCCATTCGCAGAATTCTTTGTCTTAATCTATTTGAAGATTACAAAAGAAATATAGAGTTGAATTTATCTTCTATCTGAACTTCTGTTTTACTAAGATGGGATTAGGTTTTGGATTCGAAATCGGGTAAAGGTAAGGTAACACATCTTTTATTTTTAACAACATTATACTATCTTTTATGTGCTCACTTTCCGCAATCATAAGCTGAGAGTTTAAGGTATTTTATACGAAGGTTAGGTTAAAACGAAAACTAAGTTTCGAAAGTAAGGAAGGATAGTAATTGACATGGACCGTGATGTTGTATTTGTTAATTAGCATCAAAGTAAGTTAAGTTGTATATAGTTATAGTAATAATTTTCTTTATATAACTTTAACTCAATTCCTCATTCATTATATCTTATTCTTCAATGCGTAGCACGTGTAGCATTGTACTTCTATGCGTAGCATCCAACGCCTACACGTAGCTTCCTATGTCTATGTGTAGCACCCAACGCCTACGCATAGCACCCGATGACTACGCATAGCACATAATGCTATGCTTAGCAACCACCATCTAGGCGTAGCAACCTACGTCCACAAATAGCCTCCGTGGTCTATGCGTAGGTCAAAATGTCTACGTGTATACAATTGAACGCGCTACGTACTACGCGCGTGGAAACCGTAGACCACAGCTAGTTAGTTACATTTATTGTCAGTGTGATAAGTTTTATAAGTTTAAGATGATTAAAAAATCTGCATTTTTATTCTTTGCTTTATATGAATTTGAGTTGTTTTATATTCATCACTATAAGCCTCTGTAAACCTCTAATTTTATTTAAATAGCATTTATAATATTTTACATATACGCCGAAGTAAAACATTGTGCGCAATTAATTTCCAGAATATTCTAAGCCTAAATCAAATACACGTGCAGATAGATACACGTGTCTCGTTAATTCCAGATTCTATTCGGAGATTGGCGTTGATACATAAATGCAATTTGAAGCTTGTGGTTTCCGTGAATTGGGATGTGAAATGCGAAAAATAATTACTTAGAACTACATGTGTGTAACGATGTTAATAGGGAAAGTTGATAGAAAAAAGTAACATTTATTTCAACACAACAAATACATAAAGATTAAAATATATAACATATTAATTATTCTTTTTTTCAATGAAATATATTTTTATTCAATAAATGCAATTTGAAGCGTGTGGTTTCCATGAATTGGGATGTGAAATACGAAAAATAATAACTTAGAACTACATACGTGTAACGATGCTTTTATAGGGAAAGTTGATTGAAAAAAAGAACATTTATTTAACTCAACATATACATAAAGATTCAAAAAACATATTAATTATTATTTTTTAATAAAAAAATTTTTAATTCAATTAAGGTTAAATAAAGAGTTTTTAAATATCCTATGATACTATTGTTTATAATAATGCCGGTTATGAAATAATAATATTTTTGCTGAAAGTTAACCTTCTAAAAACCACGTATTAAAAGGTTGTCGTTTAAAATATGGTATAAAATGGATCATAGTAAAAAAATTATAAATTACGTTTTGGTATTAGCAATAATTTATGTGGAATTTCCTTGCAAAAGATTATGATGTCAGCAACGTCGTTGCGAATATTATACGTGCTATTTTATGCAAGACTAAATTATACAAAATCTGTATTATTAACGCTGCTTGCATTTTTAAAATCCTTAAATTAAAATGATACCTTTCGATACATTTGAATATCAATGGATATCTAAATATACATTTATCTACTGAATTAATGAAGTTTCTCCTCTATTTCCACTATTTATTTCCATCAAAATGTCACAATACAATCTATCAAGTATGTATATTTATCCTTTTATATGCCATTTTTGTAAATATGGCTTTTTATTACCTGAATTTTTTTATTGGATATCATTTAGAATAATTATTCACACAATAAAAATGCAATAATTAATTCTAAGCAACCCGATTAAACATTATACTGCATATCTATGCAAATAAATGGAGATGGTGGTCATAACCAGAATGATTATTATCATCGCTTAATTCTTTAACATAAAGATAAGCCTTAGTCAATCTCCATTAGTACAAGAATTTCATTATTTAGATAAACTATTAAATTTCGACGTAAAATATTTCCTCCGTCACAATAACTGCCAATAAAGAACTTACCAACCGCAATTTTAAAATTACTTAACATAAATTCTATCTTGACAAATTTCAACGTCGAAATTCGAATATTACGTGAAAATATCAAAGTACATTCATTCATGCGGCCACAATACTGGCAACATGCATGCATGTACGCGCGCTTTCTGCAAAATTCAAATATGGAACCGTGGAAGAAAGAGCGCAGTATATTCTGGAAGTTTTGTGGGCACACAATGGCGACGCTCCATACAGAATTTATTTCAGTTTATTACATAGGTTTTTACCCTGTTTCGCATTCTCAACCGCTCGTGTTCGCTTTCCGCGTAATTGGCTGGTTATTTATACCGGCAATTTGAATTCGTTACTCCGATCAGTTGTACCGTTCCGTGCGTGGTTCTTGGATAGTAATTGAGTTGTACACTGCCTACTGGAGGAATCGTTTTTTCACTTCATTGCGAATTGTAGTACTCGGGAAAATAAGATATATGAAAGGACGTCAAAATCGGCAGTAATCTAGTGTATTGAGATTTTTTTATTTATAGTATATATAGATCTGATGATATAGGATAAATTTAGTAGTTATATAGATAAATGTAATCAATATAATTTAATAAGTTTTTATCTGCAAGTATAGATAAAAAACGTTCTTTCATTTATTCATAAAAACACATTCTTTAGCCACTAATAACTAAAATCATTCAAACCACGATAAAATATCGTATTGAGAAGAAAAAGTCATTGTTTTTTTCACAGCACTGAGAAAAGATGACACCCAACTGTAGTTAAATCCACCTTCCTTCCACTAATCATTACGATAACATTGTTTAAGATTTTAATAATCATTGTATAATTTCAATCATGTACCAAACAATAAATATTAATATCAAACGCGTAATAACATGAAAATCCGCATCTACCACAGTCAATTAAGGCGATCCATTATTAATCTATGATTATTATTCCATTCGATTGTTGATACGAGCGTGTTTATTATACTAATATTGGTATTGAGTTGGCGCGAGTTTCGTTTAAGATATGCAAATGTTATGGGCTATCTTTTATCTGGGTGTTTTGGGTCGTTTACATCCTTTGTATCGGATACCGGTTCGTTGTCATTAGACGGGAGACTCGGTGCATCAGCGCGATTAAGGTTATCTGATATCTGAATGGAGATTGTGACTTTTCAATTAATGAGATATAGGTATTTTTCTTTATCGAAGAACATACTTGGTCTAATTACAAAAAGTGGACTGACTCTTAAAGAACTCGATATAAACCATGGTCTAAGTCAAAATGTAACCTAAAAATGTCAGTGTCCATATAAATCTGAATCAACTATCGTATCAAAAGTTAAACCTGCCGCACCTCTAGTCTAAACTTTGCTATGGTACTAAATACTAAATGTTTTTATTAATTATCCACTCATGTATCTAACGAGACATTTCCTTTAAAATAACAAAACTATCTTAAAGCCATAATAAAATTTAAAAGCAAACCGAATAAAATAAACGATGTTTGGGAACCGTTTCGTCTCGCCCGTGATAAAAATTCATTTCAATTGAGTGGATTTCACGCGTCACAGGTATTCTTGTTTCGTTTTGAATAATTTACTTGCATTTTTCTATGAATGACTAAGTTTTCAGACGGCGTCAATAGCCGGGGAATGGTTTGGACCTACGTTTAGACAAATATCTATTAAGGGCGGGGAATTTTGAAAGACGTAATGTATGTTCAATTAGAGGTTGTAGTAGTAATAGAACAGGATCCCTGGTATATGGTTTAACATTTATTACTAACAAGCTGATTTTCGTGACATCGTAGAATAACTATATATTCACGTTATTTACATAGTTATCTCGATAATTAACAAAAATAGGTTAGTAATATATTTTTTAAAATTAGTCAAATCAATATTTTATTTTTACTACCCTGATTAGCTACCATTTACCAACATTATAATGGAATAAAGTTGGGCGTCTTGTCAAAAGGCGAGAAACTACAAGTTAGCAAGAATTCCAATCAAGATTTGTATAAAAATAATTAACGATTTATTTAATAAATAGGGGACAAATTCGCGGGGCAAAACGGGCCCGAGTATCGGCGTGTCACGCGACCAACTACGACTTGGCAACTATTTTAATCTAAGTTGCCGGCCCTTGCTGAAACTCCCTGCTTGTTTAGCGTTTCTTAATAAGTTTAGCGACTCTTTTTGACTTTCATAAGACGTGTGGATAACGTTTTGATTACAAATTTTGTTGGAGATTTTATGATGTAATTTGTTAGAGAAAACCCAGTTTCTGATAACTTGATAGTTATAATTAGTCGTTATGTTTTCTTTGGTAAACTATACTTTGTACAGCATAATTATGTAACGAAGACTGAAATACGCTACAAAAGACAACCTTATTTAGCTCCAATATAAAAATTTATTTTAGTAATTTTATGCCGTTTTATAGATTACTTACCGCACCCCGCGGTTTCGCCTGTGTACTCAAGGATTCAATATGTATACCAAGTTTCTTGCTAATCGGTTTAGTAGTTTCTGCATGAAAGAGTAACAAACATACATACAATCGCATTTATAATATTTGTAGTAAGAGTTACGATCCGGTTTATAACAATAAGTAATCCTTATTATATCCAGTGCTATAAATGGCCTCTTAGACGCCCTGTGCAAGCATCTATAGACCGTTTACAATATTCTATCTATCCCTTGTTTCGCTTCTATCTATTTGCACTTACTTTGATTTCAATATGTTGTCAAGGGATAACTTATGTCTATCTAACGTCATATACTCTGAGATAACAATTTATCCATAATCTTTGGTACATTATTGTCGGCCGTATAGCTGTGTGTTTGGAAGATAAAGAAACAAAGATGGTAACTCCGCCCTCTTTCTGCGCCATTTCTCTCCTCTCCAATCCAAGACCGTCGTTAGTACATCTCTCGTTAAAGTTCTGGTTACCTTACTGCTTCGTTCTTATACTGTTCCTCAACAAGACACCAACTGTTAAATTAATTAATCACACTATAACTATCACAAGGGCTTGATTTCCAGGATTAAAGACATTCAAATTAAAAAAAATGCTTCGAGAATCTAAATTTTAAGGGAAGTTAATTAAATATCATGATTTCTACGCCATCTTTGTATATCACCAGGATTTACGTTCTGTTTCCTCGAATTTATACTTATACATGGCTATTGAGGACAATATTAGATTACTGTTTCGTTCTTACACTGTAACTCCAGACACCAACTTTTAAACGAACTAATCACACTATATCCTCGAATAAAATGGAATTATGAACATCCGCTGGAAACTGTACAATAGCACTCGGGAGAACCGGGTACAATAATTATAGTTCACTTTACAATACCCATTAGGTAACTATCTCGGTTAGCTGAAGTTTCTAAGCAATAGAATATTATGGAAGGAATATTCGCTTTCTCGATACTGTCAAGTTTTAATTTACATTAGTGGAGAGAATTCTCTATATGATTTAAGGTAATACAAAATGACTATTGGATTTTTTTTTATTATAAAAGTGAGTAGAAGTTTACGTAATAAAAATAATAAATTACTTAGCACCACAGTAGATTAGACATAAAAAGTAAAAAAAAAATACTTGTATATTATTATTGGGCTAAAATGATGGTCTTATCGAGCCAAGCTCAAGAGCGATCTCTTACGTAGTTTTTATACAGTAACACAACAAGATACAAATTTTTGTCAACTTCTAAATACGTACAACAGCGAAGTGTCGTAGGTGCCTTGAAGGAACGGCAGGGAATAAAGAGTGGATTAATGATAGGAAATTGGGCGAGGAGATGGAGGAAATAACAGGATGGGATATGAATGGGATGAGAATACAAGCCTCCAGACTGCCAGGGTAGTGGTAATTCCACCGATTCGAGCTTGACCCAATCGTGCAATGCTCGGTTTCCACTCTTTTTTATTGCTGAAGACGTGATGCAGCAGAAATACCTTCTGTCGCCTCTTACGACACACGGAAAGACATGGGGTGGCAGTTTTATGTTAGTATAGTTGTATGTACTCATATTAATTACTCGCAAGTCCCTAAAATCAAAGGCTCACTCGAACTTGTCGCAAACATCAAGTTTGATCGCTTTGACTCGCCAGC
Organism: Phoebis sennae; assembly: GCA_001586405.1. Lineage (NCBI taxonomy): Eukaryota > Metazoa > Arthropoda > Insecta > Lepidoptera > Pieridae > Phoebis > Phoebis sennae. The sequence continues at coordinate 162,458 of LQNK01001979.1, forward strand.
CTGCGCAAGTTTGAGATCGCAGTGTTTGAACGAGCCTAAGTTTGCTTCTTGCTAATTATTTTTTGAGTTAAGTTCTAGTTTTGAAGACGAATCCTATAATTATAGGTCATTAGTTTGTAAGGTTTATATGTTACTAGCTGTTCTGCGGGCTTTGATCCCGTATTATAATGTTATATTATAGCCTATGTAGGGCTAATGTAGGGTTCCAATGGTAAAAAAAAATGTAATCGAAAAATTGATTTGAAAAATTTCAAACAAATGAATCAAAGAAACGAATAAAACTAGTTTCAAACCAGAAGTGAAATAATAAATTGTGACATTAGTAGAATAAAAGTCTATGATTATTTTTTTTCGACGGACCAATTGACGTAGTAGATACAGCAATGGTCAACAGACCATGAGGGTGTGGGTTCGATCCCCACGATTATGAACGTTGTAATTTTCTATTGTCTGGGTGTTAATTTATCTATAGTATGTATTTACAAAAAAAAAAATACGGTCGAATTGATAACTTCCTCCTTTTTTTGTAAGTCGGTTAAAAAAAAATGTTAAGGTTGTCTATCCGTTATCTAGTTTGAATAGTACAAGCTTTGCTTGCGGAAGTCAATTTAACGTATTTGAAACCAAAATTTCTTGTCAGTATTAAAAATAAATTTTATAGATAAATTGTTCTCATACACTCTCATAATACCAGTAACATCTTGAGTTTGACCTACTTTTCAAATTCCAAAATTGAAACAAATGAATCTGAATGAACTACACATTTGCTTAATTTTTTGACATTTCACTTTTGAACTACATACATTTGCGTAATTTTTGACATTTCACTTAAGTTTTGAACAGTATTATTCTTAATTAAAACCCACGATCCACTTTAAATATAAGCAGAGTTCTAATGGTTGGAATTCTCATGATCATAATAGGCCAATCACCAAGCAGAGGCATTAAAAATTATGACGGATAATCTGAAACGCGGTATGTAAATGTCGCATTTAAGTCCTGAGGCGGAATACTTAAGCGAAGTTTGAAATCATCTCCAAGTTTAATATAGTTAGGGATTTGGGGATTGCATGGGTGTGCGTGGCCTGCGGGCGTGTGGGTGAACTGGGATAAATCTTTTGCTATTGAATGTTGTAATGGTATTGTGGTGTAAGATGTATGTGTGTACGTATAGGGGTCTACATTGAAATGACGCATAGGGTTGTGCTCGATATGCTAATTTTATATTTTATTAGTGTTGTCTTCAAATGTCTCATATACTAACATAGTGACAAAGATGGAGTCCCTACTATGGCGTTTTCAACCGTTCCATCTATATGTAGCTGTGTGGTTTCATCCGCGTATGTCTGTTTTCCCCGTTCGCGTGGGTTCGATTAAAATCATTTCTTAGCATGCATGTAATCAATTTGCTATGGAGGTAGATGTTACGACGTAGGTCCTGCTTTGCCATAACATCTACCTGCATGCCAAATTTCACCCCGATCCCTCTAGCAGTTTGGGCTGTGCGTTGATAGATCACTGTGTCAGTCAGTCATTCAGTCAGTCACCCTTTTTGAGTTTTATATATATATATATATATATAGATTTTTACAGTAAATATAAGAAGTGTTATGTAAATACCAATACATTTTCCTAAGACATGTTTCATAATCAAATTAAAACTAAATAAGCACAATTTGGAAAATAAAACGGCGTATTGTTATTCATACAAAGGGTTTCAAACATTCACTTGAGAGTCGAATTTGTAAACTCAAAAGAAAATCTCCCACGTCCGGCCGGTCAGGCGACTGTGAAACTTCGTAGAACGGTTCTGTTATCGGAATAAAATCCTTCGATCAAATCGTTTTATGATTTTCGCCGTAAGAAATTTTAACATCAGGTGACCTTCTTTGCCTGCTCTGCCATAAAAAAAAATGCATGCAAATATGGGAAGTCATGTCACTGGCATGTTATAGCTAAGGATGATTATTTATTATTATTTTTGACACTTTCGACTTTACATAGAGGTAAAGACATTTTAAATTGGTTAATTTGTTCTAATAAATGTATAATGTGTTGAAATGTATTAAGAATTTTGATAACAGTTACATCATTATACAACTTTTTAAAGTAGTTGTAAAAGTAATTGTCTCAAAATCGTCCAGTGAAACGGGTATTAATTATATAATATGCTAATAACATTGAGTACTTTTAACGCATTCAAATTAGCATATTAATGCACAAAAATGTTTTAATAAAGTTAAGTCCTTAATATACAAAATAAAAAAATAAATATTCAGGGACATTTATCATTACGCCACCTAGACCCAAACTAAACAAAGCTTGTACTATGCAAACTAGATAATTGATAGACATACTTATACATACTTTTTTTGTAAAAACATACTATAAATAGATTATCATCCATTAAAATACTATATAATATATTTGGTGTTTAAATAGTTTTGATTATTGCCCCATGACCTATTAAGTTAGAACGGATATAGAATTTTTGTAATGCAATGGTTCTATAGCATTCCTTAGTACACCTAGTACGTAAAACAGTGCTAAGATTTACAATACACTCGAAGGTACTCGACGCGGTCGTGTGTGCAAAGCACTCGCCCGTGACTGCGAATACCAACTGGTAATGAATGAATGATATAGGAATGAATAAATGAATGAAAGACTCGAAACGTCCTTTTACAGAGTTGTATATCATACGCTGATGATAAAAATTTGCTCTGTTGCCATTTTTATCATCAGCATATGATATACATATGCATATGAATCCGAAAAACAGTGCTATGATTTACAATACGAATACGAACGGGATAGTGAATAAATGAAATAAGAATGAAAGACTCGAAAGGTCCTTTTCGTAAGAGTTGTATATCACATGCTGATGACAAAAAATGTCTTTTTTGTCATTCTTAGCACATGAATCCATAAAACAGTGCTAGAATTTTACAATACACTTGAAGGTACTCGACGCGGTCTTCTGTGCAAAGCACTCGCCCGTGACTGCGAATACCAACTGGTAATGAATGAAAAGACTCGAAACATTCTTTATGTAAGAGTTATATATTACATGATAGGGTTGGGATAGTTACCATATCCTCAAATAAGGTTAGTGATGACCCAAAATTTTATATTGTTATTTATAAGGCCATATAATTTATCCCGCTGCGGTCAGTCACTTACCGTCAGGTGAACCGCATGCTCGGCTTGCCCGCTGTTACATAAAAAAAATATCCTGTGCTTCTCCTCTCCCAACTTACCATTAATAATCCTCTTCTTATCATTTTCCCATTTCATTTCCCATTACCCTTCTTTCAAGCCGGCATGGCATCTGGGACACTTTCATATTGTGGATGTTGATAGGATGCGGTCAGTTACTTAATCAGGTGAAACTTACTAAGATAAGAGTTGTATATTATCAGCCTTACTTATAAACGTCTCTCAATTTTAAAATACCCAGTTAGGTGTTGTTTAAGGTTTTTTTCACTTATAAACCCAATTCAGCGTAGAGAGGTGATTAAGCAACTGTTAAATAATGTCAAAATTTAAGAGACGTCCAACCCTGTTTTAAGCCTGTTGATCGACAATATGGCGGATGTTTTATCAATCAGCTGATCATATTTGGCGCCTTGAAGTACGAAAGAGTATGTCGAAATTGGTGTTTTTTTATTTATTTGAATAATAATAAAAATGGGCAACGATAATTTGCTTGCTGATTTTTCGATTTAAGTATGTGTGCAAAAAAAGGTGCATTCAGGATACGCCGGCGTCAAAAAATAAATAAATTCGTCTAGTGTCTGGAAGCAAAGCAATTTTTATACAATAATGCGAGGCTTCTATCATTTTATCAAGACCATAATACCTGCTTGTTTCATGCTGAACAAGTTGGGCATACTATATTCAGCGGACTAATTTGATCAAGGTATTTATGAAAATTTGATCATGGTACTAATAAAATATTATGCATATTTAACCCTTTATTTTAATTATTTCCAGATCGTTTAGGAATTGAAAACTCAAGTAATGCAATGGTCCTTAATAACTCGGAGATGAAAATGAATGAAATAAATATGAACAAAGATATCAATATTTAAAATAATTTTAATAATTAAACATATTAATTGTTTTTGTAATTTTAAAATTTTTGATTTTGTAGTACTCCTCTTCCAATTGCATAGTGCCTTTTTTATTAATCTCCCTCTCCTTTTGTATTCTGATATCATGAGTCTGTTGTTGTTATTTCCCTGCTGTTTTTTTGTCAGTAAGAACAGTTGGTGCTCATGGTCATCACAGTTATTTGATTTTTCACTTATCTTCCTCACTCCAATTTATTGAACATTAATGTCTTATTGGTTATTGAATTCTTTTTTATATTATATAATTTATATTTATAAGATAAATAATATAAACTGACAAGTATTTGAAGATTTTCCGTCAATCAAACGTCATACTTACAAATAACACCTCCATGATCATTTATTTTCGACATTATTTTACAAAATTATCGTGAATTGCGGGCATTATTTCCTGAATGTTGCTAGAATAATTAAATTTGACGTTGCTTACTTGAGAGAGCGCTGAGACGGGTTTATAAGTAAAAAAATTTTAATCGTTGTTTAGGACGTTGAGAGTTACTCAATTAAGAGGTAGTTAAGCAACGAATCAAGCATTTTTTATAAGTAAGGCTGTATGTGATAAAAACTGCCTTTGTTGCTATTCTTAGTACATGAATCTGCAAAACAGTGCTAAGATTCACAATACACTCGTACGTGTTCGACGCGGTCGTGTGTGCAGATCACTCGCCCGTGACTGCGAACACCAATTGGTAATGAATGAATGAAATAGGAATGAATA